>JAJGMV010000013.1:0-216008 GCA_021527685.1 Aphanomyces euteiches
GGCAAAATTTGAATCCTCTCTCTGATAGGCTATTGGTCGATTATATGGCCAATCAACATGCTTCTTTCCCCAATCTGTGGCGAATGAGGTAAAATACCTGATTCGCAAACTTTGGCCCACGAGTTTTCAAAGATTTGATTGGTCCAACCCCGTCTGAAAGCTTAGGTCCTCAGTTTCAAAATATCTCTGATTGGATAATTTATTTTTCTTTTGGTACGAGTCAACGGTTTTTGGTTAGGCAGGACATGATTTATCTCCTGACGAAAACAAATCAACAGTAGCCAATCAGAATACTTCTTTTACACTCCACCCAGGGGCGTAGCCCTGGCCTCACCCTAGTCTATTACTTAAAACTCTAAGAAAAAAACCCAGATAAGTCCGAGGGCCTTTTTGCATACATTCAGTAATTTTTGTATACTTTATCCAAGTACAACAACGAGTAATCTGGACATACTTTATCCAAGTACAAGAAAGAGTAATTTGAGACAAGTTTGTTCATGCACCCATGATGCGCTCCTCCAATAGACTCTTTCAACCTTCCAGATAATTATCCGGATATCCATGGAGACATCCAAGAAAATATCCATGGATATCCGGATAATTATCCGACCCGATAGTTCCTTGGACGGAACAAAGTGACATGGAACACAGTGAACACTATCATGTAAACTCGGCGCAAAAATACTAGACAAAGGAAAAAATAGGGCATTCCTCATTGCACAGTAGACTAGACTTAATGTTGGTTCCATGAAACGGCATCATTGAATGCACACTCAATAAGACATCGTGTTCGAACATATTTCAACAGTATCAGCTCTACAGCCTCATAAAGCCAAGTTTTTTCATGCACCCATGACGCTGGACGTGCCAGTTGTTGATAATATTAATAATCAAACAATTCCACATACAAAAAGAAAATATCTTGCAACTATTTAAAATAAATACATACCAAAGACAATTGAATGGCAGTTGGATTTTTTGGACGATGCAAAGTGAAAGGCATGTCTTAGTATAGCTTCGCTCGGGAAGAAAAGACCACTGAATCAGCGGTGAACACACTGTGCGGTAGGGTGACGAGCCCTTTCTTCCACTTTAAGCCATATCGTGGCCAGTGGCTTGGACTCCGAGAGGCCAATACCGAGGCGATATGCGATAGTAATAAATTAGGGCCTTTTTGGCTTGAAATGCCCGACATATCAATGGAGCTACCAGAAACAACTAAAACGTGTGTTTCATGATGGATAAGTAAGCTGTCGAGGCCGTTGAACACATTGGACAACGTGCTTCATTTTGTTGCAAACGTCGATATTCTAGGGCGATTCAAATGCTTCCAGTCATTTTGAAGGGAACACCTGGGCTAATCCCGAAGCATGCTTGAAGAACAGCTACCTTTGGAGAAATGTCGCAAAGTTACATCTGACAGTCAACATGATGTTGACGAACAACAACTCTGAGAGTGTTCAAGAAATTGCCGCATTGCTCAAGTCTATTGATCATGGAACATACCACACAGGTACCTACTCGGTGCGGATAACATTCGACTAACTGATGATTTCAGAATCCGTCTTCTTGCATTGTTAACTTTACGTCGCCATGTCAAGAGCCCAAGCAAAAGGCAACATTAAGGTTTTGGTCGCAAATGGACAGTACGATAGACTGCCTGGAATCTTCATAAAAAATATTGTGTGTCAAGAATTATAAGAATAGTCAGGACTCCATTAACCAACACAATAGCGAAACTATGGAGGCCAATTCGAAGTAAAATATGAAAGAAGTGAATAAGGAGTGCGAAGTAAATGCCGTCTCCTTAGGAGTTTTTCAGAGTAAAATCCCGAATGAGATAAGAATGTGGTGGACTTATTGTTGTACCCCCTGGCAAAATTTGAATCCTCTCTCTGATAGGCTATTGGTCGATTATATGGCCAATCAACATGCTTCTTTCCCCAATCTGTGGCGAATGAGGTAAAATACCTGATTCGCAAACTTTGGCCCACGAGTTTTCAAAGATTTGATTGGTCCAACCCCGTCTGAAAGCTTAGGTCCTCAGTTTCAAAATATCTCTGATTGGATAATTTTATTTTTCTTTTGGTACGAGTCAACGGTTTTTTGGTTAGGCAGGACATGATTTATCTCCTGACGAAAACAAATCAACAGTAGCCAATCAGAATACTTCTTTTACACTCCACCCAGGGGCGTAGCCCTGGCCTCACCCTAGTCTATTACTTAAAACTCTAAGAAAAAACCCAGATAAGTCCGAGGGCCTTTTTGCATACATTCAGTAATTTTTGTATACTTTATCCAAGTACAACAACGAGTAATCTGGACATACTTTATCCAAGTACAAGAAAGAGTAATTTGAGACAAGTTTGTTCATGCACCCATGATGCGCTCCTCCAATAGACTCTTTCAACCTTCCAGATAATTATCCGGATATCCATGGAGACATCCAAGAAAATATCCATGGATATCCGGATAATTATCCGACCCGATAGTTCCTTGGACGGAACAAAGTGACATGGAACACAGTGAACACTATCATGTAAACTCGGCGCAAAAATACTAGACAAAGGAAAAAATAGGGCATTCCTCATTGCACAGTAGACTAGACTTAATGTTGGTTCCATGAAACGGCATCATTGAATGCACACTCAATAAGACATCGTGTTCGAACATATTTCAACAGTATCAGCTCTACAGCCTCATAAAGCCAAGTTTTTTCATGCACCCATGACGCTGGACGTGCCAGTTGTTGATAATATTAATAATCAAACAATTCCACATACAAAAAGAAAATATCTTGCAACTATTTAAAATAAATACATACCAAAGACAATTGAATGGCAGTTGGATTTTTTGGACGATGCAAAGTGAAAGGCATGTCTTAGTATAGCTTCGCTCGGGAAGAAAAGACCACTGAATCAGCGGTGAACACACTGTGCGGTAGGGTGACGAGCCCTTTCTTCCACTTTAAGCCATATCGTGGCCAGTGGCTTGGACTCCGAGAGGCCAATACCGAGGCGATATGCGATAGTAATAAATTAGGGCCTTTTTGGCTTGAAATGCCCGACATATCAATGGAGCTACCAGAAACAACTAAAACGTGTGTTTCATGATGGATAAGTAAGCTGTCGAGGCCGTTGAACACATTGGACAACGTGCTTCATTTTGTTGCAAACGTCGATATATTCTAGGGCGATTCAAATGCTTCCAGTCATTTTGAAGGGAACACCTGGGCTAATCCCGAAGCATGCTTGAAGAACAGCTACCTTTGGAGAAATGTCGCAAAGTTACATCTGACAGTCAACATGATGTTGACGAACAACAACTCTGAGAGTGTTCAAGAAATTGCCGCATTGCTCAAGTCTATTGATCATGGAACATACCACACAGGTACCTACTCGGTGCGGATAACATTCGACTAACTGATGATTTCAGAATCCGTCTTCTTGCATTGTTAACTTTACGTCGCCATGTCAAGAGCCCAAGCAAAAGGCAACATTAAGGTTTTGGTCGCAAATGGACAGTACGATAGACTGCCTGGAATCTTCATAAAAATATTGTGTGTCAAGAATTATAAGAATAGTCAGGACTCCATTAACCAACACAATAGCGAAACTATGGAGGCCAATTCGAAGTAAAATATGAAAGAAGTGAATAAGGAGTGCGAAGTAAATGCCGTCTCCTTAGGAGTTTTTCAGAGTAAAATCCCGAATGAGATAAGAATGTGGTGGACTTATTGTTGTACCCCTGGCAAAATTTGAATCCTCTCTCTGATAGGCTATTGGTCGATTATATGGCCAATCAACATGCTTCTTTCCCCAATCTGTGGCGAATGAGGTAAAATACCTGATTCGCAAACTTTGGCCCACGAGTTTTCAAAGATTTGATTGGTCCAACCCCGTCTGAAAGCTTAGGTCCTCAGTTTCAAAATATCTCTGATTGGATAATTTTATTTTTCTTTTGGTACGAGTCAACGGTTTTTTGGTTAGGCAGGACATGATTTATCTCCTGACGAAAACAAATCAACAGTAGCCAATCAGAATACTTTTTACACTCCACCCAGGGGCGTAGCCCTGGCCTCACCCTAGTCTATTACTTAAAACTCTAAGAAAAAAACCCAGATAAGTCCGAGGGCCTTTTTTGCATACATTCAGTAATTTTGTATACTTTATCCAAGTACAACAACGAGTAATCTGGACATACTTTATCCAAGTACAAGAAAGAGTAATTTGAGACAAGTTTGTTCATGCACCCATGATGCGCTCCTCCAATAGACTCTTTCAACCTTCCAGATAATTATCCGGATATCCATGGAGACATCCAAGAAAATATCCATGGATATCCGGATAATTATCCGACCCGATAGTTCCTTGGACGGAACAAAGTGACATGGAACACAGTGAACACTATCATGTAAACTCGGCGCAAAAATACTAGACAAAGGAAAAAATAGGGCATTCCTCATTGCACAGTAGACTAGACTTAATGTTGGTTCCATGAAACGGCATCATTGAATGCACACTCAATAAGACATCGTGTTCGAACATATTTCAACAGTATCAGCTCTACAGCCTCATAAAGCCAAGTTTTTTCATGCACCCATGACGCTGGACGTGCCAGTTGTTGATAATATTAATAATCAAACAATTCCACATACAAAAAAAATATCTTGCAACTATTTAAAATAAATACATACCAAAGACAATTGAATGGCAGTTGGATTTTTTGGACGATGCAAAGTGAAAGGCATGTCTTAGTATAGCTTCGCTCGGGAAGAAAAGACCACTGAATCAGCGGTGAACACACTGTGCGGTAGGGTGACGAGCCCTTTCTTCCACTTTAAGCCATATCGTGGCCAGTGGCTTGGACTCCGAGAGGCCAATACCGAGGCGATATGCGATAGTAATAAATTAGGGCCTTTTTGGCTTGAAATGCCCGACATATCAATGGAGCTACCAGAAACAACTAAAACGTGTGTTTCATGATGGATAAGTAAGCTGTCGAGGCCGTTGAACACATTGGACAACGTGCTTCATTTTGTTGCAAACGTCGATATATTCTAGGGCGATTCAAATGCTTCCAGTCATTTTGAAGGGAACACCTGGGCTAATCCCGAAGCATGCTTGAAGAACAGCTACCTTTGGAGAAATGTCGCAAAGTTACATCTGACAGTCAACATGATGTTGACGAACAACAACTCTGAGAGTGTTCAAGAAATTGCCGCATTGCTCAAGTCTATTGATCATGGAACATACCACACAGGTACCTACTCGGTGCGGATAACATTCGACTAACTGATGATTTCAGAATCCGTCTTCTTGCATTGTTAACTTTACGTCGCCATGTCAAGAGCCCAAGCAAAAGGCAACATTAAGGTTTTGGTCGCAAATGGACAGTACGATAGACTGCCTGGAATCTTCATAAAAAATATTGTGTGTCAAGAATTATAAGAATAGTCAGGACTCCATTAACCAACACAATAGCGAAACTATGGAGGCCAATTCGAAGTAAAATATGAAAGAAGTGAATAAGGAGTGCGAAGTAAATGCCGTCTCCTTAGGAGTTTTTCAGAGTAAAATCCCGAATGAGATAAGAATGTGGTGGACTTATTGTTGTACCCCCTGGCAAAATTTGAATCCTCTCTCTGATAGGCTATTGGTCGATTATATGGCCAATCAACATGCTTCTTTCCCCAATCTGTGGCGAATGAGGTAAAATACCTGATTCGCAAACTTTGGCCCACGAGTTTTCAAAGATTTGATTGGTCCAACCCCGTCTGAAAGCTTAGGTCCTCAGTTTCAAAATATCTCTGATTGGATAATTTTATTTTTCTTTTGGTACGAGTCAACGGTTTTTTGGTTAGGCAGGACATGATTTATCTCCTGACGAAAACAAATCAACAGTAGCCAATCAGAATACTTCTTTTACACTCCACCCAGGGGCGTAGCCCTGGCCTCACCCTAGTCTATTACTTAAAACTCTAAGAAAAAAACCCAGATAAGTCCGAGGGCCTTTTTTGCATACATTCAGTAATTTTTGTATACTTTATCCAAGTACAACAACGAGTAATCTGGACATACTTTATCCAAGTACAAGAAAGAGTAATTTGAGACAAGTTTGTTCATGCACCCATGATGCGCTCCTCCAATAGACTCTTTCAACCTTCCAGATAATTATCCGGATATCCATGGAGACATCCAAGAAAATATCCATGGATATCCGGATAATTATCCGACCCGATAGTTCCTTGGACGGAACAAGTGACATGGAACACAGTGAACACTATCATGTAAACTCGGCGCAAAAATACTAGACAAAGGAAAAAATAGGGCATTCCTCATTGCACAGTAGACTAGACTTAATGTTGGTTCCATGAAACGGCATCATTGAATGCACACTCAATAAGACATCGTGTTCGAACATATTTCAACAGTATCAGCTCTACAGCCTCATAAAGCCAAGTTTTTTCATGCACCCATGACGCTGGACGTGCCAGTTGTTGATAATATTAATAATCAAACAATTCCACATACAAAAAGAAAATATCTTGCAACTATTTAAAATAAATACATACCAAAGACAATTGAATGGCAGTTGGATTTTTTGGACGATGCAAAGTGAAAGGCATGTCTTAGTATAGCTTCGCTCGGGAAGAAAAGACCACTGAATCAGCGGTGAACACACTGTGCGGTAGGGTGACGAGCCCTTTCTTCCACTTTAAGCCATATCGTGGCCAGTGGCTTGGACTCCGAGAGGCCAATACCGAGGCGATATGCGATAGTAATAAATTAGGGCCTTTTTGGCTTGAAATGCCCGACATATCAATGGAGCTACCAGAAACAACTAAAACGTGTGTTTCATGATGGATAAGTAAGCTGTCGAGGCCGTTGAACACATTGGACAACGTGCTTCATTTTGTTGCAAACGTCGATATATTCTAGGGCGATTCAAATGCTTCCAGTCATTTTGAAGGAACACCTGGGCTAATCCGAAGCATGCTTGAAGAACAGCTACCTTTGGAGAAATGTCGCAAAGTTACATCTGACAGTCAACATGATGTTGACGAACAACAACTCTGAGAGTGTTCAAGAAATTGCCGCATTGCTCAAGTCTATTGATCATGGAACATACCACACAGGTACCTACTCGGTGCGGATAACATTCGACTAACTGATGATTTCAGAATCCGTCTTCTTGCATTGTTAACTTTACGTCGCCATGTCAAGAGCCCAAGCAAAAGGCAACATTAAGGTTTTGGTCGCAAATGGACAGTACGATAGACTGCCTGGAATCTTCATAAAAAATATTGTGTGTCAAGAATTATAAGAATAGTCAGGACTCCATTAACCAACACAATAGCGAAACTATGGAGGCCAATTCGAAGTAAATATGAAAGAAGTGAATAAGGAGTGCGAAGTAAATGCCGTCTCCTTAGGAGTTTTTCAGAGTAAAATCCCGAATGAGATAAGAATGTGGTGGACTTATTGTTGTCCCCCTGGCAAAATTTGAATCCTCTCTCTGATAGGCTATTGGTCGATTATATGGCCAATCAACATGCTTCTTTCCCCAATCTGTGGCGAATGAGGTAAAATACCTGATTCGCAAACTTTGGCCCACGAGTTTTCAAAGATTTGATTGGTCCAACCCCGTCTGAAAGCTTAGGTCTCAGTTTCAAAATATCTCTGATTGGATAATTTTATTTTTCTTTTGGTACGAGTCAACGGTTTTTTGGTTAGGCAGGACATGATTTATCTCCTGACGAAAACAAATCAACAGTAGCCAATCAGAATACTTCTTTTACACTCCACCCAGGGGCGTAGCCCTGGCCTCACCCTAGTCTATTACTTAAAACTCTAAGAAAAAAACCCAGATAAGTCCGAGGGCCTTTTTTGCATACATTCAGTAATTTTTGTATACTTTATCCAAGTACAAACAACGAGTAATCTGGACATACTTTATCCAAGTACAAGAAAGAGTAATTTGAGACAAGTTTGTTCATGCACCATGATGCGCTCCTCCAATAGACTCTTTCAACCTTCCAGATAATTATCCGGATATCCATGGAGACATCCAAGAAAATATCCATGGATATCCGGATAATTATCCGACCCGATAGTTCCTTGGACGGAACAAAGTGACATGGAACACAGTGAACACTATCATGTAAACTCGGCGCAAAAATACTAGACAAAGGAAAAAATAGGGCATTCCTCATTGCACAGTAGACTAGACTTAATGTTGGTTCCATGAACGGCATCATTGAATGCACACTCAATAAGACATCGTGTTCGAACATATTTCAACAGTATCAGCTCTACAGCCTCATAAAGCCAAGTTTTTTCATGCACCATGACGCTGGACGTGCCAGTTGTTGATAATATTAATAATCAAACAATTCCACATACAAAAAGAAAATATCTTGCAACTATTTAAAATAAATACATACCAAAGACAATTGAATGGCAGTTGGATTTTTTTGGACGATGCAAAGTGAAAGGCATGTCTTAGTATAGCTTCGCTCGGGAAGAAAAGACCACTGAATCAGCGGTGAACACACTGTGCGGTAGGGTGACGAGCCCTTTCTTCCACTTTAAAGCCATATCGTGGCCAGTGGCTTGGACTCGAGAGGCCAATACCGAGGCGATATGCGATAGTAATAAATTAGGGCCTTTTTGGCTTGAAATGCCCGACATATCAATGGAGCTACCAGAAACAACTAAAACGTGTGTTTCATGATGGATAAGTAAGCTGTCGAGGCCGTTGAACACATTGGACAACGTGCTTCATTTTGTTGCAAACGTCGATATATTCTAGGGCGATTCAAATGCTTCCAGTCATTTTGAAGGGAACACCTGGGCTAATCCCGAAGCATGCTTGAAGAACAGCTACCTTTGGAGAAATGTCGCAAAGTTACATCTGACAGTCAACATGATGTTGACGAACAACAACTCTGAGAGTGTTCAAGAAATTGCCGCATTGCTCAAGTCTATTGATCATGGAACATACCACACAGTACCTACTCGGTGCGGATAACATTCGACTAACTGATGATTTCAGAATCCGTCTTCTTGCATTGTTAACTTTACGTCGCCATGTCAAGAGCCCAAGCAAAAGGCAACATTAAGGTTTTGGTCGCAAATGGACAGTACGATAGACTGCCTGGAATCTTCATAAAAAATATTGTGTGTCAAGAATTATAAGAATAGTCAGGACTCCATTAACCAACACAATAGCGAAACTATGGAGGCCAATTCGAAGTAAAATATGAAAGAAGTGAATAAGGAGTGCGAAGTAAATGCCGTCTCCTTAGGAGTTTTTCAGAGTAAAATCCCGAATGAGATAAGAATGTGGTGGACTTATTGTTGTACCCCCTGGCAAAATTTGAATCCTCTCTCTGATAGGCTATTGGTCGATTATATGGCCAATCAACATGCTTCTTTCCCCAATCTGTGGCGAATGAGGTAAATACCTGATTCGCAAACTTTGGCCCACGAGTTTTCAAAGATTTGATTGGTCCAACCACGTCTGAAAGCTTAGTCCTCAGTTTCAAAATATCTCTGATTGGATAATTTTATTTTTCTTTTGGTACGAGTCAACGGTTTTTTGGTTAGGCAGGACATGATTTATCTCCTGACGAAAACAATCAACAGTAGCCAATCAGAATACTTCTTTTACACTCCACCCAGGGGCGTAGCCCTGGCCTCACCCTAGTCTATTACTTAAACTCTAAGAAAAAAACCAGATAAGTCCGAGGCCTTTTTTGCATACATTCAGTAATTTTTGTATACTTTATCCAAGTACAACAACGAGTAATCTGGACATACTTTATCCAAGTACAAGAAAGAGTAATTTGAGACAAGTTTGTTCATGCACCCATGATGCGCTCCTCCAATAGACTCTTTCAACCTTCCAGATAATTATCCGGATATCCATGGAGACATCCAAGAAAATATCCATGGATATCCGGATAATTATCCGACCCGATAGTTCCTTGGACGGAACAAAGTGACATGGAACACAGTGAACACTATCATGTAAACTCGGCGCAAAAATACTAGACAAAGGAAAAAAATAGGGCATTCCTCATTGCACAGTAGACTAGACTTAATGTTGGTTCCATGAAACGGCATCATTGAATGCACACTCAATAAGACATCGTGTTCGAACATATTTCAACAGTATCAGCTCTACAGCCTCATAAAGCCAAGTTTTTTCATGCACCCATGACGCTGGACGTGCCAGTTGTTGATAATATTAATAATCAAACAATTCCACATACAAAAAGAAAATATCTTGCAACTATTTAAAATAAATACATACCAAAGACAATTGAATGGCAGTTGGATTTTTTGGACGATGCAAAGTGAAAGGCATGTCTTAGTATAGCTTCGCTCGGGAAGAAAAGACCACTGAATCAGCGGTGAACACACTGTGCGGTAGGGTGACGAGCCCTTTCTTCCACTTTAAGCCATATCGTGGCCAGTGGCTTGGACTCCGAGAGGCCAATACCGAGGCGATATGCGATAGTAATAAATTAGGGCCTTTTTGGCTTGAAATGCCCGACATATCAATGGAGCTACCAGAAACAACTAAAACGTGTGTTTCATGATGGATAAGTAAGCTGTCGAGGCCGTTGAACACATTGGACAACGTGCTTCATTTTGTTGCAAACGTCGATATATTCTAGGGCGATTCAAATGCTTCCAGTCATTTTGAAGGGAACACCTGGGCTAATCCCGAAGCATGCTTGAAGAACAGCTACCTTTGGAGAAATGTCGCAAAGTTACATCTGACAGTCAACATGATGTTGACGAACAACAACTCTGAGAGTGTTCAAGAAATTGCCGCATTGCTCAAGTCTATTGATCATGGAACATACCACACAGGTACCTACTCGGTGCGGATAACATTCGACTAACTGATGATTTCAGAATCCGTCTTCTTGCATTGTTAACTTTACGTCGCCATGTCAAGAGCCCAAGCAAAAGGCAACATTAAGGTTTTGGTCGCAAATGGACAGTACGATAGACTGCCTGGAATCTTCATAAAAAATATTGTGTGTCAAGAATTATAAGAATAGTCAGGACTCCATTAACCAACACAATAGCGAAACTATGGAGGCCAATTCGAAGTAAAATATGAAAGAAGTGAATAAGGAGTGCGAAGTAAATGCCGTCTCCTTAGGAGTTTTTCAGAGTAAAATCCCGAATGAGATAAGAATGTGGTGGACTTATTGTTGTACCCCCTGGCAAAATTTGAATCCTCTCTCTGATAGGCTATTGGTCGATTATATGGCCAATCAACATGCTTCTTTCCCCAATCTGTGGCGAATGAGGTAAAATACCTGATTCGCAAACTTTGGCCCACGAGTTTTCAAAGATTTGATTGGTCCAACCCCGTCTGAAAGCTTAGGTCCTCAGTTTCAAAATATCTCTGATTGGATAATTTTATTTTTCTTTTGGTACGAGTCAACGGTTTTTTGGTTAGGCAGGACATGATTTATCTCCTGACGAAAACAAATCAACAGTAGCCAATCAGAATACTTCTTTTACACTCCACCCAGGGCGTAGCCCTGGCCTCACCCTAGTCTATTACTTAAAACTCTAAGAAAAAAACCCAGATAAGTCCGAGGGCCTTTTTTGCATACATTCAGTAATTTTTGTATACTTTATCCAAGTACAACAACGAGTAATCTGGACATACTTTATCCAAGTACAAGAAAGAGTAATTTGAGACAAGTTTGTTCATGCACCCATGATGCGCTCCTCCAATAGACTCTTTCAACCTTCCAGATAATTATCCGGATATCCATGGAGACATCCAAGAAAATATCCATGGATATCCGGATAATTATCCGACCCGATAGTTCCTTGGACGGAACAAAGTGACATGGAACACAGTGAACACTATCATGTAAACTCGGCGCAAAAATACTAGACAAAGGAAAAAATAGGGCATTCCTCATTGCACAGTAGACTAGACTTAATGTTGGTTCCATGAAACGGCATCATTGAATGCACACTCAATAAGACATCGTGTTCGAACATATTTCAACAGTATCAGCTCTACAGCCTCATAAAGCCAAGTTTTTTCATGCACCCATGACGCTGGACGTGCCAGTTGTTGATAATATTAATAATCAAACAATTCCACATACAAAAAGAAAATATCTTGCAACTATTTAAAATAAATACATACCAAAGACAATTGAATGGCAGTTGGATTTTTTGGACGATGCAAAGTGAAAGGCATGTCTTAGTATAGCTTCGCTCGGGAAGAAAAGACCACTGAATCAGCGGTGAACACACTGTGCGGTAGGGTGACGAGCCCTTTCTTCCACTTTAAGCCATATCGTGGCCAGTGGCTTGGACTCCGAGAGGCCAATACCGAGGCGATATGCGATAGTAATAAATTAGGGCCTTTTTGGCTTGAAATGCCCGACATATCAATGGAGCTACCAGAAACAACTAAAACGTGTGTTTCATGATGGATAAGTAAGCTGTCGAGGCCGTTGAACACATTGGACAACGTGCTTCATTTTGTTGCAAACGTCGATATATTCTAGGGCGATTCAAATGCTTCCAGTCATTTTGAAGGGAACACCTGGGCTAATCCCGAAGCATGCTTGAAGAACAGCTACCTTTGGAGAAATGTCGCAAAGTTACATCTGACAGTCAACATGATGTTGACGAACAACAACTCTGAGAGTGTTCAAGAAATTGCCGCATTGCTCAAGTCTATTGATCATGGAACATACCACACAGGTACCTACTCGGTGCGGATAACATTCGACTAACTGATGATTTCAGAATCCGTCTTCTTGCATTGTTAACTTTACGTCGCCATGTCAAGAGCCCAAGCAAAAGGCAACATTAAGGTTTTGGTCGCAAATGGACAGTACGATAGACTGCCTGGAATCTTCATAAAAAATATTGTGTGTCAAGAATTATAAGAATAGTCAGGACTCCATTAACCAACACAATAGCGAAACTATGGAGGCCAATTCGAAGTAAAATATGAAAGAAGTGAATAAGGAGTGCGAAGTAAATGCCGTCTCCTTAGGAGTTTTTCAGAGTAAAATCCCGAATGAGATAAGAATGTGGTGGACTTATTGTTGTACCCCCTGGCAAAATTTGAATCCTCTCTCTGATAGGCTATTGGTCGATTATATGGCCAATCAACATGCTTCTTTCCCCAATCTGTGGCGAATGAGGTAAAATACCTGATTCGCAAACTTTGGCCCACGAGTTTTCAAAGATTTGATTGGTCCAACCCCGTCTGAAAGCTTAGGTCCTCAGTTTCAAAATATCTCTGATTGGATAATTTTATTTTTCTTTTGGTACGAGTCAACGGTTTTTTGGTTAGGCAGGACATGATTTATCTCCTGACGAAAACAAATCAACAGTAGCCAATCAGAATACTTCTTTTACACTCCACCCAGGGGCGTAGCCCTGGCCTCACCCTAGTCTATTACTTAAAACTCTAAGAAAAAAACCCAGATAAGTCCGAGGGCCTTTTTTGCATACATTCAGTAATTTTTGTATACTTTATCCAAGTACAACAACGAGTAATCTGGACATACTTTATCCAAGTACAAGAAAGAGTAATTTGAGACAAGTTTGTTCATGCACCCATGATGCGCTCCTCCAATAGACTCTTTCAACCTTCCAGATAATTATCCGGATATCCATGGAGACATCCAAGAAAATATCCATGGATATCCGGATAATTATCCGACCCGATAGTTCCTTGGACGGAACAAAGTGACATGGAACACAGTGAACACTATCATGTAAACTCGGCGCAAAAATACTAGACAAAGGAAAAAATAGGGCATTCCTCATTGCACAGTAGACTAGACTTAATGTTGGTTCCATGAAACGGCATCATTGAATGCACACTCAATAAGACATCGTGTTCGAACATATTTCAACAGTATCAGCTCTACAGCCTCATAAAGCCAAGTTTTTTCATGCACCCATGACGCTGGACGTGCCAGTTGTTGATAATATTAATAATCAAACAATTCCACATACAAAAAGAAAATATCTTGCAACTATTTAAAATAAATACATACCAAAGACAATTGAATGGCAGTTGGATTTTTTGGACGATGCAAAGTGAAAGGCATGTCTTAGTATAGCTTCGCTCGGGAAGAAAAGACCACTGAATCAGCGGTGAACACACTGTGCGGTAGGGTGACGAGCCCTTTCTTCCACTTTAAGCCATATCGTGGCCAGTGGCTTGGACTCCGAGAGGCCAATACCGAGGCGATATGCGATAGTAATAAATTAGGGCCTTTTTGGCTTGAAATGCCCGACATATCAATGGAGCTACCAGAAACAACTAAAACGTGTGTTTCATGATGGATAAGTAAGCTGTCGAGGCCGTTGAACACATTGGACAACGTGCTTCATTTTGTTGCAAACGTCGATATATTCTAGGGCGATTCAAATGCTTCCAGTCATTTTGAAGGGAACACCTGGGCTAATCCCGAAGCATGCTTGAAGAACAGCTACCTTTGGAGAAATGTCGCAAAGTTACATCTGACAGTCAACATGATGTTGACGAACAACAACTCTGAGAGTGTTCAAGAAATTGCCGCATTGCTCAAGTCTATTGATCATGGAACATACCACACAGGTACCTACTCGGTGCGGATAACATTCGACTAACTGATGATTTCAGAATCCGTCTTCTTGCATTGTTAACTTTACGTCGCCATGTCAAGAGCCCAAGCAAAAGGCAACATTAAGGTTTTGGTCGCAAATGGACAGTACGATAGACTGCCTGGAATCTTCATAAAAAATATTGTGTGTCAAGAATTATAAGAATAGTCAGGACTCCATTAACCAACACAATAGCGAAACTATGGAGGCCAATTCGAAGTAAAATATGAAAGAAGTGAATAAGGAGTGCGAAGTAAATGCCGTCTCCTTAGGAGTTTTTCAGAGTAAAATCCCGAATGAGATAAGAATGTGGTGGACTTATTGTTGTACCCCCTGGCAAAATTTGAATCCTCTCTCTGATAGGCTATTGGTCGATTATATGGCCAATCAACATGCTTCTTTCCCCAATCTGTGGCGAATGAGGTAAAATACCTGATTCGCAAACTTTGGCCCACGAGTTTTCAAAGATTTGATTGGTCCAACCCCGTCTGAAAGCTTAGGTCCTCAGTTTCAAAATATCTCTGATTGGATAATTTTATTTTTCTTTTGGTACGAGTCAACGGTTTTTTGGTTAGGCAGGACATGATTTATCTCCTGACGAAAACAAATCAACAGTAGCCAATCAGAATACTTCTTTTACACTCCACCCAGGGGCGTAGCCCTGGCCTCACCCTAGTCTATTACTTAAAACTCTAAGAAAAAAACCCAGATAAGTCCGAGGGCCTTTTTTGCATACATTCAGTAATTTTTGTATACTTTATCCAAGTACAACAACGAGTAATCTGGACATACTTTATCCAAGTACAAGAAAGAGTAATTTGAGACAAGTTTGTTCATGCACCCATGATGCGCTCCTCCAATAGACTCTTTCAACCTTCCAGATAATTATCCGGATATCCATGGAGACATCCAAGAAAATATCCATGGATATCCGGATAATTATCCGACCCGATAGTTCCTTGGACGGAACAAAGTGACATGGAACACAGTGAACACTATCATGTAAACTCGGCGCAAAAATACTAGACAAAGGAAAAAATAGGGCATTCCTCATTGCACAGTAGACTAGACTTAATGTTGGTTCCATGAAACGGCATCATTGAATGCACACTCAATAAGACATCGTGTTCGAACATATTTCAACAGTATCAGCTCTACAGCCTCATAAAGCCAAGTTTTTTCATGCACCCATGACGCTGGACGTGCCAGTTGTTGATAATATTAATAATCAAACAATTCCACATACAAAAAGAAAATATCTTGCAACTATTTAAAATAAATACATACCAAAGACAATTGAATGGCAGTTGGATTTTTTGGACGATGCAAAGTGAAAGGCATGTCTTAGTATAGCTTCGCTCGGGAAGAAAAGACCACTGAATCAGCGGTGAACACACTGTGCGGTAGGGTGACGAGCCCTTTCTTCCACTTTAAGCCATATCGTGGCCAGTGGCTTGGACTCCGAGAGGCCAATACCGAGGCGATATGCGATAGTAATAAATTAGGGCCTTTTTGGCTTGAAATGCCCGACATATCAATGGAGCTACCAGAAACAACTAAAACGTGTGTTTCATGATGGATAAGTAAGCTGTCGAGGCCGTTGAACACATTGGACAACGTGCTTCATTTTGTTGCAAACGTCGATATATTCTAGGGCGATTCAAATGCTTCCAGTCATTTTGAAGGGAACACCTGGGCTAATCCCGAAGCATGCTTGAAGAACAGCTACCTTTGGAGAAATGTCGCAAAGTTACATCTGACAGTCAACATGATGTTGACGAACAACAACTCTGAGAGTGTTCAAGAAATTGCCGCATTGCTCAAGTCTATTGATCATGGAACATACCACACAGGTACCTACTCGGTGCGGATAACATTCGACTAACTGATGATTTCAGAATCCGTCTTCTTGCATTGTTAACTTTACGTCGCCATGTCAAGAGCCCAAGCAAAAGGCAACATTAAGGTTTTGGTCGCAAATGGACAGTACGATAGACTGCCTGGAATCTTCATAAAAAATATTGTGTGTCAAGAATTATAAGAATAGTCAGGACTCCATTAACCAACACAATAGCGAAACTATGGAGGCCAATTCGAAGTAAAATATGAAAGAAGTGAATAAGGAGTGCGAAGTAAATGCCGTCTCCTTAGGAGTTTTTCAGAGTAAAATCCCGAATGAGATAAGAATGTGGTGGACTTATTGTTGTACCCCTGGCAAAATTTGAATCCTCTCTCTGATAGGCTATTGGTCGATTATATGGCCAATCAACATGCTTCTTTCCCCAATCTGTGGCGAATGAGGTAAAATACCTGATTCGCAAACTTTGGCCCACGAGTTTTCAAAGATTTGATTGGTCCAACCCCGTCTGAAAGCTTAGGTCCTCAGTTTCAAAATATCTCTGATTGGATAATTTTATTTTTCTTTTGGTACGAGTCAACGGTTTTTTGGTTAGGCAGGACATGATTTATCTCCTGACGAAAACAAATCAACAGTAGCCAATCAGAATACTTCTTTTACACTCCACCCAGGGGCGTAGCCCTGGCCTCACCCTAGTCTATTACTTAAAACTCTAAGAAAAAAACCCAGATAAGTCCGAGGGCCTTTTTTGCATACATTCAGTAATTTTTGTATACTTTATCCAAGTACAACAACGAGTAATCTGGACATACTTTATCCAAGTACAAGAAAGAGTAATTTGAGACAAGTTTGTTCATGCACCCATGATGCGCTCCTCCAATAGACTCTTTCAACCTTCCAGATAATTATCCGGATATCCATGGAGACATCCAAGAAAATATCCATGGATATCCGGATAATTATCCGACCCGATAGTTCCTTGGACGGAACAAAGTGACATGGAACACAGTGAACACTATCATGTAAACTCGGCGCAAAAATACTAGACAAAGGAAAAAATAGGGCATTCCTCATTGCACAGTAGACTAGACTTAATGTTGGTTCCATGAAACGGCATCATTGAATGCACACTCAATAAGACATCGTGTTCGAACATATTTCAACAGTATCAGCTCTACAGCCTCATAAAGCCAAGTTTTTTCATGCACCCATGACGCTGGACGTGCCAGTTGTTGATAATATTAATAATCAAACAATTCCACATACAAAAAGAAAATATCTTGCAACTATTTAAAATAAATACATACCAAAGACAATTGAATGGCAGTTGGATTTTTTGGACGATGCAAAGTGAAAGGCATGTCTTAGTATAGCTTCGCTCGGGAAGAAAAGACCACTGAATCAGCGGTGAACACACTGTGCGGTAGGGTGACGAGCCCTTTCTTCCACTTTAAGCCATATCGTGGCCAGTGGCTTGGACTCCGAGAGGCCAATACCGAGGCGATATGCGATAGTAATAAATTAGGGCCTTTTTGGCTTGAAATGCCCGACATATCAATGGAGCTACCAGAAACAACTAAAACGTGTGTTTCATGATGGATAAGTAAGCTGTCGAGGCCGTTGAACACATTGGACAACGTGCTTCATTTTGTTGCAAACGTCGATATATTCTAGGGCGATTCAAATGCTTCCAGTCATTTTGAAGGGAACACCTGGGCTAATCCCGAAGCATGCTTGAAGAACAGCTACCTTTGGAGAAATGTCGCAAAGTTACATCTGACAGTCAACATGATGTTGACGAACAACAACTCTGAGAGTGTTCAAGAAATTGCCGCATTGCTCAAGTCTATTGATCATGGAACATACCACACAGGTACCTACTCGGTGCGGATAACATTCGACTAACTGATGATTTCAGAATCCGTCTTCTTGCATTGTTAACTTTACGTCGCCATGTCAAGAGCCCAAGCAAAAGGCAACATTAAGGTTTTGGTCGCAAATGGACAGTACGATAGACTGCCTGGAATCTTCATAAAAAATATTGTGTGTCAAGAATTATAAGAATAGTCAGGACTCCATTAACCAACACAATAGCGAAACTATGGAGGCCAATTCGAAGTAAAATATGAAAGAAGTGAATAAGGAGTGCGAAGTAAATGCCGTCTCCTTAGGAGTTTTTCAGAGTAAAATCCCGAATGAGATAAGAATGTGGTGGACTTATTGTTGTACCCCCTGGCAAAATTTGAATCCTCTCTCTGATAGGCTATTGGTCGATTATATGGCCAATCAACATGCTTCTTTCCCCAATCTGTGGCGAATGAGGTAAAATACCTGATTCGCAAACTTTGGCCCACGAGTTTTCAAAGATTTGATTGGTCCAACCCCGTCTGAAAGCTTAGGTCCTCAGTTTCAAAATATCTCTGATTGGATAATTTTATTTTTCTTTTGGTACGAGTCAACGGTTTTTTGGTTAGGCAGGACATGATTTATCTCCTGACGAAAACAAATCAACAGTAGCCAATCAGAATACTTCTTTTACACTCCACCCAGGGGCGTAGCCCTGGCCTCACCCTAGTCTATTACTTAAAACTCTAAGAAAAAAACCCAGATAAGTCCGAGGGCCTTTTTTGCATACATTCAGTAATTTTTGTATACTTTATCCAAGTACAACAACGAGTAATCTGGACATACTTTATCCAAGTACAAGAAAGAGTAATTTGAGACAAGTTTGTTCATGCACCCATGATGCGCTCCTCCAATAGACTCTTTCAACCTTCCAGATAATTATCCGGATATCCATGGAGACATCCAAGAAAATATCCATGGATATCCGGATAATTATCCGACCCGATAGTTCCTTGGACGGAACAAAGTGACATGGAACACAGTGAACACTATCATGTAAACTCGGCGCAAAAATACTAGACAAAGGAAAAAATAGGGCATTCCTCATTGCACAGTAGACTAGACTTAATGTTGGTTCCATGAAACGGCATCATTGAATGCACACTCAATAAGACATCGTGTTCGAACATATTTCAACAGTATCAGCTCTACAGCCTCATAAAGCCAAGTTTTTTCATGCACCCATGACGCTGGACGTGCCAGTTGTTGATAATATTAATAATCAAACAATTCCACATACAAAAAGAAAATATCTTGCAACTATTTAAAATAAATACATACCAAAGACAATTGAATGGCAGTTGGATTTTTTGGACGATGCAAAGTGAAAGGCATGTCTTAGTATAGCTTCGCTCGGGAAGAAAAGACCACTGAATCAGCGGTGAACACACTGTGCGGTAGGGTGACGAGCCCTTTCTTCCACTTTAAGCCATATCGTGGCCAGTGGCTTGGACTCCGAGAGGCCAATACCGAGGCGATATGCGATAGTAATAAATTAGGGCCTTTTTGGCTTGAAATGCCCGACATATCAATGGAGCTACCAGAAACAACTAAAACGTGTGTTTCATGATGGATAAGTAAGCTGTCGAGGCCGTTGAACACATTGGACAACGTGCTTCATTTTGTTGCAAACGTCGATATATTCTAGGGCGATTCAAATGCTTCCAGTCATTTTGAAGGGAACACCTGGGCTAATCCCGAAGCATGCTTGAAGAACAGCTACCTTTGGAGAAATGTCGCAAAGTTACATCTGACAGTCAACATGATGTTGACGAACAACAACTCTGAGAGTGTTCAAGAAATTGCCGCATTGCTCAAGTCTATTGATCATGGAACATACCACACAGGTACCTACTCGGTGCGGATAACATTCGACTAACTGATGATTTCAGAATCCGTCTTCTTGCATTGTTAACTTTACGTCGCCATGTCAAGAGCCCAAGCAAAAGGCAACATTAAGGTTTTGGTCGCAAATGGACAGTACGATAGACTGCCTGGAATCTTCATAAAAAATATTGTGTGTCAAGAATTATAAGAATAGTCAGGACTCCATTAACCAACACAATAGCGAAACTATGGAGGCCAATTCGAAGTAAAATATGAAAGAAGTGAATAAGGAGTGCGAAGTAAATGCCGTCTCCTTAGGAGTTTTTCAGAGTAAAATCCCGAATGAGATAAGAATGTGGTGGACTTATTGTTGTACCCCCTGGCAAAATTTGAATCCTCTCTCTGATAGGCTATTGGTCGATTATATGGCCAATCAACATGCTTCTTTCCCCAATCTGTGGCGAATGAGGTAAAATACCTGATTCGCAAACTTTGGCCCACGAGTTTTCAAAGATTTGATTGGTCCAACCCCGTCTGAAAGCTTAGGTCCTCAGTTTCAAAATATCTCTGATTGGATAATTTTATTTTTCTTTTGGTACGAGTCAACGGTTTTTTGGTTAGGCAGGACATGATTTATCTCCTGACGAAAACAAATCAACAGTAGCCAATCAGAATACTTCTTTTACACTCCACCCAGGGGCGTAGCCCTGGCCTCACCCTAGTCTATTACTTAAAACTCTAAGAAAAAAACCCAGATAAGTCCGAGGGCCTTTTTTGCATACATTCAGTAATTTTTGTATACTTTATCCAAGTACAACAACGAGTAATCTGGACATACTTTATCCAAGTACAAGAAAGAGTAATTTGAGACAAGTTTGTTCATGCACCCATGATGCGCTCCTCCAATAGACTCTTTCAACCTTCCAGATAATTATCCGGATATCCATGGAGACATCCAAGAAAATATCCATGGATATCCGGATAATTATCCGACCCGATAGTTCCTTGGACGGAACAAAGTGACATGGAACACAGTGAACACTATCATGTAAACTCGGCGCAAAAATACTAGACAAAGGAAAAAATAGGGCATTCCTCATTGCACAGTAGACTAGACTTAATGTTGGTTCCATGAAACGGCATCATTGAATGCACACTCAATAAGACATCGTGTTCGAACATATTTCAACAGTATCAGCTCTACAGCCTCATAAAGCCAAGTTTTTTCATGCACCCATGACGCTGGACGTGCCAGTTGTTGATAATATTAATAATCAAACAATTCCACATACAAAAAGAAAATATCTTGCAACTATTTAAAATAAATACATACCAAAGACAATTGAATGGCAGTTGGATTTTTTGGACGATGCAAAGTGAAAGGCATGTCTTAGTATAGCTTCGCTCGGGAAGAAAAGACCACTGAATCAGCGGTGAACACACTGTGCGGTAGGGTGACGAGCCCTTTCTTCCACTTTAAGCCATATCGTGGCCAGTGGCTTGGACTCCGAGAGGCCAATACCGAGGCGATATGCGATAGTAATAAATTAGGGCCTTTTTGGCTTGAAATGCCCGACATATCAATGGAGCTACCAGAAACAACTAAAACGTGTGTTTCATGATGGATAAGTAAGCTGTCGAGGCCGTTGAACACATTGGACAACGTGCTTCATTTTGTTGCAAACGTCGATATATTCTAGGGCGATTCAAATGCTTCCAGTCATTTTGAAGGGAACACCTGGGCTAATCCCGAAGCATGCTTGAAGAACAGCTACCTTTGGAGAAATGTCGCAAAGTTACATCTGACAGTCAACATGATGTTGACGAACAACAACTCTGAGAGTGTTCAAGAAATTGCCGCATTGCTCAAGTCTATTGATCATGGAACATACCACACAGGTACCTACTCGGTGCGGATAACATTCGACTAACTGATGATTTCAGAATCCGTCTTCTTGCATTGTTAACTTTACGTCGCCATGTCAAGAGCCCAAGCAAAAGGCAACATTAAGGTTTTGGTCGCAAATGGACAGTACGATAGACTGCCTGGAATCTTCATAAAAAATATTGTGTGTCAAGAATTATAAGAATAGTCAGGACTCCATTAACCAACACAATAGCGAAACTATGGAGGCCAATTCGAAGTAAAATATGAAAGAAGTGAATAAGGAGTGCGAAGTAAATGCCGTCTCCTTAGGAGTTTTTCAGAGTAAAATCCCGAATGAGATAAGAATGTGGTGGACTTATTGTTGTACCCCCTGGCAAAATTTGAATCCTCTCTCTGATAGGCTATTGGTCGATTATATGGCCAATCAACATGCTTCTTTCCCCAATCTGTGGCGAATGAGGTAAAATACCTGATTCGCAAACTTTGGCCCACGAGTTTTCAAAGATTTGATTGGTCCAACCCCGTCTGAAAGCTTAGGTCCTCAGTTTCAAAATATCTCTGATTGGATAATTTTATTTTTCTTTTGGTACGAGTCAACGGTTTTTTGGTTAGGCAGGACATGATTTATCTCCTGACGAAAACAAATCAACAGTAGCCAATCAGAATACTTCTTTTACACTCCACCCAGGGGCGTAGCCCTGGCCTCACCCTAGTCTATTACTTAAAACTCTAAGAAAAAAACCCAGATAAGTCCGAGGGCCTTTTTTGCATACATTCAGTAATTTTTGTATACTTTATCCAAGTACAACAACGAGTAATCTGGACATACTTTATCCAAGTACAAGAAAGAGTAATTTGAGACAAGTTTGTTCATGCACCCATGATGCGCTCCTCCAATAGACTCTTTCAACCTTCCAGATAATTATCCGGATATCCATGGAGACATCCAAGAAAATATCCATGGATATCCGGATAATTATCCGACCCGATAGTTCCTTGGACGGAACAAAGTGACATGGAACACAGTGAACACTATCATGTAAACTCGGCGCAAAAATACTAGACAAAGGAAAAAATAGGGCATTCCTCATTGCACAGTAGACTAGACTTAATGTTGGTTCCATGAAACGGCATCATTGAATGCACACTCAATAAGACATCGTGTTCGAACATATTTCAACAGTATCAGCTCTACAGCCTCATAAAGCCAAGTTTTTTCATGCACCCATGACGCTGGACGTGCCAGTTGTTGATAATATTAATAATCAAACAATTCCACATACAAAAAGAAAATATCTTGCAACTATTTAAAATAAATACATACCAAAGACAATTGAATGGCAGTTGGATTTTTTGGACGATGCAAAGTGAAAGGCATGTCTTAGTATAGCTTCGCTCGGGAAGAAAAGACCACTGAATCAGCGGTGAACACACTGTGCGGTAGGGTGACGAGCCCTTTCTTCCACTTTAAGCCATATCGTGGCCAGTGGCTTGGACTCCGAGAGGCCAATACCGAGGCGATATGCGATAGTAATAAATTAGGGCCTTTTTGGCTTGAAATGCCCGACATATCAATGGAGCTACCAGAAACAACTAAAACGTGTGTTTCATGATGGATAAGTAAGCTGTCGAGGCCGTTGAACACATTGGACAACGTGCTTCATTTTGTTGCAAACGTCGATATATTCTAGGGCGATTCAAATGCTTCCAGTCATTTTGAAGGGAACACCTGGGCTAATCCCGAAGCATGCTTGAAGAACAGCTACCTTTGGAGAAATGTCGCAAAGTTACATCTGACAGTCAACATGATGTTGACGAACAACAACTCTGAGAGTGTTCAAGAAATTGCCGCATTGCTCAAGTCTATTGATCATGGAACATACCACACAGGTACCTACTCGGTGCGGATAACATTCGACTAACTGATGATTTCAGAATCCGTCTTCTTGCATTGTTAACTTTACGTCGCCATGTCAAGAGCCCAAGCAAAAGGCAACATTAAGGTTTTGGTCGCAAATGGACAGTACGATAGACTGCCTGGAATCTTCATAAAAAATATTGTGTGTCAAGAATTATAAGAATAGTCAGGACTCCATTAACCAACACAATAGCGAAACTATGGAGGCCAATTCGAAGTAAAATATGAAAGAAGTGAATAAGGAGTGCGAAGTAAATGCCGTCTCCTTAGGAGTTTTTCAGAGTAAAATCCCGAATGAGATAAGAATGTGGTGGACTTATTGTTGTACCCCCTGGCAAAATTTGAATCCTCTCTCTGATAGGCTATTGGTCGATTATATGGCCAATCAACATGCTTCTTTCCCCAATCTGTGGCGAATGAGGTAAAATACCTGATTCGCAAACTTTGGCCCACGAGTTTTCAAAGATTTGATTGGTCCAACCCCGTCTGAAAGCTTAGGTCCTCAGTTTCAAAATATCTCTGATTGGATAATTTTATTTTTATTTTGGTACGAGTCAACGGTTTTTTGGTTAGGCAGGACATGATTTATCTCCTGACGAAAACAAATCAACAGTAGCCAATCAGAATACTTCTTTTACACTCCACCCAGGGGCGTAGCCCTGGCCTCACCCTAGTCTATTACTTAAAACTCTAAGAAAAAAACCCAGATAAGTCCGAGGGCCTTTTTTGCATACATTCAGTAATTTTTGTATACTTTATCCAAGTACAACAACGAGTAATCTGGACATACTTTATCCAAGTACAAGAAAGAGTAATTTGAGACAAGTTTGTTCATGCACCCATGATGCGCTCCTCCAATAGACTCTTTCAACCTTCCAGATAATTATCCGGATATCCATGGAGACATCCAAGAAAATATCCATGGATATCCGGATAATTATCCGACCCGATAGTTCCTTGGACGGAACAAAGTGACATGGAACACAGTGAACACTATCATGTAAACTCGGCGCAAAAATACTAGACAAAGGAAAAAATAGGGCATTCCTCATTGCACAGTAGACTAGACTTAATGTTGGTTCCATGAAACGGCATCATTGAATGCACACTCAATAAGACATCGTGTTCGAACATATTTCAACAGTATCAGCTCTACAGCCTCATAAAGCCAAGTTTTTTCATGCACCCATGACGCTGGACGTGCCAGTTGTTGATAATATTAATAATCAAACAATTCCACATACAAAAAGAAAATATCTTGCAACTATTTAAAATAAATACATACCAAAGACAATTGAATGGCAGTTGGATTTTTTGGACGATGCAAAGTGTACTTGTATAGTTCCATCTATCATAGTGGTGATGGGTCGTCTACATAGCTTTTGACGAGGTGAATCGATGTGTATGGGCTAGGTGCTCCCAAAGGGTCTACAGCCTCTACAAAATGCCGACAAGTCCGTGCTTCCACAAACGACCCCATACATTTTCCTATACAAATTTTTTGAACTGTGTAATCTTATATCCATTTTTGATTAAATTACAGAAACAGTCATACTTTAATCAAGTCAAAACGAGCCAACACCATCCACATACTTTAAACAAGTCAAAAATAACCAACAAATAATGTGGACCAGAGTAGTACCCCAGAGAGGTTGTTTCTGAATATCATGATTCTCCCACCAAAGTGGATTGTCCCATTGTTCCTTGAGGAACGCAAGGAAATTTCACAAATACACATATGGTTAGTAGTCGTTTTCTATTGGATAAAATAGTCCAGGATCAACTTTGGATCATGATTCCAAGCCAAACCGAACACACCCTGAGAGAATCATGATCTTGTTGTATGGGAGTGTGATAGGAATACTATCACAGATGCCGTCATTATATATATACTGTAGTGCATCATAAAAATTAAGGACCTCTTGTTTAGTGTTTACTTCACGTCTGGAATGAGATACCGATGCTTCTGAAATCACAAACCTCTTCAATGCTTGAATGTGAAGCTAGAATATATATCAATGCACTGGAGATGAAACGAAGCTCTGGACTAATTGGATAAACTAATAAAGGTGCGTTTGGTGGGTATGACAATCTCCCCGCAAGGATGTGCCAACATCAGGACTTGCTTGCCGGAGCAGCTTCAGCCGATACAGGCTAACCATAGTCTTACACTGGAGAGATTTACCTTATGGCTTTCCTTAACAGTTGTAAATTGAAGTACATGGTGGTGCCTTCAACATTTCCCTCTTCATCGTTGACTGGCCTGGCATCCATGTTAGCGACATTCCACCACGATACAAATGCTTTTCGTTGTCTGCTCCAGCCGGTGGCACCCAAGATTCAATGTTGTGAGCAACCACGCCTCCCATTCATCTGACCTTGGAGTAAACCCATCGCGCTAAATCTCCAATGACAACATGGACTTCCAAGTACGCCAAAGTTGGATTGCCTGTCAATTTGGAGCTATGCAGTACAGTACACGGCTTGCAACGACTCACGGTACCTAGAAGCATCAAATAGCGTGGCAAGTGACGTCTGGCGTGGTAGTCACGTTTGGTGAAAGAGGATGACATTAGAACTTTATCGCGAATCTCTCCTGGGGTATGGATTTTCGGCCGAGTCCAATGGAGCTCCTTTCATGTAGTTCGACAGCACCGACGTCTCTCTACTACGTCGCTGGTGAAAGGGCCATCGCCTCTAATAGATCTGATGGACGTACCATCTGCCCATGAGGGGTAGGTGTGAGGGGTGGGTGTGAGGGAGAGACGCTCTGTCGAGAAGCGATGCTTCACGACCGAAAATGTGCTCTTCAATGCTGCTCGTTCGATCGCAATGCAGCTCTATAACATGCTCGACAAGGCTTACCCAAGGCTTACTTGAGAAAAACGAGCGGAGGGATCAGTGCGTCTTTAGGGTTACACACGTATTCGTTCGACTTGACTGACATCAAAGAACGACAACTCGTCGCATCCATAGCTACGGTTCTGTACTTGCCTGGCAACAAAGAACGACAACTCGCATCCATGTTGAGTAATCTACGGCGGAATTCGATTGCTCCAAATCCATTCTAGGCCACCACTTCCTCTGACTGCTCGCGTTCTTGGAATGCTTCTAGCGGCTGTCGCATTTGCATGTTGTGCGTGGATGCAAGGTCTTGATTTCATTCGTCATTGTGCATATTACCAGCTCGTGCTATGCGTGTTTTGATCCCCCTTGCGCTTGCTATCTCTGCCGTCGTGGCGTTGAACCAACCACGCCAAGATTCGCCAGTCATGTTGGCCCATCAACAAGTCCGCATGGACGTTGGAGGCCCTCATCTCCGCGTTCTCCAAGGTGACCTGTATGGCGAAAACGCAAAGCGAGGCTTTCGAGGTCAAGCGGCATCAGGAGAAGAAGTGGCGTCAGCTTTGTATGGCTCCGCTTCTAGACGACTACTGGGAACTGCTGCATGAAGGGCCAGAGTGGTCGCCGCCCTGCTGCGGTCGGCCAACAAAACTCGCTGACCGACAGCCAACGACGAGATTTGACGAGGGTCGGTCTAATTCCACTTGCGTATCGTCAAAACCATGGACAAGAGAGAGGTCAAGGTCAAGCGCGTGGCCAAACAGGTCGTCGTCATAACCCAAGACAAGAGAGTATGAATTTGAGTGGCCCAATCGACAGCCCGGGTAGCTCTGGTCGGTACAGCCGTCAAAGTTCGACTGGTTCAAATTAGGCGTTCGACAATGTTGCCAACGCAGCAAGCCTTGGAATTCTTTATCAGTTCTTCGTTCGCCTCAATACAATTTCCTTCTTTTTATCCTCCCGAGATCTAGACATGCGTCTTGTAGCAACGACATCAATCCTCATCTTTCTTGACGCCTTTTGCGAAGTGGAGGCGAAATGGATTACTAAGACTGTCGTCCATCGTGATGAAGGCCAAGTGTCTGCTCCACTGTGGGGTCGATTGGATGTTCTGCAAGGCTTCAAGGAGGGGAGGGATCGCTTTTGTCACTCTTCATATTGACTCGACCAAGAGTTGAGTAGGTTCTCAGTGTGAATCACATCCAACCCACCGTTGCTACCTCAATATGCATCGAATGGCGTTATCGCACTGTTTTCTCTGTCTTGCAATGAGATGACAACGTACATCATAGTGTTTCTTTATAGGCTAGAAAGCGTCATTCATCCATGAAAGTCCTCGAGATATCCTGACCATCTTGCATAGCCTTTGAGATGCCCTTCCCTTCGGAGGGACATCCTGACGTTTTCTTCCTAGTGTCACAAGTTTATTCATCCTGGGCCGACTAGACTATTGAACCAAATTACGTAGCAGTGCGAACCTTTTGCTCGAGTCAGACTCGTCGCGACACCACTCTACCGGTAGACGATCCTCCAACCCTATCGTTTGGTGGCCGTCACGTTATGTAGTCGACAGCAGAAAATGCAAGTCTGAATTCAAGCAGTTGCCATTTTCTATCAATGGAGCTTCATGTGCTGCTTGGGATGAAGATCCCCGTCGGGCTTTCTATCTGAGAGCTCCGGGTTTCAAGCAACGTTCGATTGATGTCTTGGTGCCGGAAGATTCACCGAGGATCATAATGTCAAGACAGTTCGACTGCAAGGCTATCCCAGTTGATCACAGCGATGATAGCGCGTCGTTGTGTGAAGCCGCCTTGGCGTCTAGGCAACGCAATACTAGAGGGACGGCAGCCAAGAGGCTGTTGATTGTGTGTCGTCCGCATCATTCAACCCCAAACGCATTCACCACAGCGACGTCGAGATCAAGTTATGTAGCTCAAGCGTGGAGTTTCTCGTTGGTGTTTCAAAAACTAGCCTTCGCGAAGGGATGCAGGTCGTCTTCGTCGGACATCTCGTCTGCTCAGGAGGCAGTTGAAGCATTTCGACTGACGTTCTCATCTCGTTCACTGCATGGGTCACTCCATGCAATCGACGATATGCACGGCGTGCGACGGCACTCTTCCGCACCTACAAACATCGAATAGCGTGGCAAGTGACGTCTGGCGTGGTGGTCACGTTTGGTGAAAGATTAGAACTTTATCCCTTCATCGTAAATGCTCGCAAGGGGTTTGGATTTTCGGCCAAGTCCAATGGAGCTCCTTTCATTTAGTTCGACAGTACCAGCGCCTCTCCACTACGTCGCTGGTGAAAGAGCCATCACCTCTAATAGATCCGATGGATGTACCATCTGCCATATGAGGGGTAGGTGTGAGGGGTGGGTGCGAGGAAGAGACGCTCTGCCGTGAAGCAGCGCTTCTCGGAAAATGTGCTCTTCAATTCTGCTCGTTCGATCGCAACGCAGCTCTAAAACATGCTCGACAAGGCTCACTTGAGAAAAACGAGCGGAGGGATCAGTGCGTCTTTAGGCTTACACACGTATTCGTTCGACTTGCCTGGCAACGAAGAACAACTCGTCGCATCGATACCTGGTTGATACGGTACTTGCCTGGCAACAAAGAACGACAACTCGCATCCATGTTGAGTAATCTACGGCGGAATTCGATTGCTCCAAATCCATTCTAGGCCACCACTTCCTCTGACTGCTCGCGTTCTTGGAATGCTTCTAGCGGCTGTCGCATTTGCATGTTGTGCGTGGATGCAAGGCCTTGATTTCATTCGTCATTGTGCATATTACCAGCTCGCGTTCAAATTAGGTATACGAGAGTGTTGCCAACGCAGCAAGCCTTGGAGTATTTTATAAGTTCTTCCTAAGCCTCAATACAATGTCCTTCGTTTTATCCTTCCAAAGTCTACACAGAGGCTCAAAGAGTTTGCGTCTTCTAACAGGGCAAAGAAATCCAACCACTGCGTTACTTACAAGCGTCGGATCCAACTTTCCATTCGATCTTTCCTGGGGGCGATTTCTTGTTCGACAAGTCGTCGTCCGCGATAACAAAAAATGGGGAAAAGAAGCACGGTAAGTCGGTCAAATGAGCTCGCCACCTCAATCTCATCGATGTTGTTTGCAGTAGAGTCAAGCTCAAACTATTCTGCTGTTCAAAGGCGGCATGCTGTTTCCTCCATGAACAACACAAGCAGTTTGATGTTAGTTTGAAAATAACAAGACTGTGACAAGTCTTGGTGATGGTGAACTTTTGGTTCGCTTTGCAAGCGTCGCACGTGACGAGAGTCAAGCTGGATGTGGGGCAGAACCTCGATTTGTCATGGATAATCAAGCCGTTCGACAACGTCCACGCTTGATTTTGGTTGCCAGCTGCGCAGGAATAAGCATGGACTGCGAACTGCCCGTTCTGTGTCGGGTAGCCGTCCAAACACTGACCGTCAAGGTTGCTTCGAAGGGTCTTGGCTTGTGCTTGGCGATGACGATGGGTGTGGGGAGATTCAGGTGGATGGCTCCTGAAATTGTCAAACCTTAGCGCTGTACAACTGCAGCTGATATTTATTCGTTCGGTGTTTAGTCCTCAATGCTACCTGGTGGCTGAGTCATGGTTGTACGAGTCGTCTTGTGCGAGTTTGCCTCGCATCAAGTTCCATAAATTTACACTGACAGGACGAAACCAGGAGGCGACGAGCCACTGTCTCACTCAGCAATCATGGTCCGAGTTGCGGTAGGGTCAATCAAGCCAACTTTCTCCAACGACTGCCCCGTTTGGATTCGTGACATAGCGTATGCGTGTGCTGCTCATATCGCAGCTCAACGGCCGATAGGAGCACAATTAGCTCACAGAATCTGCACGAAACTGTGATAACTAGCACGAGAACGATTTCCAATCTAAAGCACAGCGACTGGACGGTTCAAGTTGACTTTGTGAACCATCCACATGAACATAAACACTGTGGCATGATCTAGTGGTTTCGTCCGGGGGACGAACAGGCCGGAAATCACATCGAGCTATCTTTGAAACTGTGATCTAGCCGACCGACCACACGATGACAGAATTGAGAAGTCCACCGACTTTAATACCATTGTACTCTTACCAAGTAGTCGTCAGTGTCTGGCATGAATGTCCATTAGGCACTAGCTTCGCCCTTGTATATGAATCTCATGGACGTCATCGATATTCTCCTCAAGTTCAGATGGACAAGGCCAGTGAAACAGGCTGAATTTTCACATTTCAATCTTGATTGCAATCAATTTGTCCTAAGATTCGAGACAGCATGTCCGACCAATATGCCAGCCGACATCGTTTCAGTGTAGACCAGCGTTTATTTCCTCTCAACATGCTGCACTTGCTTTGTGTGAGCATTTCAGTAGAATTGAATATTTGGATTTATCCAAATTTTGGATAAAGGTTGCCACTGGCCAATCAAGTCGTCTTGACACAATCACTTTTTGTCCAATGATGGGATCACCTCAGGTTCTTGATGACACTGTCAACAGCCTGAGGTCGTTGGATTGTGCAAGTGGCAATGCAATCGATCTCGTTGGCGCTCGTGGTCCTCGCAAGTCTTGCAGTCGTGACGGAATGCAGCCTCAACTGTGCCTACATTGACTTTCCAAATGCATACAACGCAATCTTGGAGTACAATCGAAGCAACGCCAAGTTTCAAATCGTCGATCGGCAGTGCAATGTCGTCAACACATCGTTCAACCAACCGAGTGGGAACTACCAAGCAGTGGGGAATGTCCAGGATTTCTTTGACAACTCCTTGTCAGTAAAACAGAAAGTTCCTGTCGTCTCTAAGTCGTTGTAGATCGTTCTATAACACCCCTGTCGTGTCATTTGAGAAGGCGACCTTTTCGCAATCGCTCGAGAGTTTGTACGATCAACATGGTGGTCAAACTCATTGTGGCTTTCTTCATAGGCTTCTGTACAATATTACGATCAAAGCCTTTCCGCCAAGCTTGCCGCTAAAACTTCGTTTCATGTTGGCCATTTCCCTTGGATACAATTCAACTTGACGGTGCTTCATAGCTACATGGCCGACATGGTTCTTGACATTTCTCCGCCGAACCGAGAAGGGCTCTCTCTGCGTTTCAAAAATGTAACTTTCAACAACAACACGTTGGTCAACAACACGGTTCTATCCAACTTGTAATGCTAGAATTCGGGAAATATGACGGGCTCATCTCTGACTAGAACATTCGAGGCAATACCCAAACCGCTGATGATTCCAAGCTTGGACTGGTCAAGCCTTGAAAACTTGTAAGTCTGGCTGGTCTTGCATTCAATCTTGATGGCTGGGTCGCTTAGAAATGTAACCAGCACGTTGATTTCAGCCATGTCGAACGTTCGGTTTAGCAGCAAACTTGTTGGATTGTAAGTTCTCTCTGCGAAATTATTCCCATCACTGTCCACTCAGAGAATTTCGCAACACCAAGATAACAGATTGGACCATGACTCGAGATACGTTTGATGTCCTCAACAAAGTCAATGCAGTCTTGGTAAACTCAACGAGTACGTACGATCCTAGCAAGTGTACAAGTGGAGAAGGCAAAACGATGGCATTGTGGTCAAGTCGGACGTCCGATTTTACCGTGTGCGTCAGGATTGAAACTACGTCGAGTCCGACAAGTTCCACGACGACAAATGTTGGGTTGATTGTGGGTTTGTCTGTTGGAGCTGTTGCGCTGCTCGGTGCCATTGTAGCCGTCCTGTACACAAAAAAGAAGTTCTCAAAACCCAGTCACGACGGAAGCACTCGAAATGAGTCAACTGCCGCGCCATCTTTGACAGGTGGAGCAGGTGGCGTCGACATGGACGCTCTTACTTTAGTACGGCTCAACGACTCGGAAGTTCACTTGGATCGCATTTTGGGGTCCGGTGCGTTTGCCAATGTTTGGCTTGGCACGTACAATGACGAACTCGTGGCGGTCAAGAAATTAAGTGCTCAGTCCATCAGTGTGACTCAATTGCAGTCGTTTGTCGATGAAATCAAACTCATGAGCCAATTCGACTGCCCTTACATTGTCACCTTGATTGGAGCGTGCTGGGCGCGGCCTGTTGATGTGAAATGCGTCATGGAATACATGGACAGCGGCGATATGAAGGAATACTTGGCCACGCACAGCGCAGAGCAATTTCCATGGCAAGACAAGTATTTGCACATTCAAAGCCTCGTGGAAGCGTTGGTGTACTTGCACTCGCTCGACATCATCCACCGCGACTTGAAGTCGAGAAATATTTTGATTGATTCGAACAAAGGAACGAAATTGACGGACTTTGGTATTTCCAAGGAAGACTTGCAGCAAACGATGACAGCTGGCGTTGGCACTTTTCGATGGATGGCCCCTGAAGTCGTTCAAGACCAGCATTACACGACTGCAGCGGATATTTATTCGTTCGGTAGACGTATTTTTATACTGTGAGATATCTGACATGATTTTCTTTAGGGATTGTTCTCTCCGAGTTTGACACGCATCAAATTCCGTACTCTGACATGAAGAAACCTGGGGGAAGCGAACCCCTTTCGGACTCGGCCATCATGGTCAAAGTAGTCGCAGGATCAATCAAGCCGACGATCTCGAACAACTGCCCCGCTTGGATTCGTGACATGGCGTATGAGTGTTTAGCCCTCGATGCCACTCAGCGACCAACTGCTGCACAATTAGCTCACAAGATCCGCATGAAACTTCGAGAATTCGCCGCGTAGCTCTAACAATTATATCTAAGGTGGCTTACACACAACATCCAAAATAATCCGCATTGTCATGAACGCCCATGCTTTTTAATGTACTCAACGAAACAGTGTGTTCTCGGTGAGTAAGACCCGAGATCTTTATTCGATAGGACTTCAGTGTCGTGGATCATTTTATATTCGAGCCTCGAGGGAGAAAAATGTTTTTGCACACAGAAAAACAGGAACTACACGCAGAGAAGCGGGAATCACAGGAAATATATGGGGAATCACACATTTGTGTATCAATATCAGTATTGTGCTCCTCTCTCGCCACACCAGTACGAGACACTCGGGACGTTCCCTGCAAAACCCTTTAGTCTACAGGTAGTGACGGGGAAATGCCCACACGAGGGAGAGGAAGCATTGCGTCTTCAACAAGTATTTGTTTGACAGAAAACAGCGATGATATTAGAAGGGATGTGAAAATGCATTGTGGTGTGTAATTTAAATGAGCAGACATCAAAGTCGTTGCCATAGAACTACTCATGTTCAAATGAGCTAACGCAAGCTCTTTCCTAAAAATTCTGCCTCATGTAACTGTCAAGGCCAGTGGCCGTTGTGATAAGGGGACAGCGCTTGAACCTGGAGGTTGCAGGTTCGAGTCCAGGCATGCTCCAAAATTTTTAGTCATCTTAATGTCCGCTGCCTCTGGGCCAACACACAGACTAACCAAAGAAGCAAGATGCAGTTCAGTTATCGTCGTATCTACTTTCTACATCAATGGACTCAGCTGTCAACCAGCTAGTGAATAGCACGACCGAAGCAGCAAGAGCTGAGAGCAGAAAGGAAGTCGATGCAGACTTTGTTGATGCAGACTTTATGTTGTAGGAGCCGTCGAGCGGGCAGTAGTCGTAATGGTGGAGGCTTTGCCATAGCTAGCTGTTCCCTAGCTTAAGCAGTTGTCAGGTTGTACGACTCCTGCACTACCACTCGACGAGTTGAAGACCTTTGGCTCGACTGAGTTGAAACTCAGGAGAAGATGTGGGTGCACCAACATCAATGCATTGCAAATTCTCTCTCTAGCCACGCTTCGCATTGGAATTGCCTCCACAAATTCAACCTGGTCAACACGGCACGTGTCGGCGGTGACCAAGACATCGGTCTACACATTGTCTTTCGAAAAGTCACCGAGGGAGACGCCGTCAAGTAGTTTGCACCGGAATCAGCTTCCCACGCAGCGTTGACCAGGTTGAAATTGTCTCGGCTGTAGTCGGGCAGATCATCACTTTGAGTTGATTGCAACAGACTTGTGTGAACCTTGATACCATCGATGCCAGTCCAGTCTTTGAGAGCAGTCGACCATCCCGTTACGTATCCCTTCTCGTTCTCGAAAGACGTGTCGTAGAAGGACAAGCACGTCGAGAGTTGGCAATCTCCTGACGTATTGACAATCGCATCGATTATGTCGTCTTGGTTGCTGAGAGCGATCAAACAAACGTCCTCCTTGTCTGCTTGAATGATCGTGGAGGCACTTCCAGTGAGAAGCATGGCTAGGGAGAAAAATTGCAATGCATTGATGTTGGTGCACCCACATCTTCTCCTGAGTTTCAACTCAGTCGAGCCAAAGGTCTTCAGGAGGCATATCTCCTGACAATAGCACAAGGTCAGGAACGACTACTGCCCCCTCCACGGCACCTACAACATGGACAAAGTCTGCATCGACTTCCTTTCTGCTCTTTGCACTTGCCACTTCCGTAGGGCTATTCACTAGCGGATTGAAAGCTGAGTCCATTAATGTTATAAGTAGTTATGACGATAACTGAACTGCATCTTGCTTCTTTGGTTAGTCTGTGTGTGTTGGCCCAGAGGTAACGGATGTTAAGATGACTAAAAAGTTTGGAGCATGCCTGGACTCGAACCTGCAACCTCCAGGTTCAAACGCTCCTAACACAGCGGCCACTGGCCTTGACAGTTACATGAGGCAGAATTTTTAGCAAACAACTTGCGTTGGCTCAGATCAGTTCTATGACAACGACCTTGACGTCTGCTCCTTCCAATTACACGCCGCAATGAATTTTCACATCCATGAACCAATCTTTTTCTAACTTCATCGCTGTTTTCTGTCAAACAAATACTAGTTGAAAACACAGTGCTTCCTCTCCCTCGAGTGGGCATTTTCCCGTCACTTCCTGTAGACTAAAGGGTTTTGCAGGGAACTCTGGTATAGGTGTGGCAAGGGAGGAGCGCAACGTTCCACAGTACTGACATCGATACACAAATGCGTGATTCCCCAAATATTTCCTGTGATTCCCGCTTTTCTGTGTGCACATTTTCTGCACTCGCCTCAAGGTAGCGTCGGACACAAGATCGACACTGTTCTTGACGTCAATCGCAGCAACTATATTTTCCAATTGGACGACCGAGATTACAAGGTCCTCCATACGACAAGCTCGTTTCCATGAGCAAACTTTCAAGCCATTGTAATGGCTACGCTAATTTCGAGAACTCCATGCCAATGTAACACAGAGTTACTGTGACCGACACCTTGGCATGGAGGACTTTTAGCAACACTCATGCCATGTGCGTTCGAATTCGATGATATCGTCATATCACGCTTGACGGCATTGACGAGCACTAACACAACTGGGCTATCGATCTGGAGCGCCAAATACTTTATTGTCGCACTTGCACCAGCAATCCATCTTCGCAAGTTGGCACGACTGCTCTCGTGTTGTTGCTTCCTATTGAGTTTCATGCTTTGTATGTTGTGGATGTGTATGAGCTCACAAAGAGGACGCTTGTCTGCATGATTCCATCTGACAACGTCTAAATCATGACCACTCTCTATTTCGCTGGCATAGCAAAAAAAGGCATGTACAGGTACAGTATATTCTGCGTGGGGAGTGGTATTGTGTGTTCTACTCAAAATTTCCTCCGGCGATTGGTTGAATCAACCGCCGGCGAATCGCCAGACCTCTGAAATATAGTTCAAATATCAATTTTAGAAGGTTATTTTGACCTTTGGTTGAAGTCGATGGTACACAGCGAAATCGATGAAGCACTGTCGCCGCGCTGGCGAGGCCAGTGACCTCTCCGCTCAACGTGAAGAACGCTGAGTAATGTGGTATATTCTACGAGATGAAGTCACCCTGCGAAGTCATTCAGAGTCATAGAGATAATGTGCGTGACACCCGCAGCTTTTCTTCACACAAACCTTAGGTCAGTTATCAGCCAATCAAATGAAAGTAAAATTATTTCTAGCCAATCATATCGTCTGGTCGATTTGCAGGCGATTGGAAAGATCGCCTGAAATTGGCAAATTTGGACGGAAATCACAATAATAGTTAAACATTGAAATATCCAGCAGTCCGTTGCTGGACTATCATCAGATGATACAATTGCTTGAGGTTGCATTTTGTGTGGAGAGCGCTATCAGTAGAGACACCACTGGACTTAAATTTCCTCTCATGGGATGGGAGCATGCCATATCGGTGGGAGAGAGATCTGTTGTATCTCTGAATGGCACTCGTTATTTCAGTAAATATTTTCAAGTCTTCGAGATGCCATCTCTATGTAGCTTTAAGAGTCGACTGGCAGTGAGCGCTGTCTCTATCCACGACATGTCTGTTTAATGCGAACGACTCTCGTGCCAACCTCGGCTCACTGCATCCAAGTTGTGGACTCCGTTTCGGCTGGAGAGCGCTGATCGCTATCATCACACAGCAGGAGTTTCGACATTCAGTACAGAGTGTCCACTCGATGTCAGGACAGAGGCGGTGTCAACGATTGACTGGCAGGAAGCTACAGTGTATTGGTGTGGCTGGCTCGCCGGAAAGTACAGTGGGAAACAGTTTTGATTGGACAAAAATATAAATAATGGGATGCGATTGGTCAATGGGTTCGTCCTCCATCGTTCATTCGCCTGTCGCCAATTCGCAACTGTGGACTTCCCCAGACAACAATGGATGAGATTGCAACTGTGGTCGGCAACTTTCTCGCGACGGGTCGTGGAGCGGCTGGAGGACTCGCCAGCCATTCGCCGCCATGGCTATAAATCTCATTCAGGAGACAAAGGTAAGAAAAGCGGGTGGTTTGTTCCATATGGATAGTGGAATTGGCCATGGCTTGGCCAACCAAACTGCTCGCACTCTGGACCGGCGTCCTTTTCGCCGCAGCCGAGAACGTCAATTGTCCCTACCGCAACCTCCAAGACCCATACAAGACCATTCTTGAATACAACCGCACAACGGTTAGCGTGGCCCCCTTTCAAATCGTCAACCGCGACTGCCAAATCCTCAAAACGGCGTCCAATATACCGTCCACAGGGTACCAAGCTATTGGAAATCTCCAAAGCTACTATGAGGACGCCATGTACGATTCATTCATCAAACTGGGACTCCAATCGTGTCCTGTAGATCACTCGGTAACACTCCCATCTTGACACTCGAATATGCGGACTTTTCAGACTTTACGAACATGATGTAAGATTGCGACGTTGACAGACTCATAATGTGTTTCGTAGAATGCTTATCAATACTAACGTCAAAGCATTTCCTTCAAACTGGAGAGGAAAACTGAAGAACATGTGCGTCTTCTACCATAGCTGCGTCATTGCAAGACTCACTGCCCTGTGTAGACATTTGTCCAACATGGTTCTCGATATAGCACCTCCAAATCAACCAGGCATGATTCTGACCTTTCTCAACGTGACTATCAACAATATTACCTCGTTGAACACGACGCAATTGTCCAATTTGTACTCGCTACTTGACAATTGGCAAGATCTAAGCATTGACTAGGACCTTTCAAGACATACCTCGTGCATTGACGGTCCCAAGTTTTGACTGGTCAAGCCTTCGGAGCCTGTAGTATTTTTTGTGCTGGTTTGATTTGAATTGGGACATCTCGTAGGACTGTCGTCAACACGACATTTGCATCGATATCGAATACTCGGTTTGGTCGCAACCTTGTCGAGTTGTACGTACAAGTCTCGCTGCTGAATGTCAAACTTGACAATGTTCGCAGGGTGCTCACGAATAGCCAGATCACCGACTGGTATATGACTTCAGACACGTTCAAAATCCTCAACGGCATGAACGCGACATTGTCAAACTCAAAGAGTACATACGATGCGGCCAAATGTACAAGCAACCAAGGCACGGTGAATTCACTGTGGACCAATCGGACTTCCAACTACACTGTGTGTGTCCAAGTCGAAAGTACACCGAGCCCCACATCAACAACAGCGACGAGCGAGAAGAATATTGGTTTGATCGTAGGTCTCTCTGTTGGAGGGGCTGTTCTACTTAGTGTCATCGTTGGCGCGTTTTGTGCTCGAAAGTATTTGTCCAAGCGTGATAACGGCAGCACTCACTATGAGTCGCTTGCTTCGCCCTCTTGGAAAGAGGAAGGCGGACGCGTTGACATGGAAGCGTTAAATTTGGTGCGGCTGAACGAGTCTGATATCCACTACGATCGAATGCTGGGATCAGGCGCTTTTGCCAATGTTTGGTTTGGCACGTACAACAATCAACCTGTGGCTATCAAGAGGCTCAGTGCTCAGTCGATCAATGTGGCTCAACTCCAGTCGTTCGTGGATGAAATCAATCTCATGAGCCAATTTGACTGCCCATACATTGTCGCCTTGATTGGAGCATGCTGGACTCGACCTGTGGATGTGAAATGCGTCATGGAATACATGGACAGCGGCGATATGAAAGACTATCTTGCTGCGTTTAGTCCAGAACAATTTCCATGGCGAGACAAGTATTTGCACATTCAAAGTCTCGTTGAAGCGCTGGTGTATTTGCATTCGATGGACATCATCCACCGCGATCTCAAGTCGAGAAATATTGTGATTGACTCCAAGAAGGGAACCAAGTTGACCGACTTTGGTATATCCAAGGAAGACTTGGAGCAAACGAAGACGGTGGGCGTGGGCACATTTCGATGGATGGCTCCCGAAGTCGTCCAAGACAAACAATACACAACAGCCGCCGATATTTACTCGTTTGGTACGTTGCTCTCGTGGTGTGGCGATCTCAACTATATACTTTTAGGTGTTGTTTTGTCTGAATTTAACACGCATCTCACTCCGTACACTGACATCAAGAAGCCCGGGAACAATGAACCTCTGTCGGACTCGGCCATCATGGTCAGAGTGGTCGCAGGTGAAATCAAACCTACTTTTACCAACGACTGCCCCGAGTGGATCCGTGACATGGCATTCCAATGCCTCGCGCTCGACCCAACTCAACGCCCAACGGCCACGCAACTTTCCCACATCATCCGCACGAAGCTTCGTTCACTGGCCCCCAAATTGTTTTCGCTTTGAATGCCAGTTACAAGGGGACACTTATTTCTGTAACCGGTGACGAAAAGGCGCGGCGACCCATGCACTCTCAAGCAACCCAAGGGCTTCTAATTCCCATCAAAACTTCGACATGATGTCGTCATTCTCTCCCTGAAGCCTCAAATCTTATCTTTCTTCAAGTAGAACACTAGGCAACCATTGAATTGTAGTAATATTCAGAGGTTTGACCTCCCCAAATATTCGTGCTGAGTCATTGGACTTTGGTCATTGAGAACTAGCAGGAGAGTAACTATTCCACTGACAGTAAGAGAGGCAAGGCTTGACCGATGAAGACTTTTCAATGAAATGTTTCTTCTTTCCTATTCATTCGACGTTCCAACTTGAGTATGAATGTCTCGCCACCTGTCAAATACTGTCGTAGTCTAGATCCAGGATGTACTATGATGTACTATCACTTGTCGTTGATTATTGTACTCGATACACAAAGTCAGAGCTAATCTACAGACTGCGACTTGGATATCAAATCAGTCAAAGCAACTTGCAGACGTGGGATGATTCGACTTTGGCTTACTGTGCGTCGAATACTCTAGGCTTTCCAGTCTGAAATCTGCTTGGCATGACGTAGAATACACCACACAGTCTCGTCAAACTTGGCCACTGACATTCCACTCGACACTACAAATTCCTCCAAAGCCACAATCGGAAACGAACCATTCTAGTCGACACCGACACCGTCCTTGGCGCCATGAAGTTGTGGGTTTGCTTTCTCGTCGTTGTACTCGGAGCTTATTGTAACCTGTTGACGTAAACAGCAGCTTATTTTAACGTGTTGACGTAAACAGCAGAGTGACCTAATGCCGTACTCAGGTGAAGGTTTGATTTCAAGCATGGCGATAAACACTTCAATAAGTCAAAGAACAATTCGACTGCATTGACTCTACGATTCCTATGGCGTCGTGGAAGTGCTGCTGTATCCCATGACGCCGCGATTGATAGATAGCTCATGGAACGAACGACATTTTGAAATTGACCATGCGCCATTCAATTGCTGCCCTCTCCTCAGTCGCCGCCATCGCGTCCGCGGCACATATCCAACATGATATTCGAGCTGGCCGAGTGAAATCTCGCGGCGTCAACTTGGGCGGCTGGCTCGTTGCTGAGAACTGGATGACGACTGGCGCGGTCATTTGGCAAGGCGTTCCCCGGCCTGCTATCGCCCAAGGGGAGTACACGACGATGAGCTACTGGGGAGCTCAACAAGGGACGTCGCGATTCCAACAACATTGGTCGACCTTTATCTCGGAACACGACATTCGGCAAATTTCCCTCGCAAAACTCAACACTGTTCGTGTTCCCGTTGGTTTCTGGATCCAAGACTGTGATCACTAGGCTGCTGGCGTTCTCAAGGAGCCAACAGCATGCCGCCTTTGAACAGCAGAGTAGTTTAAGCTTGACTCTACTGCAAAAAACAGCAATGAGATTGCGATGGCGAGCTCGTTTGACCGACTTACTGTGCTTCTTTTCCCCATGTTTTGTTATCGCGGACGACGACTTGAAGATCAACAGATCGCCCCCAGGAAAGACCGAATGGAAAGTTGGATCCGACGCTTGTAAAATTTAAGTAACGCTGCTAGAAGACGCATACTCTTTGAGGCCCTGTGTAGACTTTGGAAGGATAAAACGAAGGACAATATATTGAGGCTTAGGAAGAGTTGATAAAGTACTCCAAGGTTTGCGTTGGCAACACTCTCGAACGCCTAATTTGAGCTACGACCACTCGAACTTTGACGGCTGTACCGATCAGAGCCACCCGGACTGCCCAATGGGCCACTCATATACATACTCTCTAGTCTCTGGGTCCGACGACCACCTTGACCAGCAGCACCCGCTTGACCTTGAGCTCTCCCTTGTCCGCGATTTTGACGATGCGCAAGTGGAATTTGATTGACAATCGTGATATCTCGTCGTTGGCTTTCCGTCATCGAGTTTTGTCGGCCGATCGCAGCAAGGTTATTGGAAGCTGCGCGGCCACTGCTCTGGCCCTTGAAACAACATGAAAACAAGCCAGCACTCGATAGACGCCTTGCAGACGAGTCATACGAAGCTGTTGGGACGTCTTGGCCACGAAGGCTTCGCTTGGCATGTTTGACATCACGACCACCTTGCAGAACGCGAAGATCGTTGTCTGCAGTGTCCATGCGGATTTGCTGATGGTCCAACAAAACGGGCGAGTCTTGGCGAGGTTGGTTGAGCGCCACGACGGCAGAGGTAGCAAGGGCAAGCGTGACAAAGAGGCGCATGGCTGAGGCTGGTCGGAGGTAATTTGGACAATGACAAAATAAAGGAAGCCGGGCGTTCATCGCAAAAATCGAACCACAACATGCAAATGCGACAACTGCTAGAAGCATTCCACGAACGCTGCAGTCAGATGAACGGGCGGCGTGGTTGCCACAGCGAGATTTAATATTTATCCCTTCAACAAAATTTGTAGACGGTGGGAGAATGGATACATTTTACTATTTAATACTAGTAGTGTTCGTTATAACCCTAACCCTGAAATGACACTTCAACGAGGGGAGACGCTAAACATCCTCCCCTTTTTTTATTTATTCTACCATTTTTGACTTGAATAAAGTATGTGCATACAAATAATGGTATCACCACTAATCTAGTATGGCTAGTTGTCGTGTCTGGATTGACCGATGGACACCACAAACAACTTAAAGCATTGTGATGATTTCTTTGGAGCCACAAAGAGAGGAATAATATTCATCAATGCATTCGACTTGAAACCAAACTCATGTCTAATTGGATAAACTCTATTTTGATTCTTTTGAAGAGTATAGTGCTTTACATGCACAAGGGATAAATGAACGGACAATGAATCGAGTCGTCTCACTCCATGAAATAAAAGTGTTGCGCGTTGGAAGTAGACATGCACTCCAAGGCTTGCAGCTTTGATAGTCTGCTTCTTCTGGGTAATTATTGCACTGTTAAAGGCACACGCGATTCGATGAATACGACGGTTTAAATCATTAGCACTGACAACTTTCATACACTACAATTCTGTGCTTAGAAGTATGGCCTACAAAGCTCATAGTCGTGGTGTTTGAGCACCCGCCAATATTGATGATATTCTTGCCTCTGGTATACTTATAGTCATGAAATAGTTCGACAACCTGTCAACAATAATTCATTTCTTTGATGAGGAAAGATTATTCACTGTAATGGACAGTATATCGTAGTTACGGGTCTAATTGGTGAATGCTGCTAAGCAATGAACTCAACCAATTATTTCAATTTAAGTCATTTGATTTCTCATGAGTCACTATAATCTAACTGTTGAAAGACTTTGAGCTCTGCTGGAGATACAAATGCTCAACAAGGATGCAGCAGACTACGATTTAAAATGCATCCAGGTGAATGATGTGACTTATTGAGTGCAATCACGTTTACAATTTACCTAATGAAGCAATTCTCTCGTTATTGTTACGACAATCGACTGCTTTTGGACAAGTCACATTGCATAACCTTACTATAGAACGCCCTTGAACTGCACTGCAGGTAGAAATGAACAACAATGATGCAGTAAAATGTGATGGAGGTAGAAATGCACAACAATGATGCAGCAGAATGCGATTTAAATGCATCCAGGGAATGTGATGATTTCAAGCACATGTAATTTTTGGGCGAAGGGGAATGTTATGCCCTCATCCTGCGCAGTGTATTAAATGGTAGTTCAACAGAATGCATTAAAATAGACTCAATTGCGTCATTGTTAATCCTCCATACCTGCACTGCTGTTCAAAGTATTTCCATAGTAAGGGTATTGCGACTCATCACAAATCAAATGACTTACTGTAAGAATAAATTGACACAAAGTAAATGTATATTATGGACGTGATTGTCCTTTGTCTTTGAAAGTCACAGTACTGGTTGAGTACAGTGTTTCCCTGGTATTGCAAAGTAGACCCTTAACTACGACATAATGTGAATAATCTTTTCTCATCAATCAAATGAATCATCATAACAAGATGTCAAACTATTTCACCTAGAAGAAGCAGGCTATCAAAGCTGCAAGCCTTGGAGTGCATGTCTACTTCCAACGCGCAACACTTTTATTTCATGGAGTGAGACGACTCGATTCATTGTCCGTTCATTTATCCCTTGTGCATGTAAAGCACTATACTCTTCAAAAGAATCAAAATAGAGTTTATCCAATTAGACATGAGTTTGGTTTCAAGTCGAATGCATTGATGAATATTATTCCTCTCTTTGTGGCTCCAAAGAAATCATCACAATGCTTTAAGTCCATCGGTCAATCCAGACACGAAGCAAACACAAAGATGCTAGTAGAACAACTAGCCATACCAGATTAGTGGTGATACCATTATTTGTATGCACATACTTTATTCAAGTCAAAAAGGGTAGAAAAGGGGTAGGATGTTTAGCGTCTCCCTTCGACGAGATATCGGATTGTGTATGGATGCCTCTCAAGTTTCGTATTTGTCACCCAGATTAGAAGCTTAAAGCTGCTTTGAAATCACGGCTATTCTATCCATAAATCCCGACAGATTTAAACTAAGACGGGGTCGTAATTAAGTTGGGAGAGAGTATTGTGTATTTCAAGATAGTTGGCTATTCTGGGGTTAAAACGGCTAATATACTATGGATGGATATCTTCACGCCATTTCGACCATTCATCGTGGCTTGCACAGGTCACTTAGGCTTATCTGCGATTTACTCGCTAATCTTCGAAGGCCCTTGGGTTCAATCTTCGAAGATTAGCAGGAACTTACTGTAATGTCTCTAAAAATACTTTTGAGTAAACCGTGTCGATGACCCACAGCAAGGACATGCGTTGGAGAGCCGTCGTCCTCCGATTTATCTACGGTATTGAGGTAGCTCATGTCTTGGCAAGGCGACAACATTGCGAGTATGTGCCATGAAATCCCAAAAGGGACAGACGTTCAACCGATTTGTATTCTAAATATACAGTCCCAACGTAATTTCGACCCCGTTTTAACTTAAAACGATCCAGATTTATGGGCCGATTAGCCAAGACTTCAAAGCAGCTTTAAGCCTCTGATCTGGGTGACAAATAGCTTGAAAGGCACAATATACAAATCAGTTGATTTCGCTGGCTCTGCCATCGACTTACAAAGACATGTCACCGTTCTCCTCCCAGTGAAATTTGGCAAGGCATTCGTCCGTGCAGTGGGTCATCGACAGGGCTTGACTCATTTGAATAAAAGTATTTTCGAGACATTATAGTAACGGATATACGCACGAGCCATGGGGTGACATTAAAGTTGAGGAAGACATTGCATTATTCTGTTGGCACCCATATTAAATCAGCCGATGTTGACCCCAGATTAGCCAAATAAGTTGAACCGCACAATATACAGGTTCACGAACTTAGAGCATGCCCAACGTGGCCACGCTAACACGCTCACCCAGTAGAATTTAGCGTTCGAGCGTGGCAAATCCAAGCCCAACGGTCTCGAATTGGATTTAGTGTGATGGAAAAGTGTTGTCGCGTTGGGCATCCCCCCAGCAAAGGCACGCTTAGTCGTAGGATGAAACACTTTTCATGCAGGACAATATGCTTGGGCTGGATGCATAAACTTTGATGAGGTCACGCACAGTTCCCATCGGCGACAGGCATCCTTGTGCCATAAGCCAACTCTTCAGAGGAGATATGCTTTTAGCTCCATGAACGACATAAGCAGTCGGATGAAAAGGTAAACTATTGCAAGCCTTAGTTGGTGATGGTGAACTTTTGGTTGGCATTGGAAGCGTCGCACGTGACGATGGTAAAATTCGACGGGAGGCAAAACTTGGACAAGTCGTGGATGATCGAGTTGTTCGACAACGCCCACTTTATTTTGGTTGCGAGTGGCGCAATCATAAGCATGGACTGTGTATTGTACATTTGGCATCGGGTAGCCATGCAGAGACCGACCTTCGCTGAAGTCTTGTCGTTCACAAGGTGCCATTCATTGGTGCGAGTAGTAAGGCTCTTGCCGTTCGAGTCGTAGATGGCAATGGCTTTCTTGTTTGCAGTGGGCGTCAACCAGTTGGCCAAGTCGACAACCGAGGGGAGTGGTCACTTGTCAATGTTAGCCCCAGTATCTCACTGGATGGGCCTTCCACACTTGGCACCTTTGAAAACTCCCACCATGCTCGAATCAATACGCACGCCGTCGTTGGAAGTCATCGTTGATAGAATGTGTGCGATCGACGAGATGGTTTCGTGAAAGACTCGAACGTTGCCTATCCATTTCATTGAACCTTGCCCATCCCCATCTCCACGTAACTCGATAATCACTTTGATTTTTGCAACCTGTCTGTCATATCGCACAGGGACGCCTGTGAGCACGGACAAGGGAGACGCATCTCGGTGGAACCCTCGTACTATCAGGTTATGAGCCCAATGGGCGAGTACACCGATGCGCTTGGATGCGACAATGTCAACATGGAAGCCGGCTTAGCTCCGCCACACCCAAACCCAACACTTGCGATAAGTATCTTGCGAACCATTGCACGCTGGACTTTCTACTTCGAAACTCCGAAAATCGAAGGAAAATATGATACTTCGATCACCAAACGCCCAGGATCCCACGGGGCACACATCGACATTAAGCTTGACGAACGCATGCAAAGAAGCGTCGAAGAAGCAACACAACGACAATAAGAGGCGACAAAGTCCCTCGCAAGTCTCCGGCATCAACAACAAGAGCGTTGGGATGCTACAGAAACGGAGCGCCAGGCAGACAACTTGGCTGAGCTCGAAGCCATGGCCCCAATCGAATCGCCAAGGCAAGGCCAAATCAAACGCGGATCACCGATCCATTCCCCAACAAATGCATCCCAGCAACAGCAAAAAGGTTCATTCAAGGAAGATCCACTATTAAGCGTGTCCAGCGGTATAAATATTCAAGCAAACCAAACGTCACGACATCCACCTTCCGACTCGCAACCTTCGGCGCGACAACACCAAAATGAAACCAGCGAAAAGATAAACATGCATGCATTTCGTGAATCCATCAACGGTCCTATCTACAAAATGATTCATGAACTGAGTAAAGCTATGAACGAGCACCTTACCAACACAAGCAACGCAATGGCAATGGTGAATCAGCGACTCTCAGCTCAAGAAATCCACCAAGGCAACATGCCGAACGCTTTAAAGTCACTCATGGAAGAAACGAACAAGACGCAAATGAATAAACTTGAGGAAATTTTCAAGAAACAATATTCAAGCTTGGATGCGCTTGTTGTAGGTCTAGACGAGCGGGCGAACGAAGTGAGAACAAGCCAAGTCCGCCTTGAGGACCAGATCCAGGACTTGCAAGTAAAGCACGCCCAACAAGAAGCCGCCTCAAGTTCTTGGCGCGCCACCATTGAACAAAGCATCGAGTTCTTGGCGAAGCAAATACCAAAGAAAACAACCCAAATCCCGCCAACATCATTGATGAGCGGTACTCATACCGTGACTCCAACCTCAGCACCAGCGACGGCTCAGCAAACGAGCCAAACAACACCAAATGCCAGCTGGCCCAACCAAGGAAGCAATCCAGGAACACCGCGCGACAAAAAACGCCAACGAAGCGAAGGACCTGGCGGTCGTAGCGGCGAAGGAGGCGATGGTGCTGACGGACATGGCGACTAAGGGGATTTTGACGACCCACAAGTCGAGAGCATGGATGGAAATGACGCCGAGTCCCATAGCAAACGAAATGAAGCTCACGGAAAGAAATACCCCAAACTGAAGGACCTACACATCAAACCAATGTTCAGTGGAAAGGAAGAGTACAAAGGACTAGGATGCGACGTCACCTCGTGGCTCGACATATTTGAGGATGCAATTGCTGCAGAAGAAGCCTTCAGTGGCATCAAATGGACGGACGAACAAATGTTTCCTGGGCTCCTCCAAAATCTCACAGGCAGCGCGAAGTCCTTCGCCCAAGACTCCAAGAAGCAAGCGCCGACCAGAAGCTATCAAATCATGGCCGCGAGACTTAAACAACATTACCAATCACATCTTACTCCTCTCGAGTACATTGCCAAGATGCAAGAGCCTAAGGATGTTTCGAAAACTTGGATGGAACACCTGACATACCTTCATCATGTCCAACGACAAGTCGGCCTGTCGAACGAATTTGTACTCGACTGCCTTGCGTGTCATGCGCTACCCAGCCAAAGAAAGAGTTTGTTGACAGCCATCGACCCTAAGTTCAAGGACGACGTGTCAGAACAACATAAACTCATTGGAATCCTTACCAGGACACTTGGAACGGGCGCACGGAACGAGAAGACTGACAAACCAAAGAACCAGGGCACAGCAGCACACGCAAGCGGAAAGCCAAAGGACCAAACAAAATCCAAGGCAGCAAACAAATCATCAAGGACCACAAACGACAAGAAACCGGTCGAGCCAACTCGCCCGTGCAAATCTGCAAAGATGGTAGCCTTCACTGGCATAGCGATTGCCCGGTGGTAAAGGCTGGACAAGAGGTTATGGCAAAGAAAAAGAATCCGGTTGCCCCGGGCACAGCAAATATCGCGTTCGCCATCGACGTCGAAGAGATGCACACAACCACGGACGACGAAATCGACGACTTCGACGGAATGGCAGCAGCCTATTTCGCCCTCGAAGTCAAAAATGACACCAGCCAACGAGAAGATATCAACCTTGTTGAAGCAAACTTATGCAGCGCCGACTGCAAAACTGTAGACTGGATCGCGGATTCGGGATGCACGCACCACTTGACGAAGAACCGAGATATCTTGTACAACGCTACACCGTCAACGCTAGTGATTAACACCGCCGGGAAAACCAAACTCGAAGCACACTCCAAAGGATCAGCCATACTGCATCTACAAAATAGAAATACGTTGAAGCTGAAGGAAGTCCACTTCGTACCTGCGCTGCAATCAAATCTGTTGTCCGTGTCATCGCTAAATTCAAACGGGATTGATGTGCACTTCGGGAAGAAAGTTGACTTTATTCAACGCTTGAGCGGATATACTTTTGCAATGGGACAACACAAGAATCGACTGCCAATCTTGTCCTCCAACACCCAAATTGAAAGAAGCGGTGTCGCAAACCACACTGACGGTATTGCAATGCATGTGCCAAACTTCACCGGAACTCTACAACAATGGCATGAGAGACTTGGTCACGCCTCAAAACAAGCATAGTGAAACTAGCCGAAAGACTCGGCCCTGACGAAATGCACATCAAGCGTACCCCGAATGATATTGCTGCTGATTGCATTGACTGTAAACGTGGCAAACAAAGACGGAATGCACAACCCAAGGCAGATACAGGAGAATCTGCACCAATTGATGAGATTGGCGCTGTCATTTGTGCCGATCTCCTTGGTCCTATTACACCTATGGACAGAAACAAGAATAAGTATGTCGCCGTTTATGTCGATCATGCAACCAAAATGAAGCATGCCGTGCCAATTCGCCACAAATCCGACCAAGCAGAAGAATTCATTGCATTCAAGGAGTTCATCGAAAAGCAGTATGATTGTCGTGTGAAGGTGCTACGGAGCGACGGCGGTGGTGAATATCTTTCCGCAAAAATGCACGATTACCTTCGAGCAAATGGCATACGACGCCAAACCACAGAGCGCAATACATCCGCGAGCAACGGCCTAGCGGAAAATGCGATCAGAACTATATTTGGAGACGCAAGAACATACCTTCTTAGCTGTGATCTGCCGCTGTCTTTCTGGGGATACGCTGTGCGTCACTCTGTATATGTCCGAAATCGATTACCCACCAAAGGAAATCCAGATTGGAAATCGCCCATCGAAATGGCGACGGGGAAGCCACCCAAGGTGAACCACATTTTACCCTTTGGTGCAAACTGCACGGTCTACCAACATCCCGACCGCAAAACAATTCAACGTCGCGCTGATCTAGAACGATGAAGTAAAGGGGTATAACGTTTGGCTACCTCAACAACGCAAAGTCATCATAACCCGCGACATCCAGGCTATCGCGGCGCCAACACCACGCCAAGACATTGCCGACTTCCTTGTCCAACAAGACACGACACGATCACTATTAAGTGAGCATCAGATACTTGACAGCAATCCTGGTCCCAAGAGCGGCGATCAAGTAGTCACGAGAGGAAGAGCTCGCCAAATGGCTGAACCAGAAATTTCGACAAGCTTGGCAAGGGCCATGATCATGCAAGAAATCAACGAAGCCAGAGTATTCTTGACCATCACAGAGCCCAGAAACGCCAAAGAAGCACTCAGCGGACCACAAGCGAAACATTGGCAAGAATCCATGCAGGCTGAGCTCGATGGTCTCGTCGCGAATGGAACTTGGGAAGTCGTTGAACGTCCACCATCCGGAAATGTTGTCTCACACAAGTGGGTTTACAAAATTAAATACGACCGCGAGGGCCAAATTGACAAATTCAAGGCACGTCTCGTTGCGCGTGGGTTCACACAGCGCTATGGAGTCGAGTTCTCCAAAACATTCGCACCAGTCATAAAGCAAGCGTCCGTCCGAGTCATTTTTGCGTTGGCCGCAACCTTAAAGCGCACCGTACGCCACCTCGACTTCCCTCAAGCATACCTAAAGGCAGAGACTGACTACCCAATACTGTTCGAATTACCGACGTCCAGTGGAGTCGATACGACAACGATTGTTGGGCGACTCCTCAATGGCCTGTACGGCTTAAAACAAAGCGGCATGCTCTGGCACGAGGAAGCAGACAAAACACTCCTTGAGATCGGCTTGATACGATCCCAGTTGGACCCATGCGTCTACTACAAACGAAGCGAAGAGGGCCTCACAATGTGCGGGCTTTATGTTGACGACATCCTTGCATTCTCACAAGACGAGCGTTTCCTTCAGGGATTGTTAAATCAGCTCGAAGCCAAACACCAAGTTAATGACCTTGGCTCAGCAAAAAGAGTGCTCGGGATGAATGTGCTACAAGTTGGTGGTGATTACTTTCTCGATCAAAGTCACATGATACAAGATCTCCTTACAAAACACGGACTCGCGGACGCCAAGCCTCAAAAGACACCGTTGGCCGTCGATCATGGATTCTTTGAGGAATGGCCCAGACGCTGAGCTCAGCACGACTGAAATGCGCGAGATCGTCGGTTCCCTCCTCTGGCTCGCTGGGTCAACTCGACCTGATATTGCGTACGCAACGAACCTCCTAGCGCGCTTTGTCGCAAAAGCGAACCAGAACCATGTTGTCGGGGCCAAGCGAATACTCCGCTATCTGAAGGGGACTCCGAACCTTGGGATCGAATTCAAACCATCTAAGACTGACAAGATGGGAATTGACATATACGGCGACGCTGATTGGGCGGGTGATCGCTCAAATCGGCGATCAACTAGCGGCTGTGTCATGAAGCTAAATGGCTGCCTCGTCCATTGGCACTCTAAACAGCAGGCTGTCGTGGCCCTCTCTACGATGGAAGCTGAATATATTTCTGCGTCGACCGCTGCCCAAGACTGCTTGTGGATAAGCCAACTCATACAAGAGCTCGGCTTAGCGGTCGATGACGTACCGAACCTCTGGTGCGACAACCAATCCGCAATCAAATCAATGGAAAATGACGTATCCAAGACAAGGGCCAAGCATATCGATATTCGATATCATTTTGTTCGGGAGGCTGTACGAAGCCAGAAGATCAAAGTTGGCTATTGTGAAACCGGGATGATGCCAGCTGATATCTTGACCAAGCCACTCTCAACGGAAATCTTCCAACGACTTCTTCCTCTCATCAATATGAGAGCTAAATCAAGAGAGGAGCCCTCCACCACCTCGTCAATTGAGGGGGCGTGATAGAATGTGTGCGATCGACGAGATGGTTTCGTGAAAGACTCGAACGTTGCCTATCCATTTCATTGAACCTTGCCCATCCCCATCTCCATGTAACTCGATTATCACTTTCATTTTTGCAACCTGTCTGTCATATCGCACAGGGACGCCTGTGAGCACGGACAAGGGAGGCGCATCTCGGTGGAACCCTCGTACTATCAATCGTCTGTTCGAGAGGTGAACCTGCCTAAACGCTGACCACTCGGTGCGGCAAGCGTCCGGGAAGCGGTCGATTTGTTGCAACCTAAAGTGCGCGCTACATGGATAGACGAACTCAGTTTATCGACGGAATAGTTCAGGAAACCCACATTGTAGCAAAGAGACAAAGTTGACAATCCATATGCCTCCGTGAGCTTCCGATCATCGAAGGCACTAGATATACTGGAAAATGCAAAGGATTGAAACAGTAGTATGAATCGACGCAGGACCAAAAATAAATCTTGTTTGCATTATTATAATAAATCACTGGAACAGCGCTTTTTGGTCTTTTTCAGCGACAGAGAGTTGATCGCGTTGGTGCTTTTTCCCATCTACAAACATAGCACACAGCGTTAATACAGGTGCACCCGTAGCTTTATGATGAGTTTTGTAGGCAAGACTTGTACAAGACGACAAGAATCACACGCGAAGATGAAGAAACATGTCTGAATGCTCTTTGTTCTATATCTCGGAAGGATAGAAAGAAGGAAAGTGCATCGAGGTTTATGAAGAAACGTATGCGGTTGACGTGTCGAGTGCACCCCAAGGCTTGCAACTCCCACGTAGGCTTAACTTGAGTTACGGCCACTCGAACTTGAATGTCTCCGCCAACCACAGCTTCCCAGGCTAGCTGGGCCTAGTCAGTCCATCAGATATTTACGTACTCTTGCCTCTGGATCCTACCATCAACAGGTTATCCGAGCTGTCGACTGGGCGATGACATGAACGATATGTAACTTCCATAACTTGAGCTTCCACTTGAGCTTCCAAAACTCGAGCCCCCCGAACGCGAACTTTCAGTGACAACTGAGCTGCGAGAACGCGAGGTTGTAGAACGCAAGCTTGGAGTATTCCACCTTGAAGACCTCGTGCTTGCAGGGCTCGAGCTTCCAGAACCCGGGATTCTAGAACGCAAGCTGGCACTCGAACTACTCTGGCCCTTGAAACAACATGAAAACAAGCCAGCAGCGTCTACCAGGCGAGTCAGACGAAGCTGTCGCCTTTTCTTGGTCTCGAAGGATTCGCTTGGCCTATTTACTTCGCAGAACCCGGAGATCGTTGTCTTCAGCGCCCATCTGGACTTGCTGATGGTCCAACAAAACGGGCGAGTCTTGGCGAGGTTGGTTGAACGCCATGACGGCAGAGGTAGCAAGGGCAAGCGTGTCAAGGAGACGCATGGCACAAGTCGGCACGACGAAACTTGCACGATGACGAAACGAAGGAAGACGGATGTTGTTCTGCGCAATAATCAAAACACAACATGCAAACGAGACAACTGCTGGTAACATTCCAAGAACGCTAGAGGCAGATGAATGCGAGGCGTGGTTGCTACAGCAAGACTGAATCTTGGGTGCTACTGACATTGATTGGACAAAGCGATCCTGTTACAGACGATGAAAAGCGTTTGTGTCACTGGAATGTCGCTGACATGGATGATGAAGATCGTCGTGGTGTCCGTTGTGGCTCAAGAGAACGCGCAAAACCCGGGGACGCGCTCTTCCCTCAGTTCCCCCTCTACACGAATTGAGCTTTCCCGGGTATAGAAAAGTTGCTGTGAAAAATAAAGTACTAGTATAAGTGGAAAACACAACAATCTACAATAGCAAAGGAGGGCCCGGAATACATAAAGTGTCTTCCTTACCATTTTCACTTTTTGAGAAAATCAAGTTCAAAGACAATGGATTCTTTCGTTTGTCGTCTCTATAGTTTGGAGAAATACGAAAAAAAAACACTTTCTGTAAAAAACACTCTTGACGTGTAAGAATGGACTCGGACCACCCAACGCAAGCGGACGATATCGCAATAGAATCGGAAAATGTGACCATGGAATGGTTTCCTGCAAGAGCAGCGGCTCTCTCAACAACGTCATGCTGTTATCAAAACTGTATGCTTGGGAAAGAGGGCGACATTATGAAGTTCTTAGCCTCAATAGAGTCTTTTGATAAGCCTCAGTTCAATGCCTGCTTACATACTGCGCTTGCTTTATGCCGTCCGATCGACGCAGAAATCTAAAGGAAGAGAAAACGAGGAAAAGGTCAGCCTCTGGAAATCAAAATGAGCCTTATTGGTCACGCAGTAAATCAAAAAATGTCTTATTGCCACGCTGTAAATCAAAATCAGTCTTAATGACACCACGGAAATCAAAACCAACCTTAATCTTTATACTGGATTTGTACTACACGTGGTATATGGATACTACTTGTAGTACACTTTGAAAGCCGTTTGGGGAAGCATGTGGAAATGAATTGCTCTTGTGCTATTTATAGTTGAATCGTCCGTTTTATGGCTTTTCGGCGATATCCTTAGTTTTAGAAACACCCCACAATGACGAGAGAACCATTAAGCGTCGGTGTAGCGGTCCGTGGAGCACAAAAGCTTGCTCTGGCAGGATTGGTGTTGTGCTGTCAGTAGTGTCCACGGGCCGACAACGATCGTACAATGTTCGTTGGAATAACGGCGATGTTGTGCAAGTTGCTTCGAGATCCATCGAACAGCTCCCAGTCAACAATGGAGCGAACTCAGAGTCAATTCATGATTCATCTACCTCGTTTTGTGACTTGATTGCATCTAAAATAAGTGACGACCAACCTTGGATGGAGAGCGAGCAATCTGACGGCGAGAGTGACATTGATGACAGCTCGATGGCCAACGTCAATCAATTGAATGATGTTGTTGAGACACATGGTCAGGTGTGGTCTCGTTGCTTGAAAATTGACGTAGACTCTGTATCCTCTCGACGCCAGACGAGTTTAATTTGGCCACAATCACTACGACTTAGTCCTGACACACGCTCAAAGCACTTTGACTTTTGTTATCCAATGCAAATGCTTCAGCAAAATCTTGACTTTACTAACTGCAACCTTAGAGCCAAATAATTGGGCAAATTGACAATTGGCGAGTATATTCGGTGGATTGGTTTACGACTTGCAATGGCTTACGACCCTTGCCGTGGTGGATTAAAATCATACTGGGCTCAGCATGGTGCCAGCTCTGCTTGTGTTGACACGCCAAGACATTTTGATTCACGATTTGGTATGACATGCAATCGTTTTCAAAACATCATGTATGCATTATCATTTGTCGACACCTCTGTAAAATCTGACGACCCATGGTTTCCAATACGATGCTTCGTGAATGGATGCAACCAGCGCCGAAACCAAGTTATATCACCTGGAAACACGTTAGTAGTTGATGAAAGTATGGTGCAATTGAGTGGAATCGATGGTAAGTATCACGACAAAGGCATGCCTCACAAAACGAAAATCATTCGAAAGCCTGTTGGTGTTGGTGCTGAACTAAAAATTGTTGCCGATGGTGAGAGTGGAATGTTCATTGGCATGGAGATGATGGAAGGGAAAGAACGTCAGACGGCTAAACCATACTCATCTTTTGGTGAAGGTACAGCTTTGATCTTGAGATTGACAGAGCCATTTCGTGGCTCTGGGCGCACTGTAATTGCAGATAGTGCATTCAGCTCTGTCAAAACATTGGTGCAGTTGGATTCCTTGCATGGTTTGAAGTTTATGGGAATTGTAAAGACAGCCACACGACAATTCCCTATGACAACATTGAAAGAATGGTCAAATACAACACCGCCACGAGGCAGTTATATCGTTTATTCCAGCACCACGCCTCAAAATTCCCCTATGTATGCCTTATGTTGGAAAGATAAAAAGGCCAAAATGATAATATCAAATCGTGGAACAACGGCTCCTGGCGAACCATGCGTAAAACACCGCTACAAGAAGTTCAAACGTATGTGTCTGAGCTTGAGTTCGAGAAAAGAGAGACATACCTATGCGCTTTGTACAACATACATACCAAAATCGTCGCTACATCGTTTCGTGAGCTCAGGCATTCTCAAGAACTCGTCAAATTCAATCAAACCACGCCTCACAGAAGAGCACAAGAAAATTAGGGCTGAATTTTGTTTAAACCACTTAGAAATCTAACAATGATGTCTTGGCTTTCTAATTTCCTAGTTTTCAAGACACAATTCACATTGACGAGAAGATTTTTATAGTCCACATGATCAAGCAATCTTATGTTTTGGCTCATTGGGAAAATCAACCCAGAAGATCAGCGCAGAACAAGCACTTTATTGGTCAATTGATGTTTCTTTGTGCTGGCGTGTGTCCACGTTAGAATTCTCATCGCAACTGTTGGTTTGATGAAAAGTTCGGTCTTTTGCTGAGGTCAATCCAGCTCGATAATCATCAGCTAATCGTGTTGCTGGTACACCTGAACTTTCTCCTCTGTCAGTGACTACTCCAGTCTTCAGGAATTTTTGGAGGAACTTGTGCGACCTACGATTAAAGACAAATTGCCTCTTGATGGTCCTCGTCATGTGTACCTTCAGTGTGACAACGCTTTCGCGCATCCACGAGCTGGCCATTGTTTCGGCACGTCAAATTTGTCAATTGAAATTGTTTGTCAGCCGGCTCAGAACATCCGTAGCAGTTTGCTAAATCGGCTTGGCAAAGCAAAATTTAGCAATTGAAGCAGGAAACGGCAAAAAAGTATCTTGATTTTAGTTTGTCAAATGCCAAATCATCCCTGATAGCTATTTCTCCAGCTAAATTTAGCTGGAGGAATAGCAACTCAATCGATTTTCGAATTTCTTCAATGTTGCTTCGAGTCGTTTCGAAATAGAGATCGCAATCGATGGAGCCTAGTATGTCAACAAATCCTCGTTTCGCATTGATACTCAGAAGCTGTGTTATGTCACCTTCTGTGGGTCACGCAAGTACTCTTTCCCAAAACACTCAATAACGCATTCGCAAGATTTCAGCGTCGTTGATGCGCTGATCTCCAAGTTCTCGTCAATAGAGTCATTCCAAGTGCTGCAGTTACTTTGATGAGTGGCGGAATTCCCATCTATCTCGCAGCGTTTACATTACTGGTGAAGAACTTGTGATTTGACGTTAACGTTTGAAGCAGACGAAAACAGAATCTTACCCAAATGGAAACGTAGCCGAAAATCATCGCTTGAGTACACTGGATTGGAGCTAAAGTATTGTTGGAGCAGACGGGAGTGACGCCCCTCTGGGTCTCGTCGTTTTGCTGCTGCCCTACGTTCGCTTTTCGTCCTCAAACGCGTATTTGCTCTCATTTGAATGATCCCAGACGATGGCAACAAGAAATGCGTTTCGTCCTCTTCGATTTCGTCCATGAAGATAGAGAAGTGGTCTTGGACGTGGGCATGATCCATTGTTCGTGTTGTTCAATATCTTGAGTGACCTTTCAAGAGAACATGTGGTCTAGTGCAGTTACCAACGATTTGCCCTTTGGCGTTGGCAAACTCAAACCAAAAACTGCTTCCATTCTAAAATACCTATCTGTTTAGACTGCTAAATTTGGCAATGGCTATGCCAAACTGCTACGGATGCTCTCAGTCTCCAGATCTAAACGTACTAGATCTAGGTTACTTCAATGCAATTCAGTCGGTTCAGCAAAATAAACGAACGAAGACCCTAGAAGATCTTGTGCATGCTGTACATGAATCACTTCTAGAGTTAAGTCGTGAGACACTCGATAACATATTTTATACTTGGTGTGGATGCATGGAGCAGGTGGTGCTGCATGCTTGTGATAACCAATATAAGATCCCCCATACAAATAAGAGCCAACTTAGACGACATGGACATGGCTTATGAATGTTCTCAAGAAGCGGCAACGACGGCCGCGCTCGTTCTTTTCAAATAGCACCTTGATTTAAGGCAACTCACTTTTATTTCGAATATATTTCTTCCAATCAGATTGTATAATATAACATCCACCAATGATATTACTTTCGAATTAGGGATAGGATTTCGCTAAACGACACAACAAAATGGGACAGAGTAGTATGGTAGAATATGATCACTTATAGGACAGGACATACTTGGACAATGTATAGTTTGTTTTATCCGATTAAAATCTGTTTGAAAAGATAAAGCAAATCACTGTGGCGTATATTCCCATTGAACGATCATTAAATCCAATCAAACTACACATATTTTAGGTGGAGGCGGTCGAACTTGATTGGGCATATATTGTCCGAACAGCTCCTAGAATATGAATACCACAATGGGTATCCAAGATCTTGTGCCTGCCAACACGACCAAGGCCAAGTCCACCTCGATCAAGGCTCTCACGCGATTTGTGACTGAAGAGAATGTAACAATGGAATACATTCAAAGTCAATTTGCCCTTGATACTACTGGCGTGTTGATGGAACGTGTCCTGGACAAGTTTGGGTCCTCCTTGGCCTTCTTGGACACCAAGAACGGCAAGCAATTGGCAAGGAATACGGTCATGTCATACTATCGTCGCGTGAAGTTAGGTTGATTGAGCTATATCAAATATTAAACTAGTCCCATCATCATTGCTAAACTACTCAGGATGGGCACTACACTTGATCGGTACTGTCTGAAGCGAGACAAATAAGGTTTTATCAAGAAAGCAGTGGCATGTACCAAAGATCACGTAGGAAAGCTCGTGGTTCATCAATATTCAACTGCAAAGAATGCTAACAACTACCAGGATGTGGCGTTGTTGTGCTTGTTGTGGTACCTCTTTGGCCGTGTTTCGGGCATGTCTTCCCTGCAAAAGACGAACCTGACCGTTTCGGCAGGAGATGTCCTCTTTATGCGCCTGATGAGAATGAGGACCTCCGAAGAGCAAGGGCTTTCATTATATTACGATGAAATTTATCTTGCCTATCCTATTACCTCAATTGCTGCAGCTCTTGTCATGCAAACGACTCTTGACGTCGCGCTGCTCGGCCATCTTCTTGACAGACAAGACAAATTCCAGTTGGACAGCGTTCCATCCATGACGTTAATGGATTTGTTGAACGGATTCCTTGGTGCAGACTTTTCACCATCGCCCAAAGCTGGCATTGAAGTAAATAAGTCAATCGCACCATTGACAGTTTTACCTAAAGTACACAGCCACATCAATCGGCTTCTTAACCGTATATGCAAGCCCGCTTGTGTTAAGACCGAGCTGATATCACATTTGTTCTGCCGTGGTGAAGCACAAGGATCTTCGATCGGGGTAGATGGAACATCACTGCTACAAACAGGGCCTTTGTATACGTTTTCAATATCTCGAACGAAGACCAAAAAGTGGCGCGTATTTTGAGGTTATGGCCTGCAAGTGCAAGTTTCATGGGTCCTACGTTAGATGGATTGGATACAGCTACCCGCGTTGAAGTTCTGCGTCTCCAAGAAAGACTGCTCACTGCGTGCGTCGGTATACAAGAGAAGAAATACAAAATCAACGGCGAAGTTGTCACATTTCTTATTGTCTACCTTCTGCGTTCATACCCTATGTTCAAAGCTTTGTGCTCCACTTCACCACTGGTCATAACGATTGAAAATGCAGCCAGGCTCTACACCAACAAACAACAGCAATGGATGGTTGCAGTATTGAGGCTTCTGCTACCACGTCCACACAGGATATGAGAATAGTTAGATCATGCGACGAAAGACCAGCCATCGCTGTTAACAGTGCTACTGATATTGATCTCTCTAAACCAAAGCCCAGGCACCAACAATCTTTGAAATTCGTGCAATTGACTCAGTCGGACAAAGAAGCATTGGACTTACTCCTAGCCGAGGTTATTCATTCCAACGGTCTGAGCTTCTCATGGTTTCAAAATTCTGCATGGAATCGATTTTTTACCAAACTTAACCCTGGATATAAAATTCCGGATCGACTTGTTATTGGTGGTGAATTACTGCATTGTTGTTATTCAAAGGTAACGGGTGACATTATGGCTGTATATACAGGGTTGCAAGAATATATGCTTCTCGATCGACGGCGCTACAAATGTACTTGGTAAACAAACTTTGAATTTGATGGCTTGACTCCATCAGCTCTATTTCTTCAAAAATTCATTCTAGACCTGGAACGTGAGTCAGATGAAAATCTTATGAAATTGTTGTTAGCTGCAAAATCTGATTTGACAATGGCTCTTAACTATGGCGATGTATGGCCAAATTATATTACATTTAGTTTCGTTTCCGACTCCCCAGCAGTGATGACAAAATTGAGACGATTGCTTGTTTCATCTAAATCTGTTTCAGTTGCATTTGGGGGTGCACCACATTGATTGAACAATTTGGCACTAGATCTTTTGGCTTTTCCATTTCCACGTTTTTACCTATCAGTTTGTGTGGATATTATCAAGTATATTCGAGGATCACACCGAATGTATCAATTATACTGTATTTCAAATTAGCAAGAGAAAAATATGGCAAATCCTTGGCTTTGACATTATTCACAAAAACAAGGTGGTCGTCTGCAAAGCACATGTTTTCCAGAATTCTTCAAGTGCAACATGCCCTAGTGTCATTGTCAACTAACGCCCTCATCGACTTGGAGATTAATTTCAATTCAAAATTTTCAGGATATCTCTCTTCATCAGAATTTTGGAATGGCATTAAAAGTGTTGATAAAGTACTTCACCCTATTTTCTCTTCCCTTGGGTATTTGGAAAGTGATCATGCAAACATAATTTCATCAGTGTACATCACATATCTCTACATCAAAAATGAAATTCGAGTAAATTTGATGGATTCTATGGCAACTTTGGACGTTGACTTGACCCAGTTTGATAAATGCATTGAAAAACGTTGGAAGTCTATTTACTCCCCATGTCATTGCCTCACATTTTGCACAGATCCTCTGATGATAAGTTCAGAACTAAATTGGAAAAATCCCAAGGAGATGAATTTTTGCAACTTGGAAATGACACATTGATTGATCAGTGTTTTTTTGCGATAAAAGAAATGGCACTGGATGACGATGGGCGTCATAAACAGACTAAATTAATGGTAGATTTTTCGTCGACAATAGAGGAGAATGCCATGTATTTAGATCGATGCAAACAATGAAGCCGCAATTGCTATGGGCATTTATGCGCTCAAAGTATACAACGTTGGCTCCTCTTCTCGAGAATATTCATTCTAATCCTACTAGTGCCACCGGTGGTGAGAGAAATCACAAAACAGGCAAACTGATTCACTAAAAAAAGAGAGCAACGCTCTCTGTTGCTAAGATTGAAAAACAAACTGTGATAATGTTTAACTCAGGGCAGTTGAAGCGCGAAATCTCAAGCTATCGTGAGGAGCATTTCGTTCGTGAGATGATTGGACATGACTTGCAATAGTTGCCGATTGAATCATCAGATGCGACAACAACACGAAGCACCTTGCATGCTTCTTACAATAAGCATGGCCACTTCGGCTAACTTGACTGTGGCGGCCACGACGCCCATCTTTGGGTCTTGGAGGTTGGATATGCGCAGGAGAGCGACGACACTAGCGAAGAAGACGAAATCAGTGCCTTCAACGTTGTGTTCGATGCGGCAACTACAGGCATCGAGGACAGTGAATAAAAGTAAAATCAGACATACATGATTGCATCCATTGTCAGTCGATTGCTGTCGCACCATTGAGATGGGTACAAAGAATACAGCTGTATTGAATACAGTGTATGAATACTGTAGTGTACCGTCATGTGTTCATACTCCCTCCGTCCCAAAATAATGGAGCGAGTTTGAGGAGGGTTTACATGACAACCTATAATAATTTCAAGAAAATGTCAAAACACAAAATCATCCATCCTATTACGTAGAATCAATATCTGATTGGATATTCAAACAAAGCATGCTTCCAGCTTCTCATTGATGTAATTCAAGCGGGAAAACATTGATCAATACCGACAAAATGACCAGTCAAAATATCCATACAAATTTCAATATAAAACATTCACTCATTGGTATAATGACTAACATTCATATGTAAGGACACCGTCGACAATGGGAACAGGACGTTGAATGGAAGTGTCGTCGTAAGGGGATGGGAACGTTGGTGAAGAGTCTGAACTCAATTGCTTACAAGTAAGCGCGTCCTTGGAATCGGTTGTGGATCACAACACTATTTAGATGTCTTTTGTTCAATTTTATTGGTCGTCAGGAACGACACAAACTCTAACATATTATAATCAAATTATAAAATTTCGAAGTTGGGTCTATTTTTATTCCAGGAGGTGTACGCCAATTTTCTGATTCGCTCCATTTTTTTGGGACGGAGGGAGTATGTTGTATGCTTGGTTGAGTTTGGTTGGTACGTGTCCGGATAATCCGGATACAACCGGATAATGAATTGAGATATTCATGGGGGCAAAATGGTCCAGGACATTGACCAATTTGGACTGTATAGACTTTTCTTATCGCCAATTCAAGAGCAGAACTAACTCAAACAACTACATTCTAGCACATTTGCAATAAGCAGACTTTGAATTGTCTCTGAGCACTAGGCTCCTTGTTGCTTCAATTTCAGCAGGTTGTAAAGTTTTAGGGTGCTTTGCTGGACATATGAATGCACCTCAAGCTCTAGTATTAAGCAATGAGAGTAAGTAAACTGTATATAAGCCAGCGCTGCCTTTGCCTGGGATGTCAACACCAGAGATATGACATTCCTAACTTATGATTCTCGTGCGTTATCCGAAAATTTAGTCTTTATCCGGATGGTTGAGTTGGGTTGAGTGTGGTTGAGTTGGGTTGAGTTTCCCCTTAAGTGCGTTTATTTTCATGTATCCAAACTTTTCACCCGAATACATACAAATACACAGCTATAACCACGCGGAGCTACCGCACAATTTTCTCCACTTTTTACAGTATGGGAGTATTTTAGATGTCAAATTCTGTACTGGAATTTCCGTGGTCAATGAGATAACGCCAGGTTTGATGTTGTACTGCCACATTTTGAAGGCCGTGACTGCATTGTGCTCGGTATGTGCCATTTTACAGTACAATGCGTCGCACTTATATGCTAGTATATTATCCAAGGTTATAAGTTGCTAGCAGTTATATCAGTCCAAATCTCTCCATGAATCACCCAATCAAATTTGAATTTTAAATCGGCCATTATTGGTCGTTTACGTTACTACGGGCAATGACATTTTAAAACACGAAACTGCACTTCATTTTAATCTCACTGCCCTCCACTGCATTTATAAAAAGTCAATATCATCTAAACAAAGTCCAAGCCATTGATTTAAATGAGAACATCATTTGAAGAAAAGTCAACAACACTTTATAAAATTCACAACCTACAAAATATACGATTTGTACAACTTGAGTGACGCTCACATTCACGACGCGAATTATGCGATGATGCTGACTTGGTTTGGCTCTTCTCTCAAACCTCTCTTACGACTTACATGTACCAAATATTATTCGCGTCATGAATGTGAGGGTCACTCAAGTTGTACAAATCGTATATTTTGTAGGTTGTGAGTTTTATAAAGCGTTGTTGACTTTTCTTTAAATGATGTTGTCTTTTAAATCAATGGCTAGGACTTTGTTTAAATGATTTTGAGTTTTTATAAATGCAGTGGAGGGCAGTGAGATTAAATTGAAGTGCAGTTGCGTGTATTGAAATGCCATTGAACTTAAAGTATTTTGAACAGATCAAATCAATCGAAAAATGACCCAACTTAAACGCAAAAAGGTGTAGTACAGCAAGTTCCCGCTTATCTGCGATTTCTAATCTGCAATTTGCCGAAGACCCGCACCCAAGGGTCAACCTCTTGGATCCACCGTGAACAATGTATCTTTTGATTAATTTAATCCACATATCGAGATTTCTATTTGAAAAAATCGACGCATGTCATGGAATAAATGGAAAGTTTTAATTGGACCAAATAGGTCATTTTAGAATGAAATTGACAATATACGTCGTCAAGTCGTCAAGAATCACACGCGAAGACTCATGTCTGATTGCTCTTTGTTCTAGACCTCGGAAGGATAGACAGAAGGAAAGTGTATTGAGGTTTATGAACAACCATAAGAAGTTGACGAATGCACTCCAAGGCTTGCACCTCCCACGAAGACTTAACTTGAGCTCGAACTTTATGGCCTGCGCCGACCAGAGCTTCCCAGGCTTATTGGGCCTAATAGGTCACTTAGATACATACTTTCTATTGCCTCTGGGTCTTACCATCACCTAGTTAAGGACGACGCCCCAGCGGTCGGTCGTCTCGTGCGAGAGGTCCCCCGCCAGCAGTACTCCCCAAACTTTCAGATCGTCTGTAACTTCCAGGACTTGAGCTTCCGGATCTTGAGCTTCCAGAACTCGAGCTTCCAGAACTCGAGCTTCCAGAACTCGAGCTTCCAGAACTCGAGCTTCCAAAACTCGAGCTTCCCGAGCGCGAGCTTTTAGTAAAAATTGTGCTGTCAGAACGAGAGTTTCCGCTGTCAGAACGAGCGCTTCCGCTGTCAGAACGAGAGCTTCCGCTGCCAAAACGCGAGCTTCCGCTGCCAAAACTCGAGCTTCTTTTAGAACGCGAGATGGAACTCGTGCGACTATTCTGGCCCTTGAAACAACATGAAATGAAGCTAGCAGCAGCGAGTCGTCTACCAGACGAGCCAGACGAAGTCGTCGCCATTTCTTGGTCTCGAAGGATTCGCTTGGCCTTTTTGCAGTTACAAGCACCTCGCAGAACGCGGAGACCATCGCCTGTAGCGCCCATCTGGACTTGCTGATGGTCCAACAAAACGTGTGAGTCTTGGTGAGGTTCGTTAAACGCCATGACGGCTGAGGTAGCAAGCACAAGCGTGACAAGGAGGCGCATGGTACGAGTCGGCACGACGAAATTTGCACGATGACGAAAGGAAGAAAGATAGATGTTGTTCTGCGCATTACTGTAATCCAAACACAACATGGAAACGAAACAACTGCTGGAAGCATTTTAAGAACGCACAGGCAGATGAATGCGAGAGGTCGTTGCTACTGCTGGGCTGCATCTTAGGTGCCACCGGCATTGATTGGACAAAGCGCACCTGGCCCAGACGATAAAAGCGCTTGTTTCGGTGGAATGTCGCCAACATGGATGATGAAGATCGTCGTGCTCTTCGTTGTGGCTCAAGAGAACGCGCAAAACCCAAGGGGATGCATTCCTCCCTCAGTTCCCGATACACACAACTATCTACGATAGCATATGGCTTGCCGCACCCACCTCATGAGGCAGATGCGAGTAATTCCTCAAGAACAGGGTGGTTTGCCCTCAGAACAGGGTAGTACCACCCTGTTCTGGGGAAATCCGGATAACTTCGGGATAACCAAATAATTACCCTGATGAGTTGTGATGCTTGTTCTCAAATCGTTCTATTATTGTCTTTTCAGTCAGAATACGGACTCGTGTGCCGACTGGTCAATTGTATCGATCTATATTTTGTATTAAAACTTGTATACCATACAATGGTCAAAAGGAAATTTATCCCTTCCGTGTTTCGCCGCGAGATGATTGCTGATGCCGTACGCAAACAGCACGCCCACAAGAATACTGTCATGCGTGCGCTTTATGCGCACTATTACCTTGGAATGAAGAGGACCGACATTACACGGCTATTTCACAAGTCAATCTCAACTGTATCAAATTGGATCAAGATATATCAAGAGACTGGTACTGTTGCAATGAGACTCCTCGACAACAAAAGACAAACAAGTGCTGAGCGTGAACCAAAATGGCTCGCATGTAATCATAGCTTTGTAATTCAATCTAATGCATTTTGTTTGCAGTATTCATGTAACTTCTGGAAACTTCTAAAAGTTCTAAGTTTCTGTAACTTCTGTGACTTCTGGAAAGTAATCGAAACTTCTGGAAGTTATAAGTTGCTCTAACTTCTGTAACTTCTGGAAAGTAATCTCAATTTCTGGAAGATATAAGTTGCACTGACTTCTGTTACTTTTGGTAAGTAATAGAAACTCCTGGAAGTTGTAAGTTTCTTTAACTTCTCTAACTTCTAGAAAGTAATAGAAACTCCTGGAAGTTATACGTTTCTTAAACTTCTGTAACATCTGGAGCATCCAGATGTAGCTCCTAGAAAGTAATAGAAACTCATGAAAGTTTTATAAGTCGCTCTAACTTCTGTAACTTCTAGAGCATCTAGATGAAACTAAAATGCTCCTGGGTTGTGGTTTACAATTATTTCGAAATAGAGACCAACTTCTCGAAAGCTATAGTCACTGTTCCCTACATGTCTTGAACAAGTTACCACTTTGCCCTACTTGCTGCCGATGTTGAAATAGTTTGACCACTTGACTCTGGATTATACACCTGCCACTTATATTCTCAGGACCATCAGAACCACGCTCACTTTGAGCTTTGATAGTACGGAATCCAGTATCTACAAGTGTTTCAGTATATTGCACATGTTCAAACGTCTTGAAGCCCCAGAAATCAGAAGTACTAGTTCTAGAAGTACTTGAAGTCTCAGAGTTCTAGAAGTACACGAAGGTACGCACCATTAGAATTTATGTAAGTTTCACATTCCCGGAACATACAAGAAGTTCCTGGAAGTTGTACTTACCATGTCATGGGGCATGGCTGGGTGGGGTGAATTTGCATAACAGTTGAAGCAGGCACGGCTTTGCGTCAAGTCCATCGATGTGATTGAAATTGATTCATCTTTCTTGCGGCTTGCGCAAACAAAAAATGCGCAATCGGCTTTTGTGCATGTCCATTTCCTGAACTTCGTGTTCCAATACTGCTGTTGGACTCGGAAGCCATGATGGAGGTTCAGCTCGTCCAAACATCTCCGCAGGTAAACAAAATTCCCAAAGTCATGTTTTTTTACCACGTTGATCACACTTCCTGGAATGTAACTATGATCTCCACTTGGCTCTTCAGTAAGGCTCAGCTTGATAGCTTGCGCCAGATAGTCTTCCGACACAAAGAACTCCATAGAACGACAGTTTCTAAGTCGAATTTTGTTGGTTCCATTACTTGTACTTATGGAGGGTAATTATTTGGTTATCCGGAAGTTATCCGGATTCCCCCAGAACAGGGTGGTACTACCCTGTTCTGAGGGCAAACCATTCTGTTCTGGGGGAATTACTCGGCAGATGCGGACTGACAGTCTGCACTTTCCGAGCACTGTTGTCGCAACAGCTCATGACACTGCACCGAAACTCCTGGAATTGTAAGCTCTCTTACGATCGACGACACTTTAAAGTGAACTGCACATGAAACGCATTGGATTTGATCGAATAAATCCACACCACATGCAAACTTTCGTATTGTGATGATTCTAGGTGCATGAAAAGTTTCTTCCCATGTAGCGGGCTTGAACCCGCCAAACACTATTGTAAGGGCCTCTTCCAAGTACAGTCGTGTTTTTGAACGAAGAATTAACGTCGACAATGTTTCGTCGCTGTGTTGTTGTTGTTTCACCTCATTTTCGACTCGAATTGATAGAGTTTGTCATGATTGTGCCAGATATTTTTGAGTCGTGATTTGCACCAAAAATCTCTCTAATTGGACAAAATGGAATAAAATTGTCCAATCCAAATTGACTATTGGCCATCAGTTCGTTGGAAGCAGGGCTGTGCAAAAATTAATTTAAATTAATTTTTAGGCTTTGCAATTGAGTTGACCGAAATTGCTGGGGTGCTGGCCAATATATTATTGTCGTGGTGTTTGAGACGTGAAAAAATTAATTTCTGAGTCAAAAATGCAATTATTGCATATTTTGAACAAAAATCACTTTGCCCAATTGAACCCGAGACCATGCAGTAGAGGGCTACCCTCTACTGATGGTCCTCCAGGCTTCCCTTTTGGGCAGAGACACTGAAAATTTGAACGTACCGCTCATTTCAATTGGCCCCCGCTTCGATCCCAGCAAAACGCATATTTTTTCTTTTTCCAAATTTATTCTGAATCTTCGCTAGAATTCTGACGATGGACGATTCTAGACACAAGATCAAGATTCCAAAACTGAGAATTCATTTTGAGGAAGAGGACATCTTCCAAATTGACTGGCAGCAGACTTTGTCGTAAAGGATGCAATACCAACTTTGCCTGGGAGCCAAAGACGTTGAGAGCCTTATCCGACACAGCATGTCCGATCGATGTCACTTTCCCTGGTCCATGGGCCTGGCGCATCTGAGAGAGATGGTCTTTGTGGAATGTGTAGACGTGTTGAGCAAGGTTTTGATATCCCGTGTTCTTTTTTATCGTGACAACTGTGCTTGGGACGCAACGCATGCAATTGTACTTGACCATGGTGCGAATACGTTTTGTTTTGGGATCACGGATGGTAGATTCACCACCATGTTTGAAAAAGAAGGCTGCAATCTCCTTTGGTGTGAATGCTTCGGGGGTAGACACTGGAATAAGGGTCAACTGCTTCATATGTGAAAAATTGGACAATAAGTGAAAATCTCTGCCATCAATTAATTATTGGAGGCGAAACGATAGCGTGTGAAAATCAATTATTGCATTTGTTGATACCCTCCAATAACTTATTTCTTGTCATATATTGCTAGATATTGCAAACTCAATAATTGTTTGCGTTGCCCTGGTTGGAAGCAAGGACCAAGAAGAAGGCGCCAACGAAGGAGGCGATACAGTAGGGAAGTGATAAAGGCACCACCCCAGGAGGATAGCGGCACCACCCTGGTACTTAAATAAGGAAATGTTTAGGGTAAAACCCCTCAGGGTTTGCCTGTGCAAGCTGAAACTGCGCCGCCAAGCAGCTCCAGAGCCTAGTGCGTCCTTCGCCACGACAGAGCAGCGTATACGTCTACCCTTTTGAATTGCAATGCACTCTTTTTTAGGCTCCTAGGGCCACAAAAGCAACATATGTATCTTATTTAAGTACCGGGGTGGTGCCGCTATCCTCCTGGCAGGAAAGATTTTGGACATTTATACGGCCCAATTGTGGATAGTTTGTACTTGTCATCTGGCCTTTTCACAGATGTTGAGGGAGTAGATCTGGACTCTTTCCGAATAAACTCACATAATTATCCGAACTCTGTGAGATGAATATTTGAAGCAACATGCCCGCATGACATTTCACAGTTGAAAAATCGTTCACCGCGGTCGTGGAATGACACATATTCCCAAGAGTTCAATTCCAAATAACATGTTATTCATCAAATAAACTAATTATCATCGAAAACTACGTGTCCATCTTCAAACCGCACAGGTCCACAAAAATCTTCATTGAAAATTTGCCCAAGGCAAATGTAGCATAGCCTAAGCAAGTTTGTCTTTGTCATGTCAGAAGGATCACACCAAGCAATATCACTTGGAGCCCAATCAGGCCGAAGAGACCAATTCGGAGTGCTTCCACAGACTTCACGGACAAGTCGTCGAGTTTGCTACGATAACTGTAAAGTTAGATTGCACAACAAATTACCTCCTCGGCGCCTCGCTTCGATAGTGATTCAATCGATAACAAAACCTCCTTTGCATTCCTTGGTTTGTCAAATCTTTGCTGTACAAACATTGCAATTTCGTCAAGAGAATTGCCCGAAAGAAAGTATTGCTCATGTCGACGCGAAATCTTGCAGAAGGATAACTCCGGACGATTTCCGTTAATATGAGTCAACTGGATGATGTGAGAAGAACGAAAGACAGACGCATGTGCCATGAGCAACGGCAATGTATTCTTGTAAGGCGTTCATTAGTTTTGCTCTCTTTCGTGCAATTGTTCGACTATGGGGCGCCTTTTTTGTGACCAAAATTGTCTTTAAATCAATATCTCGTAGTATTTGATGCAAAGGCACTGGAAAGGGAATGTTGTCTAGAAGTCAAATATGAATATCTCTGTCAGAAGGTATACTTACATGCTGCTAGTGTTTCAATGGTAGGATCCAATCCACGGCTAAGACACTCCTTGATGATAGCTTCTATGACAGGTCGTAGAGCGTCCTTCGATAGGTTGAAACGAATGCCATTGCACCCACATGACAGATTTCGCTTTAGGCAGAGACTTGAAGAGGTTTGCTGAAGCATAGACATCGGGATAATCTTGTAGAATGATAGTGGGTGGGTCAGTTGCAAACGACAATTTGTTAACACGACCTATGGCTGATCTTGTGTCGCGGTAATGCGCTTTCTTGTTGAAAATCAAGAACCTTCTCTGGTGCATGGCTTCACTGTTGTTTTCATGGGGGGCTGATGATGTTACGTCCATTCGAAAAGATGTTGCGCGCTTTTTGCTGACGAGGGTATTAACACTGAGGAATCAAGAACGCTAATGCGTTAAAGCCAATCATTTTCCAACGAGAACAACTAGGGACAACTGGGGACAATTGGGGACAACTGGGGACAAGTAGGGACAACCGGGACAACTGGGATGTACTCAGGAAGTGACATTGTGGATAAGAGAAACCGCTGAAGTAACTGACAAATTTCAAAAATGCCCAGGCGACAGAAAATATGTGTGTCGTGTGAGGTTCGTAGACCTCTGTCAAGGTGCTCTAACGGGATATGTCGCAAGTGCGAATGCCTTTTCTCTTCGCATACAAACTATCGGCGAAACTTGTTCAGAAACAATGCCAGAGCTTCATTCGTAGCTGGTACAATTCAAGCACTTTCTCAAGAAATTTTAGATGGTGAGATGAAAACGTACGAGAACGAGGCGACGACGAATTCCGGTCAAAGTTTCGTCAATGAAAACGAAGAATGTTTTGAATGGGGGGACAGCGCATTCCGCGAAAATGATAACACTTACATTGTGCACAGCGAACAACCCCAGCAACCCATCGTAACGGAAGCAAATTTTGAGTCATCTGCAAATGGCTTCACAGTCGATTACACCACGAGATATGCGAATCTCGTTCTTGCTCTTGATATGCTGGTGACCATATCTCCTGGGAAAGCCTATTGTTTGCCCACGCCGAGAAATTATATGACAGAATTGGTTTTTGATGGCTCAAGCACCCATCTTTTTGTTTTGGAAATTGGATTCAAGGACGCCTTGCAAAAATTGATCTATTGTTCAACCTGCAAAACGACAAGTAATAGTTTGCTTGAGGAAATTATCGCAGGAAAAGTTATTGTCTCTGGAAGGTTTTCAGCTGATTTTTTTGCACAATGTGATGAGGTATGCGAGCACATTAACATTTACGAATTTCTCTCTGTCAACCTACCTCCTTTGCCACGAGGCTCAAATAACTCTTCGATTGAGGACATACCCCCTGTTGCCGTTTTTGGAGTGACGCAACGCGAAAGATCAAATAAATTGTACGCATCAGCAGCTAGTGTCACCAGTGATTTGGATCGAGCTATAATGGTAATGCGCAGCGAAAATGACTGGGAATGCTTATCCTGTCGCAACACAAGCAACTGTGTGCATAAACAAAGCTGGCATCAGTTCCACAATGAAATGCATCACGTTTATGATTTTGATTTTGAGTGGCTTCAACATGACGAAGAGACAACAGATATCCCCACGTGGAAGCCGCCTCGTGCGTCCTTTCCAGTGGACTTGGACAACCAAATGCACATACGAAGACGAAGAGGCTTTGAAACTTTGTCTTCATTCGACCCAGACCATCAAAAGCTTATCCAGTTGTCAAACCATTTATGTGTGTGTGGCTCGACATTTCACCTTGATCAACCAAGCAATTACATAGACGCAACAGTGTATGGAATTTTGTGCTCCCACAAAATCCAGATCCCTGTGTATCCTTGTGAGAATGGCGCATGCAAGAACTGTCTGGATTTTGATGGCATGTATCATGGGTTCCTTCGCACAGGGCTGCACCATCTTCTGGATATGGATTTAGTGAATTTCATTCGTTTGAGCATGATTCAAGGAGCTTCTCCACTGTCATCATCATTTAGAGTTTTGGATGGAATGCATACATCAAATGGATACCGCTTGTGTAGTCGATCAGTTTTTATTAAGTCTTGTTGGGTCGTCCTCCAATCGTGAGAGTGTATATTGATGCGTTGTGCCTTACGCTGACTTTGTAGACTCGATGTAAACCTCGTGAAGGCGTTTAATTGCCCACATTGCGGTAATTTAAATTCTGCACCAATAATTATTGGAGACGGCAATGCCAAAATGGCCTGTCGCCGAGAGTACGCCTCTCCAAGGTATAACACGAAGAAGAATATCATAACACTTAAGTTTTTAGAGTGGATCTACCTCTCAACTAGAAGAAAGCTGTCGGTATTCCAGTTGAAAAACGTAACTTTGTTCGCCATCAAGAAACAAGAAGACTTCTTTTGCATTTCTGCAGCTCCAGAGCATTTCAAGGGGACAAACCACCCGCATACCTCCCTCGTAGTGATGTGTTCAAGTTGATGAGACTTTTGGACGAAAATTGCCCCGTGCTTTGTCCATTTGTTCAATCTGTCGTTGTTGAGTCGGATTTGGGGATATCCTGCGCTTCACACTGGCGGGAGTTCCTGGGAAATTTAGCAAGACAGTCACCAATACCGAATGGTTTGCTCCGTGACCCTCATATAATTGGGCCAGTTCTAATGAAGCTAGGTGATCAACGTCAAAGGGAAAAATAACCCTTCAAGAAGAGAAAGAGAGAACTCTCAAACTTCTTCAGTCAAAATTACCGTCACTGGCGCCTGCACTAAGAGCAACAAATATGGACTTGGAGCCACACAATCCCCTTTGGTGCCAACTTTCCCCCCATTTTGATAGAACTAGCTGTGAATTTCTGTTCTTATCTTGATACCCTGCCTGACGACCAAAAGAATGATGCACCTGACGACTTTCTCAACCGTGAGTATGCAGACGAAGATTTACATGAGTGGTTCCCTGGTGCAAAAGTGTGTAGGCGTTTACGAACATACCCATTTCGACATCTTAAGGATGATGCGGTGTGTACTAAGAACTGTCCGAGTTCCCACTTCAAGATGCCGGGAATTTTTCATTTTTGTTGTCCTCATGGCATATGTCTGGGCTTTTCTGTTATGCATGACCACGAATCTCCAATGCACCCTTTTGCCATACTGTGTCAACGATTGACACATCCCGAGGCGACGCGTATTGTCATCATGGACAACGCTTGTAACTTGCACACGTACTGCTTGCGACGATAGCCGTGGCTTTTTCGCAATATTTGGTTTCTAGTGGATCGTTTGCACTATTCCAATCATGTCAATTGCTCCTCCGCGTATAAGATCGACAACTTTCCGATTATGCGCGACATAAGCACCGTCGTTTGTGAAGTATTCAACTCAACTCTGAAGTCTGTGGTGCGTCAAGCTTCTTTTATGACAATGGATAACTTTATTACTTTTACGAAGCACTTCATTGCCAATGCAAACTCCAATCGAGTGGCAATCGTCGTCAAAGAGCAAGATTTGGGAAACTCAAAACAAGAAGCTTGGCGAAGAGTCAATTCACTAATAACATCGCTTCAAGAGTTATACTTATCGACGGAACAAACACCGTGCAATGATCGACACAAATGTGCCTTCTGTGCTAGAAGGAACGCTTAATCCGGACTACATCCTAGCTACTGTATATCATATAAGTTTATATCAATGCAACCATCGTCACTGCGTCACCGTTGATGGCTGGAAGTATCCTGATGAAGTTATGTACACGAGGTCAGAGTCATTGCTCCAGTATGGATCTGGGAATTCCAGCATGCCCGAGGTAATCTTGCGGTACTCAGCCTCCATGCCCGTCTCGTCTTCTTGGAACGGGGGATACCCACAGAGCATGATATACACAACGACGCGGACTTCTGGCGCTGGCGAAAGCGTCCCAAGGAAAAGTGCAACAAGATATGTACCGACGTGGTAATCGGTCCCGCAATTCATGTAAGGCCGGCTGCGCATGGCAGCATTACTGGCACGGTGTGTGTACTCTTGAACACCTTGCATGTCGTCGTCTTCCATGTCTTCGAGGATTCACTACAGCGGCTTCTACTGTGGCATTAATCACCGCTGTAGTAACAGCAGATCTATAGAGACACTTGTCTCCAATAGAGACACTTGTCCCCACTTGAATATTTTGACCACTATTCATATAGTGAGGTAGAAGAAATGTTAATGTAACGTAGAACATAACTAATGAAATATATTGACCAAAATATTTATATCTGGCCTTTGTGCACTTCAACAAGATGAAAATACATACAACGCTGCCACGTCTTAGTGAGGAATAGACAGTGTGTAGAGGATAAACAAGAGAGATTCATACCATTGTCATTAGACATCGCATCTTCCGCATCATGGAGCCCGTAACAGTGAGCCAGCGCCTACAGTACGCTCTAAAAGTACAAGGCGGCGAAATGACAGTCGATCAAGTGGCCAAGTTGTCCAAACGAAGTCCCAACGCAGTATATGCTTTGATCACCAACGTCGACAACCTTAAAAGACTAGTTGAAGCCGGCTTTGGTGGCACTACATCTACCCGACATATTCCAGGCGCGCGTGCTGTTGAAATGAGTTTGTCCCAAAAGCCAGCAAAACGCTCCACTCCCGTGCGAAATCACCGGCCATTACCCTCTGATGTGCTAGGCGTCATGGATTGGCTTCGAAGCTGCCCTCCACGCTCAGTTACGACGAATCCATTAGTCGTAGTGATGGAAGCAGATATTGCCGATTTCAAAAACAAGACGATCCAAGCCAAAAAAAGTGGGCGCTCAGGAAGGTAAAAGAGTCATGCCTGAATGACCGCATGGCTGCGAGTTTAAACAATGATTTAGCGAACCGAAACACGTGGAACGAGCAGTTAGCTCGTGAAGTCCAGGAGCATGAAGTCGTTGAGGCAATTGAAGTGAACAACAACTCTATAGACGCAGCGCATGCCGTCGACAATGTGTATGGTGGTGCGTTGGACGTTGAAGCCCTGACAAGATTTACCAAAGTCACTGCAAATGTGTACAAGGACAATGAATTTGCGACTGGGAGAAATGTTTGCGCTCAGCCAAGAATTCGTCCTAATCGGCAATGCGACTGCTGGACGCTGAACAACAGATACGGTTTACCTCAATGTGATAGCCTCGCATGCGTGAACGTGCGTGAGTACGTTGTATGTCCTGACGGATGCTACTCTCGCCAGCTTTGCAGAAATCAAGGTTTCAACAATGCCACAAGGGAAGCTTCCGTTGAACCTATTGCTTCCAGGTTTGGTGTTGGTTTACGCGCTGCAAATGGTTTATCACCTGGTACCTTTATTATGGAGTATGTTGGCGAAGTCATCGACAATATTGAATGTGACACTCGCTTGAAGACCATGATCGAAGTCTCCAGCAAGCGTTTCATCGACGCAACGAAGTTCGGTAATTTCTCAAGATTCATTAATCACTCCTGCGACCCCAATGCCTCTTTTGAGATGTGGAACAAAGACGGTGAAATGCGCGCTGCGATTATAGCCGTTCACGAAATTGCACCCCACGAAGAAATCACTATCGACTACAACTGGTGGGACAGCGCTATCGACTTCAAATGCATGTGCGGAACCAGCGTGTGCAAGGACAACGCCAGTAGCAACGAAAGCTAGATATAAATGAGATAATCAATGCATTTTTCACTTAGCGCAAACTACAATGAATCATAGGAACGATTTGGTCTCGACGGTCGCGGCGACTGGCCGTCAAATAATTCGTTGAGAGGCCCCAAGACGGCCAGCCACCACGACAAGCAACCGCACATCGACGAGAGATGGCTGATAATGTATTTGGCAGTCTACGAGTAGAATTAGAAAGATAAATAAGCGCAAATCTTACTTTCGTCTCAACGGTCGCTGCGGCTGGCCGTCTATTCATATTGTCGTGCGCGTTGGGACGGCCAGCCACCACGATAAATTGCGCTGGAATGACGACAACACAAATGTATGCTTGCTTTGACTCTACGCAACGAATTAGGACAGAGACATAGAGGCAGCGCTCACCTTTTTCGCATCATTCGTGGTGGCTGCACAAACATAAGGGCGTGTTCGATGAAAATTTGATTCTGAAGCTTGATTCTGTGACAAATTCCCAGTGTAAAACTGGACTTCAACTTAACAGGTTTTCGACGGGCTTTACAAACATTTTACTAGAATCAACATTCACTCTGAGAATCGATGAGGTGTAAGTGGTCGGAGGTCTGAAGCTGTTGATTCATGTTTATCCCAAGAATTTGATTCTCCCAAACTTGAACAAGTTGTACAAAAATACCATATGTCCAATTAGTGGATAATTTCGGTAAAAACAGGGCGAGAATCAACGAGAATCATGATTCTGGGGCTCCACCGAACACGGCCTAAAGTTTCTGAAAAATAATATTTTATCGATACGGTATTCGTAACCTCTGTCTTTGATGATACTAATAGTATGTGGCCATATGAAGGCCCGGAAAACAAAAAGCAGCTTATCAACCATCGTGCAACGTTTGAGTTAGATACTGCACTGGAATTACCAGTGTTTCAGCTTCATTTTGACACCTTCAGCGCCCGTGAATGTCATCGCAGTCCAAAGTTATGGTGGCTCGACCGCGGCTGGCACTGATTTTTTGTCCAAAATCGCGTTTTCAGATTTTTATATCAAAATGTAGAGCTTTTCACGCTGAAACGTTTAGTACTGTTCTTTTCCACAATTTCTTAGTGCAATGCTTAGTAAAATCAAGATGAATCTTGTGCTAATGTTTTCAACAACAGTTTAAAACAAAGGCTTGTCATTAAGGTTGGTTTTGATTTCCGTGGTGTCATTAAGACTGATTTTGATTTACAGCATGGCAATAAGACATTTTTTGATTTACTGCGTGACCAATAAGGCTGATTTTGATTTCCAGAGGCTGACCTTTTCCTCGTTTTCGCTTCCTTTAGATTTCTGCGTCGATCGTACGGCATAAAGCAAGCGCAATATGTAAACAGGCATTGAACTGAGGCTAAGAACTTCATAATGTCGCCCTCTTTCCCAAGCATACAGTTTTGATAACAGCATGACGTTGTTGAGAGAGCCGCTGCTCTTGCAGGAAACCATTCCATGGTCACATTTTCCGATTCTATTGCGATATCGTCCGCTTGCGTTGGGTGGTCCGAGTCCATTCTTACACGTCAAGAGTGTTTTTTACAGAAAGTGTTTTTTTTTCGTATTTCTCCAAACTATAGAGACGACAAACGAAAGAATCCATTGTCTTTGAACTTGATTTTCTCAAAAAGTGAAAATGGTAAGGAAGACACTTTATGTATTCCGGGCCCTCATATGGGTTCACTGCGCCACATGGGGAAAAATGGGCCACAATTTGTCTGGCAAAATGACCAAAATTCAAAACTCCCTGGGGTGGTGCCTTTATCCGTCCCCGATCCGTCTTTAGGGCCAGTTCCAAGTAAAACAAGTATTTGATACAGCCAATCAGAATTCGTTCCGTCTAATAAAATTTTTGATTTCAATTTATGAGATGGCTGACCTCATAAAATGTGACGGGCGTCTCATACTTCAAGAGTGTTGACATTGTCTTCATCTTAGAATGAAACATTCCACCCAATCACACTCCACTCCTTTTCCAGACCAAGGAAGGCGCAACAATCCTATGTGCCGTTGTGCTCGCCACCGCTTCCGTTGTCGCTTAAGATGGCCGAACGATGGCTAAACCCTGAGAGAATGTTTGTGCGTTTCGAATCGACAAGTGGAGCGGAGTCAAAGCTAGCTCTCGTTGTGAAGGTTGGTTCCTGGCAAACTACGTTATGCCCATCGCAGTTTCGAATGCTGAAAGGGAATGCCATCCATCGTATCCACCAATCAAAAGACAACTTGCAACTGGTAATAAAATTACATGAAACTTACTTGGAACTGATTGTGGCAAAATTTCACCGTTTACTTGGAACTGGAGTAGATGTTTGACCACGTGACCACGAGTTTGAGCGCAATGCGTAGCTGGTAGCCGAAGGTCTTGATCGCGCTGTACTCGAGACCGCTTCAGCTGCTAGGACGGCTGCAGTGATGACGACGACGTGCTCATAGTGTATGGTAAAACGCACCCTGAGTCACACAAAGCTCATGTCCAGTCATTACATCACTATTCGTTCGATGCATGTCAACGATAAAAATGAACCCCTCGACTTGTTGCATTCTATTGACTGTTCTATTCAGAAGATAGCATGCAACAAATCGACCGCTTCTTGGATGCTTGTCGCACCGAGTGGTCCGCGTTTTGGCTGGGTCGTCACTCAAACAGACGACGACACCCGATGACGACGTGCGTCTTGCTTCGAGCATGGTGGCAATGTTGAAAGCAGCCAGATGGTCGAACTCGACTTGGAAGGAATCTGGTGATATTGCGGCTAACATTGACAAGTGGTCGCTCCGCTCGGACCTCAACTTGGCCAACTCGTTGACTCCAGCCACCACTTCGATCTACGACTGTTCATTGCCATCATCTACACCACCTGATGGCTATCCCATTAGAGGGCTTGCAGCGTGGAAAGATCAAGCAGAGCTAAGACGATCCAGGGCAACATGACGTAGCAATCCAATTGAAAACTCCTGCATCTCTTGACGTTGGGCTTCACTGCGAGCGATGGAGCTCGTCAGGCATCAGGACTTTGCTCTTCTGTAGCGGTATATATTAAGTGCTGGCAGCAACAGTGTGGACTAAACTGGTCCGTACGACGAATTATTCTTTCACAACATGATGCATGCTTCAATCAAAATCGACCATGCAACCATCACATGATGCATTTAAATCGCATTCTACTGCGCCGAGCATTTGCACCAGCACTGGAGTTCAAAGTTTTTCTACAATAAAGTTCTCGACACTCATCCGAAACCGAATGACTTGCTGTAAGAGTAATTGACACAAAGTTTATGAATGCAACGGACGTGATTGTCCTCATTATTCTCAAATCACTGAACTCTGTTGAGTAGAGCGCTTTTTGGTTTTTACAAGTACAACTACGATAGAGTTGATCGCGTTTGATGCTTTTTCCCTCCTACAAATACAGCACATACTCAACGTTAATGTAAACTCATCAGGAGCTTCATGATGAGCTTTACTTGTACAACAACGAAATGTAGTGTGTACGTGTTTTCTCGTGTAATGTTTTCTAATAGGGGTAATGAAAGCTCTCGCTTTAAATTTTTTGGCTCGCTTTTATTTCTATAATAAAAAAACGAAAAATCCGCTTTATTCGAACTGAGAAATTAAAGCGTCTCTGGGGGTGCTTTTAAAAGTAAAAGCTGCTTTTTGGCTGTGGGTGGCTGATATGAAGTCAAGTATTGCATATTGACTTGATGATGGTTCGCTCAAGACAAGCCCATGCCAAGCAGGCGCAGTCAAGCCAAACAGCTGGAAACGATGCGCCGCCGAAGCCCATCACACGAAGACGAGTCACTGACCTCGAGCTGCTTTACGTCGTGGAGTTTCTCGAAATTCCTCAGAACTACAACATTCTTGTTGGCAAGGCCACGAAAGGCAAAGATGTGGTCGGAGGTCAAGCACTGACGAAGACACAAGGTACAATCACCCACACAACTCCAATCACACTTCTTCAGGCTTCAAAAGGATGGCAGACTTCATGAATAGCAGGATCAAAGAGGAGAGTCTTCAAGATTGGGATCAGCTCAATGCAAAGACACGTTACGAGTCATACTTACGAGCATATAAGACGGCCAACGCGTGGGAGGGTGGTCACGATGGTGGCCAAAGTGGCCAAGGATTAACAACAAAAGACATCATGAACGGCACGTAGCTCAATGAGACTTTCGAACACGTAATAATTTGCAAATATGCATACAAACTATAGCTGCTAAGTTGGAGAGCATGTGCATTGGCTATGAGAGAATGAAAGCTTTGTTTGGCGAAAGACAAAACATTAACCCCAGCCATGTCGCTCAAATTGGGACTTTTACACAGCCCTTGGATCATAATGAAAACGACGATGCAAATAACCCCGACACGGTGCGAATTTAAATGACGCCGGGATAACACTTGGTCATAAATGATAGGATCTCTACTGGAATATGAACAACCGCGAAGATCCTGGGATCAATGATGATCATGGAGTATTACCGGGCCATGAGTTACATACTGAATTCGTTGATTCAGAGACTCACTCGACGCTAACTGCAACAGCAATCAAAACTCAAACGACCCCGGCAACAAACAAACGACAGCTCCCACAGACGATCCCCCTGGAGGAAAAAAGGCCACGCAAGGACTTTGCTGCTGCTTATTTAGAAGGCCAAACAAAACTGCTTGAACTGGAGGAGCGCAAATTCGAGCATTTAAAGGCAGAACAAGATCGTCAAGGGCGAGCCAATTTTATTCGTGATCTTCTTCGCGACGGCCGCTCAATGTCTGAAGTAGAGCAAGCTGTTCAATTAGCTTACGGTAGCTTGTAAAATACAGTTTTGATACATATATCTTTATCTCCAAAACTCTAACACAGATGCCTTTATCGATTCACGCAAGAGGACTGCACTTGACGATTCCGAGTCATCACAACTTTGACTCTTCCATTTAGTCTCACATGCCAATGGTATCGTGTCTGCACTTCGTTGAAGATTGTTCACCAAGTTGTGCAATACACAACATCCAATAATCCAGTCGCACACAGTTGCAACGTCGCGCGGCTTTCGGATTCTAAGTGGAATGCCGCGAAGGCTTTGCCAACGACCTTTCAAGATACCATTGCCATGCTCGGAAACGGCTCGGCTGGACACCAAATGGGTATTAAACATTGCATTGTCCACTTCATTGGAGTAAGGCAAACGATAAGGAACAAGCATGTATAGCGACATGCCAAATCCAGAGTCGCCAAATTGGTATTGCCCCTTTGAAAAGTAGTTGGTGGGATTTTTGAATACATCGCACGACTTCCAAACTGTAGCGTCGTGAACGCTACCAGGCCAACCGGCTATGAGAAGACGACGATAATCAAAGGTGAGAAGAAGGTTGATAGAGTATGTCTTATTGCGGGAGAAATAAGCCTCGCCATCTAAGGATGGTTTTTGGAAGAGCACGACATGAGTTCCATCCGTGGACAAGATACCACCTCCAAATCCGTGTCGGTTGTGGTTAGTGTTAGCAAGATGCTCACGCTCCAGTTTGTCAGGCCAAGCAATTTCCTCTGAAGCCAATTCTTGTAGTGCTTTCAAAACTCGACTTGTGTACACTTGTGTACTGGTAGAATGGACAACTGGCCCAGGTTTTTGGAGAGGACTCTTCGTTCTTCCAGGTAGCGAATGGACTCGAGAGCAAACCTCAAGTTGCAGAGATGATTGATCTGTTGTCGCGATTCGCTCTTCATCAACGGATCACCGAGGGCAATTCGAAGCATAGCGGCCTTGATTGCCATAAGAATCGATCTCTTCTCAGACACCCTCGGCATCGTCTAAGAAGGGGTTTTAATGCTGTCTGAACTGCATATTTATAAATCTGCTTTTAGCTTTGATTCCCCTTGTCTTTTCTGCCTTTTTCCCGTGTGTTTTATTCCAAAATTGCTGCTTTTAATTTGAATAAAATTACGATTAAAGCGACGCAACTCGAGAGCTTTGATTACCCCTGATGCCCAATGATGTGAGCTGTCGTATCGCACTTCAACCACCAAAAACATGCAGGTTAGTAACGCACGGCGTCAATTATTCGGTTTGCGCCAATTAATCGGTTTTGGAATTGGCCAATCAGAGTGAACGACAAGAAACTATATTATATGATATTCTATAACAAATTATATTATCAAAATTATAGAATTGTAGAGTTATCCATTTCTTGACTGGACAACATGCACTCTTTTTTGGCGCTCAAATGTGCAAATTTTGCACATTTGAGGGTCAAAAAAGGCGCGCATTTAATGCGCGCCAAAATCATCACCTATAGTAGTCTGATATAGTAATTTCGAAAAGAACAATGAAGTACAAAACCTACGACAAGGAAGCTATGGGCAAGGCCATCACAATGGTTATGAGTGGTGCAACCGTAAATGATGCAGCCAAAGAGTACAATGTACTACTCCGGTCCACAAAGATTGTTAGCTAGTTTTTGACTTGATTTAACTATACTGCTATCAAATAATTTATACGAAAATTTGTATGTGACTGTAAAAAGATATGAACACATTCAAATATAATTGATTTTGTCAATTTTATTATCAATACTCATCTTTGAGAATTCAACAAAGCCAGGGCACTTTCAACTGTCGACGAAGCACATTGAACATTGAAAGTGGCCAAGTCCATTTTGGACGCATCCTTCCGCAAGTGAGGGAGCTGGTAGTCGTTTCTTCCGTTAACCTCCATCGACTTCTCCATAACCTTTTGTAAAGTTATAAATGACTTCGAAAGAGTCTCCGGGGGTAATTATTCAAACGCAAAATTTACTGCAGAAACAAGCTCTTCGATCGTTTGCGATCGTTGTCTCTGTTGCAGTCGTTGAAGGGCATTAAGAATCCCAAGATCGAGGACATTCAAGTCGGGGCTGTTGGCAGGTTGGTTTCTTACTTTGATTCCTGCAAGACCACGAGCCTCTAATGCATCAGTAGTGATACATTTATGAGGACTTGCATTGTCCTGCTGAATAAACACTCCATCAGGTTGATTTCCAAGTGGAAACCTTGCCTAAATGGCAGGAACTACTTCATTAATTATCGTACTGTAGTATACCTCAGACGAGTCAAAACAAGACTTCCTTTTGGTCGGTTCTTGCTGTTGCTCTGGGCATGTGTTGTCTCGAGAAATGGCCAAATATCGATCTTCTCATCAAATGTGGGCTCTTTCTTGTTGTTGTAGCGGGGGCGAGCAACAGCCGCAAGGAATAGAACCTTCGTAATGAAAGACTTGGACTTGGTGCTTCGGGCGGCCAGTACTTCGTCATCATAAACGTAAACTTTCTCTTTGACCTGGGTCACGTAGAACCATTTTTCGTCCACATGAACACAATCGAGCATGTTGTGAAAAAAATGGTTCCCACATGGCCCAGGTCGAAGAGAGTTCACCGCAAATTGAAGCCGCCATCTTGCATTGACTTCTGTGAGAAACGGCTTGACGTGGCTTGACCACCTCTTGAGTTTCTTCGACTCGTTCATATGGCGTATGATTGTAGTCTTGGGCACACCAGACATTGCAGCCACAATACGCAAGGATTGCCTGTCTTCAATGTGTATGGCCTTCACCGCAGTCTCAATGTCATTAGCGGTTCGCTTGGGCTTCGATCCACAGTTGCCTAAAAAGGTAAACCTGTTAAACATTATACTTGTGAAAATAATTTTTTTGAAGAGTAATATAAAGTTTCACAGGCATTATCTTTCATTTTCGTCGACATGTCGACAGAAGTCGAGCCGCTTGAGAGAGAGAGACGAGCTTGGTTCCACAGGAGTGAGACTGTTAGCGCATGACATTGATACTGTAGCGCGGCCTTTTTTATTGCACCACGCGGAAGTTTGCCGTCAATAGCTACCTCTAGCAGCGTTTCGTAGATGTTCCGTCGCTTGTCTTGGGAAAAGTTCCCACGGCGTGTTGGGAGAGCCATGGGTTGTTCTGATTGATGAGGCATGGTCAGAGCGTAGATTATGCGCGAGCTTAGACGACTGATGTCTTGTTGATGATGTTAGATTGAAAATGAACGTCCAGCGGATCAAAAACTACTCGACTGGTATGGTCATCCGATTTCGCGGGGCCATAACTTCGGCTACAATGGGAGTTTGGCGGCAAAAAGGATAGCCAATGAAAGAGCAGTTTGAGTGCTTTCTGTTAATCCAATCAAAACACTCCAATGGATCGAATTAGAAAAATCCCGTCAATCAAAAGTTGTGTCTAACAATTATTGTGGGTTGTGTCTAACAATTATTGTGGGTTGTGTCTAACAATTATTGTGGACCAGAGTAGTACCAGATTACCTTATATTTTCTATACATTTGAAAATTTATATTTGCCTGTGTAATTCAATATTTTGTCTTGGAAAAAAAATTCGGCCAAATCGAAGTTTTACATACAAAGATCAAGTACTTTTCTAAAATCGATTAATTGACTCATCTGATCCTGTTGAACTGCAGACTTTTGAAAGGTATAACTCGTTTAATTTCATAGTATATTGAGTTTCATGGAATTAGGGACACTCTCACGAACATGTGACAATTTTCAGAGTTGGAATCTGAATAATCGTTGACGACTTACAGTATTGATCTTCAAAGCAACTTCGAGTTCACTCAAACCGAATAATTGGCGCCGTGCGTTATTGTCAATTTGGACTTTCCAGTCAATTTGCCGAATGTATTTTTCTCTTTAAAAGTATCTTCTACCAATGCCATTTAAACGAATGCTCCTAGAGCCATCAGGTAAACTGGGATGCGCAGTTTTAGCGCAAGAAACCCTTGTTGTTGCGATATTGCTGTCCTGGCCAGAGTGGGTAGACAAGTTGTGACAAAAATAAAGGTATACGATTGGCTGAAAATTTTGAATAGTAAGTTCTGATTGGCTAGTCGATTCTCAAATCGATTTGCCAAGTCTATTCGATTCGACAGCCCACTCCAAGTTTGAATCGATTTGACAATACTATTGATTCAAAACTGTGAGGAACCGTTTTCCCCCGAGGTTTCGAATTGATTCGGAATCGAACGGGCTTCTCGGATTTGCTAAAATTAAACATTAAAATTAGTCAGCCAGTCAGAATCGATCAGCCATCTGACTCACGCAAAACACACACTGACACACACCACTTCCGTATTGTGAAAACTATTTGATAATGAGTTCGCATTTTGGTCAAAACCACAAATTTGGTTGAAAATGACAATACAAGTGGAATCACACGCGAAGATGAAGGTACAAGTTTGAATGCTCTTTGTTCTAGATATCGAAAGGAGGCAAGTGTACTGAGGTTTCTTCAAGCAGGCTTAACTTGAGCTATGGCCACTCGAACTTTAAAGGCTGCGCCGACGAGAGCTTCCCGGGCTTGATGGGCCACTCAGATACATACTTCTGGCCGGGCTAGATGGGCTTGATGGGCCACTCAGATACATACTTCTGGCCGGGCTAGATGGGCTTGATGGGCCACTTAGAGCGTCTCCACCGCGCAGCTGTGATCTAAAGCTATTTGGAAACTTCGTTTGATATCCGGAATACTGTGAGGAATAGATAGATTTTGGTGTTTATTAATGAATGATCTAATCGGTGGCTTCAGTTCTAATATTCTACAGTCAATAAAGGTTCACTCGGTGATGGGGGGACGGCTTGACAGTTCTTTCTTTCATTACGACCGCGGGTACTATCTCGATGAGGATAGATGAAGGTTGTCTGACGTTCCATCGGGTTGAGAACCAAGTTGTGCTCGTTAATCCCAAGGATTGTCCGTCGAAAAGCCATGGCTTCCGCGATCGTCAGGCCGCTCTAACCTCGGTATATCAATAGTAAGCTACAAGGACCGCAATCAACGAAACACAAATCAAACTCCATTTTGCATTATATGCAGTGCCTACGAACGAGTCTCGGCTGCTGCCGCGGCGTTCAGTTGGTGATCGTAAACTTTTGGTTGGCCTTGGACGCATCGCAAGCCACGAGGGTCAAACTCGACGTGAGGCAATACTTGGACAAGTTGTGGACGACCGAGCCGTTCGACAACGTCCAGACTTGGTTTTGGTTGCCAGCGGCACAGGCATACCCATGGACCGCGTACTGTCCATTTTGAGTCGGATAGCCATCCAAGCATTGGCCGTTGAGGTTGCTATGAAGCGTCTTGGCGTTCGAGTCATACCACCACTCCCTGGCTGGCCCCACTGCATTAATCCACGTTTTCTCGTTCACGAGACGCCAAGGATCGTTGCGAAGAGTGAGACTCTTGCCAGTCGAGTCGTAGATGGCGGTGGCTTTCTCGGTCGCCGTTGGAGTCAACTACAAGACAGATCGTAAGACAACAGAGAAAGACGAGATTCGCATACCGAGTTGGCCAAGTTGAGAGCCGATCGAAGCGACCAACGGTCAATGTTGTCGCCGGTATCACTCGAATTCTTCCATGTCCAGAAGGCCCAGCCACGCTTCGCCCCCTTGAACATTCCCAACATGGCCGACGCATATTGACCAAAGCGCGTCTTGTCGTTGAATCGTTTTTAGGCGACGCAAAGCTCCATTCGCCCAAGAAGAGAGGCTTTCCCTTCCAGTTGTTGATGTCACTGACTCGACCGGCGACGCCTTGGTTGATCAATTGATCTTCCGTCATCTTTTCGTATCCCCAGTTGACATAAGGATGCCATTCATGCCACACGTTGGTCATCTCTGGCGCAAAGTCGTCCATGTACTCACCATGACCAGGCTTTCGATGGCTCAAGAGCGGCATGAGACTCAAGACACAGTCGCTCACTGCACGGATCTCCTTGTACGTATCGCGGTAGTATTGCAACAACACCTTGGTATCGACAGGCTCAATGGGTTCGTTCATGAGACCGATGCCCAAGAAGGCGTCGTCGTTCTTGTAGCGTTGCGCCAAGAAGACTGCAAAGTCCTTGGTCGCTTTGACGTTCGACGGGTATTGGCTCCAGTAGACCTTGCCATCGTCCGATCCGCTGTGGTCGTGGCCGTTTTGAGATCCAGGGGCACCGTGGAGACTGATGAGCACGGCAAGGTTGTGTTTCCACGCCCAGTCTCGGATGAGCTTGTCGAGGTATTCCAGACCGCCCTTGGCGTATCGGTTGCACTAGAGCCATGGCATGAGAAGGGAAGCAACTCGTGAAACGCCTTACATGGTCCTTGAGAACAGCGTCCGTCAAATGGTCACAGCCTTGGATCCAATAGCCGACAGGGACGCGAACCATGTTGAGATTGGCGAGGGCGATTTGTTGGATGTCTTTCTCCGTGATGAAGGACGCCCAGTGCTTCCTGAAGCGAGAGGTTCCCTCTTGAGTGCCCAAGTATGCCATCGTTGGGTATTCCCCTTGATCCGCAGTAGCGTTGGGGACGCCTTGCCAAATGACCGAGTCGGTCGTCATCCAATGCTCAGCAAGGAGCCATCCCCCAATGTTGACCCCGTTGGGTCGAGTATTGCCAGCTCGGATATCGTGTTGGATATGAGCAGCGGAGGCGATAGCAGCAAGGGCGGAGAGGGCGATAGCGAGGCCCATGATGGCAAATTGCAGAATGTGAGATGATGTTAAGTGGCTTGTGGTGGTAAAATATCCAATACTATTAATAGTATTCGGGAGCCCTGGTTCCTATGGTGCGATGGACATTGTGGGAACTTGAGAGAGCCCCGAAGCTGTGTTTTCATCTCGAAAATGAAAACTTTGCGTGGAATATTTGTGGGCTTTAAGTACGCCACGAAAGTCTCTTCATTCTCAAGGCCAAGGGGAGTAGTCACACCTAGAAACAGCCAAGTTTTCCAACGCGGCAGGGAAATGTTCACTGCCTCGTCGCTCCATAGAGCTTGTATTGTTGAAAACACGCGTTCGTCTGCTCTAAGCTGAGTACATCTTACTACTAATACATATGCCAAGGTGTATCTAATGGTCAAAGGTTTGAATTGACGACAACAATTGTGTTGAGCATCGCGTTTTCACTCTTCCCTTTGTGGATAAATGAACGCAATTATTGACTTTTTGGACCAGATTCCACATTGCGACCCTATTTGATTGTTTAGATTCTCGACTCTACTGTGCCTATGACATCTTGGATTGTACCATTTGGTTGCTTGCTGTGGCATCACCAAGGTGTAGATTGCACCTATGGTGCTTGGTAACTCAGCTACTGATCCACCACAAGCCACTTAACATCATCTCACATTCTGCAATTTGCCATCATGGGCCTCGCTATCGCCCTCTCCGCCCTTGCTGCTATCGCCTCCGCTGCTCATATCCAACACGATATCCGAGCTGGCAATACTCGACCCAACGGGGTCAACATTGGGGGATGGCTCCTTGCTGAGCATTGGATGACGACCGACTCGGTCATTTGGCAAGGCGTCCCCAACGCTACTGCGGATCAAGGGGAATACCCAACGATGGCATACTTGGGCACTCAAGAGGGAACCTCTCGCTTCAGGAAGCACTGGGCGTCCTTCATCACGGAGAAAGACATCCAACAAATCGCCCTCGCCAATCTCAACATGGTTCGCGTCCCTGTCGGCTATTGGATCCAAGGCTGTGACCATTTGACGGACGCTGTTCTCAAGGACCATGTAAGGCGTTTCACGAGTTGCTTCCCTTCTCATGCCATGGCTCTAGTGCAACCGATACGCCAAGGGCGGTCTGGAATACCTCGACAAGCTCATCCGAGACTGGGCGTGGAAACACAACCTTGCCGTGCTCATCAGTCTCCACGGTGCCCCTGGATCTCAAAACGGCCACGACCACAGCGGATCGGACGATGGCAAGGTCTACTGGAGCCAATACCCGTCGAACGTCAAAGCGACCAAGGACTTTGCAGTCTTCTTGGCGCAACGCTACAAGAACGACGACGCCTTCTTGGGCATCGGTCTCATGAACGAACCCATTGAGCCTGTCGATACCAAGGTGTTGTTGCAATACTACCGCGATACGTACAAGGAGATCCGTGCAGTGAGCGACTGTGTCTTGAGTCTCATGCCGCTCTTGAGCCATCGAAAGCCTGGTCATGGTGAGTACATGGACGACTTTGCGCCAGAGATGACCAACGTGTGGCATGAATGGCATCCTTATGTCAACTGGGGATACGAAAAGATGACGGAAGATCAATTGATCAACCAAGGCGTCGCCGGTCGAGTCAGTGACATCAACAACTGGAAGGGAAAGCCTCTCTTCTTGGGCGAATGGAGCTTTGCGTCGCCTAAAAACGATTCAACGACAAGACGCGCTTTGGTCAATATGCGTCGGCCATGTTGGGAATGTTCAAGGGGGCGAAGCGTGGCTGGGCCTTCTGGACATGGAAGAATTCGAGTGATACCGGCGACAACATTGACCGTTGGTCGCTTCGATCGGCTCTCAACTTGGCCAACTCGGTATGCGAATCTCGTCTTTCTCTGTTGTCTTACGATCTGTCTTGTAGTTGACTCCAACGGCGACCGAGAAAGCCACCGCCATCTACGACTCGACTGGCAAGAGTCTCACTCTTCGCAACGATCCTTGGCGTCTCGTGAACGAGAAAACGTGGATTAATGCAGTGGGGCCAGCCAGGGAGTGGTGGTATGACTCGAACGCCAAGACGCTTCATAGCAACCTCAACGGCCAATGCTTGGATGGCTATCCGACTCAAAATGGACAGTACGCGGTCCATGGGTATGCCTGTGCCGCTGGCAACCAAAACCAAGTCTGGACGTTGTCGAACGGCTCGGTCGTCCACAACTTGTCCAAGTATTGCCTCACGTCGAGTTTGACCCTCGTGGCTTGCGATGCGTCCAAGGCCAACCAAAAGTTTACGATCACCAACTGAACGCCGCGGCAGCAGCCGAGACTCGTTCGTAGGCACTGCATATAATGCAAAATGGAGTTTGATTTGTGTTTCGTTGATTGCGGTCCTTGTAGCTTACTATTGATATACCGAGGTTAGAGCGGCCTGACGATCGCGGAAGCCATGGCTTTTCGACGGACAATCCTTGGGATTAACGAGCACAACTTGGTTCTCAACCCGATGGAACGTCAGACAACCTTCATCTATCCTCATCGAGATAGTACCCGCGGTCGTAATGAAAGAAAGAACTGTCAAGCCGTCCCCCCATCACCGAGTGAACCTTTATTGACTGTAGAATATTAGAGCTGAAGCCACCGATTAGATCATTAGTTCGACGAGTTCTAGACTTTCAACTCAAAGCTTGTCAAGGATACATGATGCCCTTTCAACGGACTTTGCAGTACGTGTCGTGGATATCACAAATGCCTTGCAGTCATGGCGATGATTCTTTTGGAAGTAAATGGCTTTGACATCCTGTTAACGATAACAATTCATTTGATGGAGAAGAGTGTTCAAGGCAATGAACTATCTGTCGTTGTTGTGGGTCGACTTGACAAAGACCGCTGAGTGCTGTGCTCTACCAGAGCGAATAAAAAGGACGATCACGTTCACAACATAAATCTACTGCATGCCAATTCCTAACTCTAGACCGCAGGTTCAAAAGCTCAACAATGAAATTCTGTCTCGTAATAAACGGCGTCGATTAGGTAATATCGTTTGTGTCGACTTGGTTCTCGTGAAAATTCAACTTTTTTTGCAACACCATCGATCTCGGAAAGTGAATATGTGTTGCTTTCTTCTTGGATCGACTCTCCACGCTCTTTAAACGAGGTTGGTAGCGCCAGACCTCTTCACACAATTTGTAACAACATGCCTAGAGATGGATTGAAACACAATGATCAATGCTAAAATTTGCAAAATGGATGAAACTCTCAAATGTTTCTCATGGTAGACTCGGTAGCATTTCATGGAGTAGGAAGACCGCCAAGCTTTCGAAAGGACGACAAGACGATGGGACGAACAGTGATAATGCGTGAGATCGTAAAAGTTGAATTCGTGGATTTTAGTTGGATGACGCAAGGAGGAGGAACAATATACTGTACCTTTGTCATATTATTTTTTTCATTATAAAACTTATCATCCCGCCTCAATCGCGCCGTCAAAGAGTGCGCTCCAATTGACTGTGAATCGCCAGTATGAGCGTCCATAATCTATTTTGCGAGGATGAGAGTACTAGGAATCGTTGCATTGTGTATTGGATGGACAAGCGGCGCCGACGACGAGAAGAACTACAATTGCCCATACTATGACCTTCCAGAGCCCTACAATGCGATCTACGAATTCTCACGAGACAAGAGAGATTTTCAAACTGTCGATCGATTCTGCAACGTCCTCAATACGACACAATACAATGCTGTGGGGAACTGCCAAGGCTATCTCGACGACACGATGTGAGCCAAAACGAAACAAGTCTGCTCATGCGAGCCCTGCGTAGATATCTACATGATCAGCCCTTCATATCCCTGGCCAAAGCTGTCTTTGGGGACAACATCACGCTATTGTACGTGTTGCATTCTCAACACGACTTCTTATGTACTAGGAATTTTCAAAATACAAGTCTCAAAGCTTATCCTCTCAATTGGCCTACGAAGTTAGCAAACATGTTTGTATTGACTATAGAGTACTAGTACGAAAAATGCTCTGTAGATATTTTCAGGATATGGTGTTGGAATTGCCCCCGCCAAATATCAACCGAGTTGGCATTCTGTTCGTCAACACAACGTTGAAAAATATGTCTTCCCTCAACAGCACAATCGTTGCCAACTTGTGGATTCAACATCCTTTCAAGACTTATCTCGTGCTTGAATAGACGATTTGGCAAAGCGCCAAGTCCACTCGTGCTGCCAAACTTGGACTGGTCAAGTCTTGACTATTTGTACGTTCATCAAAACTAGTTGTTAAACAATGTCGCATTTGTAGGTTGGTGTCGGCGAGCCGTGTGGCATCGATGTCGAATATTCGATTTAGCAGCAAGATTGCTAAAGTGTAAGTTTCAATCCTACACTGTCGGCTCAGATCATTTCGGTAGGGAATTTTCGAACAGTCAGATATCCAACTGGTCCATGTCAATTGACACGTTCAAACACCTCAACAACGCCAGCACAACGTTGTCCAATTCCACCAGCACATTCGACGCTTCCGAGTGCACAAGACAACAAAATACTCTCATGAGATTGTGGTCCAACAAAACGTCCAACTTCACAGTTTGCGTTGACACTTCGATTCCACCAGACCTTACCAATGGTACTCTTTTTGAACTTCTTCATATGTTAGATCTCAATATTTCTAGTTGGTACAGCAAAAGACTCGAATGTTGGCATGATCGTGGGTTTGTCCATTGGAGGGGTTGTCCTCATCAGCACGGCGATTGCTCTTTTCGCTCGAAAATGGGTTTCTCAACAACAATCGGCATTGAAGAAAAGATTTGAAACGACAGAGACACCGTCAATAGACGGGCAAGGCGGCGGCGTCGACATGGAAGCGCTGACACTTGTGCGGCTCAATGACGCTGACGTTCAATTCGACCGAATGTTGGGATCTGGTGCGTTTGCCAATGTATGGCTTGGCACGTACAACCACCAATTTGTGGCGATCAAGAAACTCAGTGCCAAGACGATCAGTGTCTCCCAGCTTCAGTCGTTTGTGGATGAAATCAAGCTCATGAGCCAATTCGACTGTCCATACATTGTCACTTTGATTGGAGCGTGCTGGACGCGACCGGTGGATGTGAAATGCGTCATGGAATACATGGACAGCGGCGATATGAAGGAGTACTTGGCGTCGCATGACCAGCACCAATTTCCATGGCGAGACAAGTATTTGCACATTCAGAGTTTGATTGAAGCGTTGGTGTATTTGCACTCGCTGGACATCATCCACCGCGATTTAAAGTCGAGGAATATTGTGATTGATTCCAAGAAGGGAACCAAATTGACCGACTTTGGAGTGTCCAAGGAAGACTTGCAGCAAACGATGACGTTAGGTGTGGGCACATTCAGGTGGATGGCTCCTGAAGTCGTGCAAGATCAACAGTATACGACGGCTGCCGATATCTATTCGTTCGGTACTTGTGTCTTAGCACTCCACAGTGTCTGACAGTGAATTGTAGGTGTCGTCTTGTCAGAGTTTGACACCCATCAGATCCCATACACTGATGTGATGAAACCTGGAACGAATGAACCGCTGTCCGACTCGGCTATAATGCTACGTGTGGCCACAGGATCGATCAAACCAACTTTCTCGGAAGAATCTCCCGTTTGGATTCGAGAGATTGCGTTCGACTGCTTGGTGCTCGATCCAAGGCATCGTCCAACTGCCCCGCAAATCGCTCACAAGATTCGAACAGTTCTTCGCGAACTTGCACCAGATTTGTTCTCGCTTTGATAAAATGTTGACGTTTTCACACACTGAACACTCATTTCGTCGCAAGTGTTGTAGTTGCCGGTTATATCTGTGGCTTCTCGAAACTGGATACGAAAGGCAAAACGGAAAAAATGCAACTTAATCTTTGCAAGTATTCAAGGCGCTTATGAATCTAGCGCCCACTTTAAGTGATAACCAGTCTGGACACTTTTGTCGCGATAGTATAATACACTTTTTGTGCTGTTGGTCGTTGTGCTTTGGGTTGGCGATAGAGTATTCATGCTCCTTGCCTTTGGGGGGGATTCTTGTAGGGTTTGAATAAACTTTAGTGTTTATCGACGACAGGCCCACCTGAAAGTTTTCCAAGTCAGAAAGGATTCGTTCAAATAAAAATCCAAGGGCGAGGGCTGTCTTGATTCTCGACATGCAATTGAACTCAAAATTCAGCTTTAATTCTAAACAATGGGAACGCAAGGTTCCGAATTTCGTGAGGGATTATGCGTGCTATCTGTGTCACTTTTGGGGCGAAATTGCGGTTTGCATACCAAGCAATGGTGCATCATGTCGTAAATTCAAAGGGTCTTTGGTTTGAAAAGGTTGATTTCATTGAGCCCGGTATCGCTTTGACCATAATTGTCGAGCCTGACAACGTACGTTGTGTCCAAGTTCTCCATATTAGTATTTGAAAATGGATGCGTGTCGAAATCAAGAACAATGAGATACATTAGTCTAGATGCTTCATACTCACAATAGATTTGGCAGGATCGACTCCGAGTTGCTACGTATCGAACGACACTTTTCAATACGTGAATGCATGTGAAATCAACAAGATCTTTCTTCTTGCAAAATCAGCTATAATTAGTTCAAATTCATTGACTATATTGAATACAACTGCGGAGCAAGTTCACGAAGTTTTGATCGGATTTTATGGGCCAGGAGTCCTGCTGTTGGACGTTGAGCTGGATCGAGGGCCAAGCATTGAATCGCCATTTCACGGATCCAAGCAGGACATTCAGTCGTAAATGTTGGCTGGATTGAGCCATTGACGACTTTGACCATAATGGCAGAGTCAGACAGCGGTTCGTTCGTTCCAGGGTTCTTCATGTCAGTGTATGGAATTTGATGCGTGTCAAATTCAGACAACACGACGCCTACGATCCACCGTCAGCATAGCCATAGACAAATGTAAAGATATACCAAAGGAGTAAATATCTGCGGCAGTTGTGTACCGTTGATCTTGCACGACTTCAGGAGCCATCCATCGAAATGTACCCACACCAACAGTCATCGTTTGCTCCAAGTCTTCCTTGGAGACGCCAAAGTCGGTCAACTTGGTTCCCTTCTTGGAATCAATCACAATATTTCTTGATTTCAAATCGCGGTGGATAATATCCATCGAGTGTAAATACACGAGCGCTTCAATAATGCTCTGAATATGCAAATACTTGTCTCGCCATATAAATTGTTGTGAATTGTACGTTGTCAAAAAGTCTTTTAGATCGCCGCTGTCCATGTATTCCATGACGCATTTCACATCCACAGGTCGCGTCCAGCAGGCTCCAATCAAGGTGACAATGTGTGGGCAATCAAAATAGCTCATGAGTTTGATTTCATCCACAAATGCTTGGAGTTGATTCACGCTGATCGTCTTGGCACTTAGTCTTTTGATCGCCACGAGTTGATTCTCGTACGTGCCAAGCCAAACATTGGCAAACGCGCCAGATCCCAGCATTCGATCAAGTTTGATATCGGCGTCATTGAGCCGAACCAACGTCAAAGCTGTCATGTCAACACCACCGTCTCCATCGATCGTTGGTGTTTCCGTCGCTTGGTACTTGAGTTCGAGTTGACGTTTTTGATTTTTGAGCCATTTTCGTCCAAAGTAGACGGCGATCAGGCCGATGACAACCACGCCTCCAATTGACAAGCCGACGATCAAACCAAGGGAGGAGCTTTTTTTTTCTACGAGATTTTTTGTCTGGCCATGAAATTCCACATGCAAAAGCACGTACCTGGACTGGGACTCACAGAGGTTTCAATGCACACGGTGAAGTTGAAGTTTTGTTTTCCCAAAGTTTCTTGAGATTGCCTTGTTCCGCTGTGCACTTGGCAGCGTCATAAAGACTGCGCGAATTATTCAAAGTAGCGTTGATTCGATTGATTGCATTGTACGAGTCGAGCGACATGGACCAATTCGAAATGTTGGCGTCGACGAAATCCCTACAGACAGATTTGAGCAAAATTTCGCAATATCGAGACAAATTCGTACACTCCAGTGAGTTTGCTGAATCGCACTTTGGACATAGACGACACGTTGCTGCTGAGGAGTTGGCTACGTTGAATCCATCAGAACCAGCGATAGAGAATGACAAAGTAGACGTACAAGTTGTTCACGTTGGACCAGTCCATGTCTGCGAATGCCAATGGACTTGGATATCTTCCAAATCTCCTATTCAAATTCATTCAAAATTGAGTGGTAGCAACGACGTGTACAAGCTTGAGACTTGTGTGTTGTTCAACGCAGTCGTGTTTTTCAACGTGACATTATAAAAGAGAAGATCAATGCCTTGGACGTTGGGGGCTGGTATATCCAACACCATATCGAGGAGAAATCTACGGATATCATTTCAAGGTGTTTGGTCACGGAGACCATACAATTGAGCTAGTTTTGGTGGCCAATTGAGTGGAAATGCTTTCAAACTTGTGTTCTTCACCTCGCTAGAAATCGCACAGACGATCAATGCAAGATGTATGTGTCAAGCTGAACGTACAAAAACGTAATCGTGTCTGGAAACGAAGCTTTGAGAAACGTCAAGACGGGTTGGCTGCCAAAGCTCCTACATAAATCCGCTTGAGACTTTATCACAGCCAGTTTATACAAAGCATCTTCGTAGTAACCGAGGTAGCTTCCTACTGCTTGGTATTTCGTTGTATTGAGCACCGTGCAGTTGCGGTCGACGACTTGGAATTGTCGTTTGTCGCGGTTGTACTCTCGGATGGCCGGGTAGGCGGCGTCGAGGTCAAAGTACGGGCAGTTGTAGTTGACACTCGCTACGGCCAGTCCTGCATAAACGCCAAGAGAGGCAAGTCGGACGTTGATCATGGAGTTTTGGACAATGGCACATAGGTGGTCTGTTTAAATTATCCTGTGATTGGCCCAACAGTGTCGATACAGTGTAAATGTCAATGTCGCAGTCGTCTTTTCGTGGACATGCACTTTGCCAAGTCGAGAAAGTGAAGCCTCAATTAAACAAGACAGTCTTCAAGATATAATTCATCGAGCCGCTCCCTGCCATGGGCAAGAATGTCATCCCAATCATCACTTTGACGTTGGACCGACTCCTTTAAACCCAACGACATTGGTACAATCGCAATTGTTTCAACCCAACGACACTGTAACAATCCATTTGAGTGAAAACTCCAACATCGCTCTAGATGAGCACAGCGGCATGCACTGAATATTGATCCTGGACAAACAATATTCCAAACTCTACAGACGAGAAGAAATTACATTTTCATAAATGTTTTGTGGGGAAAAACCCGTCATCGACCATGGCCTGTGCTTCACGCTCAAAACTCGATTGAGCTTGTCGAAGTAGGGCATCACGTCTGTATTGCTATATCAAAGCATGAAAATGGGCTTTTGTGGATTTGTTGCAAAGGAATACAATCTGGACCCCAGCCAAACTTTTGGGCCAGCGAATCCTGGACGCTTATTCTATACAACTCAAAACTTACTGTCTGGCGGATGTCAACCTGACGTAAGAACAGCACATGCTCTTATGAGCTACCGCGTAGATAAAACTACTCTCGGCCACGTAAAAAATAGATTCGTATCAGCTGCTCATGTATCCGCTATGCTTTTGAGCTCGTGGAGCAATAAATACGAGTCCTTTTTACAGTACTGCACTATAGACGTACTCTTGCATTCAGCAAGCCACCCTTGCATTTGCATTGCGCGCGAGTTGGCCGCAGTACCTGCTTAATTTTATCTAGTCATATCTGGTGGTTTACGAAATTGTACTATACGCGGTCTTAAGATAGTACTATCTTAAGACCGCGTATAGTTTTCAACTACAAGCTGCGAATGCTGATACTAATACGAAATCCTGGACTAACGTTAGTCTACTTTATGCTGGTCTGATTCGTCCAATTTGGGTGTCCCCCAAAGGCCATTCGCCCTCCAGTGCATCCAACGCCGAGCTCGTCTCCATTCTATTCCAAGTTGGGAAGGCTCGCGGTGGTGTAAATGCCTCTCTAGCTAGGTTGGCGCACCCACGAAATCGCGGCGAACATACTTCAGCGACCTCATTGTATCAACTGCATGTTTTCCTCACCATTTCTGGACGCATCCACAAGGCTGGGTACCAACTGCTGCAAAGACGCCGTCGTAAGTCAAATTGGTGCCAAGTCGACGTACATCCGCTGCGGTTCGATAGTGTATTTCAAGGGACAATACGTGGCGGCTGTCGAGCACGCAATCGAGCAACGTTTTCGATAGAACTACAGTCCGTGCCTCCTCTGTCAAATTGAAGCAGTTGATGGAACTTTTTCAAACTGATCTTCTTGAGGGAAAGCTACGGTGGCTGTATGACGAGCCACCAACGTCTGATACATTCCAGTCTACAAAGTCACATCGTCCATCTCCAAAAAATGTGGCGCGACCGAGGTTGGCATGCATCCATCGGCGACAACAAACAGTGGAACGACCGTGTTGAGTTGCCGCCAGCCGCTGAGAGCCTGACAACTAAAATGGAACAAGATGGATGCAACGGCCGACACACTCCAGGCGCGGAAGTGTATTTGAGGCATGGCGTGGTCTCCTGTCAACGTTGTATCGATATGGATTCTAGACGTGGTCGTGGCATTTCCAGTGTCTTTACAGTCCTCGAATGTTGCTTCTATTCGAGCGTCTCAGCGATTGTAATGGGATCCCGTGGCTGCTCCGCCTTGAGAAATGAACGCCGCCTGCGGTCCAATGCGTTCGATCCAACCCACGATCTAATACTCTGCGTGGTGTTTGTTCCCCTCCAACATCAAGTGCGCAAGTGGGTGCTTCGACCAGGCTTTTGAATTTTGGGCCTGACCCATTACAGTCGAGTACAATCCGATCGAATCGTCCAACACTTGGATGGTTCCTCCTGTTCTTCCCTCCATCTGACACCGATTGTTTGGTCAACTTGGTCATCCGAAACGCTGCTGACGTCAACGACGTAGTGCAATCAACGGACCTCCAACGTTGTCCTGTGGTGGCTTTGGGCCTTCGGTGGACTTTGGCGGCAACACGAGATGGCCATTTGTTGACGAGACCTTTGAGATACAACGAGCCATGGAAAGTATTTATCTCGCCGAGGCTTGTTTGGACCCATTCAAAGCTCGTCGGCCATCCAGACGACCTCAGACCGATAGGAATTTCCATCAACATGTGGTATGTGGCGAGGGTCATCTGTCGGGGGGCGTGACCACCGCTGTTTACTAAAGTTGCGCTGCAGGGGGGCACTCCGTTGCTCCCTTGATAGGGGGATCCCCATGTGAGTCATCGCAAGAGGTAGGGAGCAACTCGTGACGATCCGCGGCTTACAATAGTCCACTTTTTTCGCAATGGCGGCGAACTCATCATCGTCCCCCCACGACACACTAGAATAGCTCCAACTGCGGCTACGCTTTCTACTATCTGCTCCTGTTCATGCGTTTCGCCTTGCTGGATCGACTTATCAAGCTAACGTTTGATCGAGTTAGGATTTAACCATATATCAAATTTCGGATAATTTAGACAGTAAACTAATTTGAGCGGAATTTGTCGGTAAAGTGTAAACCACGTCGACCGTGAGTCGTTGCAGTAAATCTTGCGTAGCCTTGTTCGCCACAACGTCGAATATCTCTTGCAATGTTGCAACGGTGCTGTCGTCTGCATTGGCATATTGGTCGTTGGGCAAAACTCGACTCATATTATCTAGAGCTATTTTGACCGTTTCTGTCTGTACCAACTCTGTCATCAGTCCCCAAGAGAGATCGAACAAAAGTCGAACAAAAGTCGCTCTCGCAGTCGTCCGTCTAGTCGAGTCCGCCATTTCGCCCTACGTTTCGACGGCAGAGCATATATTGAAGACCGCTTACGCTTTGGCGCAGTCTCCTGAGGATTGACACATTTTATATGTACTACATTGTGTGATATTTAACCGTAGACTGAGAACTTGGGTTGATATGAAGTTGAATACAAGTCACATTAGAGGACTTTCGCAACCGGTTCGAGTTGAGATTCAATTGGAGATAGAGACCCTGTTGTTCACTCTGGCTCTGAACTGAAACTTGATGCAAAATGCATCTTTCGCAGTGTTTGGTTTTGGATTCAGTGATATATCGAGTTTTAGGGTACCTGAGTTGATCTCATCACCAACGATCGAGTTAGAGCTGGTATGATGGACCATGATGAATCCAAGTTGTCGGTTGAGGAGACCATGCGGGATGGTTTTGACGTCGGCGATGTGAATGAGACCCACGAGTACGCCAGTGCAAGCCGTCATCGACGAAAGGTTGCCGCGGTAGACGACGTTATATTGCTTCAAGTGATCAATGCATTTCGTCCTTGGCGAGCGCCTGCAGGCACGGCCAGCAGTATCATCAAGGTGTTTGACGACATTGCTGTACATTGTGCTTAGCACAAGAACTTTGGAGTAAAGAAAAACGGGCCAGCCCTCCGTACGCGCTTCTCAACGCTCGTGAAGGAATAGAGGTCAGATCAATGCAAATCAATGCGTCAGTCTGGATCGATCGAGGAATTTAGAGAGCGGGGTTCTGCTGGAAGGCATTGTATCTCAAATAGACGATTGCAACGAGCGTATGAGCGAGGAAAAATCACTGAAAGATATTGAGTCATCGGCTCTGCTTAAGTCGGGTAAAGTCACGAAGCGACTCGCCATGGACGAACTCATGGACGGCGATACTAACTTTGATGCTGACAATGATTACAACGATGAAAAATCCACAACAACGGACGGATCATCCAACCTGGTACACAATCTCAAATGAGAGGGCAAACTGAAGCGACGGTCGAAGATATCATATTCGGAGCAAATCGGCGCGATCTCGGATTCTCTTGTAAAGGCTCTTTCTGTCACTGACGACGAGCAACGACAGAAGCAGGGGTATGAAATGCAGAAAATGGAATTCAAAAGAGATCAAGCTCAATTAGAACGTGAATACCAACGGGAAGAAGCTGCTCGCCAGAGACAATTTGAGGCAGAAGAAGCCGCTTGAAGTTGAGAACATGAGCTTACAACGGAAGATAGACGAGTGCAAGCTGATCGTGAACGTGAGAAGATGATGCAGGAGTTTGTCCTCCAAATTCTCAGCAATCAAAGATAAACAGAATAAACTAGGATTAATTTAAGTACTTATCTAGACTTGGAGACAGCTGATCAAAGTACATTGAGATTTGACTCCCCAGTGGTTGCATGCATGTGTGGCGATTTGTCAACAGAACTGCTGCGAAGAAATTCTTGCCCACTGGTGCTTGTCTTACACGCTGCTTCTTGTTGCAGTTCATGTACTCCCACAAGATTTTCACCAGATCAAATCCCCATTCCACACATTCTCAATCAGAGCTCATATCCCGGTTGAATTGGGCCGACGTTGGACGAGGATACACGGAAGCAGAGGTCCCAAGCGTACTCGAGCCATAAGCAGGATCACCATAAATCAATTTTCCTCAGAAAAGGCCAGTATTATCTTTCTCCATCAAATCCAGAAGGCCGCTAAAATTGAGAACTGTTCAGTCATGACGCCTTCCTTCAACAGGGCCATAAATGCTCAAAATAAATCCATCGGGTGCTTGAACACTGCCAATTGGCGACGAGGAAGGCTATTAAACAACGACCTTTGTAGATTTTCGTGCTGTGAAATAGAATTCTTGCGAGGACTTGGTCGTGAAACATACTGCCTGGTACCATCGATAACCCCCCAACAACATCGAAGCGGCGCACCATCGACATGAACTACATGGCAGTACTGGACGATCCTTTCACGAACAATCGTCTCGTTAAAATACAAGCCATCGCGATGGTGACTGTATAGAATGGCAACAGTTGCTTTGATGAGACTGCTACATGAAGCCGTAGAGCGGTCAAATTCGTTTGACAGCGTAAACAGCTTGAAAGCCTCTGAGAGTCGATGACAAACAAGTGCGAGTGCTTCGACGCGTGATATATGGTCACGTTCGATTGTGACGATGCCATTTTCAGGGTGAGCCAATGTATGTGCGAGCTCGCGTAATTGAGGCATAGTAAATCGATATCGTGCAATCGAAACCGCATTGCTGACCATTTCATTAAAAGATGACGACTTGTCAACGCTTGGATGTGCTTCGCGGAGGCGGAAGCAGTTGGCTGTGATCAATATTCTCATGGCCTTGACGAAGCGCTTCTTGTTGCGGTGCGCTAGGATCGAAACCCGAGCCAAGACTTCAATCGCTTGGTCACCTGAGAGTTTCGGACCAACGAACACCATCACGCTTTGTTTCCAAGATGCACTGAATTGTGTCGTTGAGATAGCATCGACTTTGCTCAAACCTACCCCTTGCTGAGTTAAGATAGACTTGAAATTTTACCCTAAACCACGTCTACTTCAAACTGAATCTGAAACCTTTTCGATTTTCGCAAAGCCTGCTTCCTTTTTTCTAAATTGGGGTCGAGAAGTAGATATTTATATCCTGCTAAACTGAATATATATTGTATATTTATTCTTTCCCATTCCACAATTGAACGCTTAAACTTAATATTTTACAAAACCAAAATCAGATATTTTTGCTCAAAAGATATAGCTATTTCAAACATTAGTTCAATAGCTATTTAGTCCGACTATCCTTCTATAAAGTAAATTTTACGGCCTGGTAACACTAATTTCGATTAAGTTAACAATTTTATCTTGAAAATACTTGATAAAGTACATTTTGAGTTTAATTAACTGAAAGGGACAGTCACAGGACAACTTCCCGACAATCACCACCCAAATCTTCACCCTGACGCAGTCATGAGACTGCGAATTCCAAAGACAAGTTGGACTGCGGCTTGTTCAACGATTCGTGTGCTCGGGGGTCGATTAGTTCAAGAGGCAACAACAAATCAACCTGTGGGACTCGGCGAGGTCCATCGCAGATTACGGAACTCGTGTATCTCTACGCTGCAGAGACGAGTCTCATCGATACAAGTGTACAACCGCGAAGCGGCCTGGCTACGCGGCGGTCGTTAGATGGAAGTGATAGACGAGAAGGAACAATCAACAACGCAGAGGGGGGGGGGCACTTTTGACTCAACACGACGTGGGACTCCTCTATCATCCCCCGTTGGACGCCCCCAGCTCCCCCTTGATTATCCATCGGATCTGGCGTCCATTTGGCAGCGAATCTTCGTGGCGTTTGGAAGATTTGAGGCCGTGAAGTTTCTGTGGCTTCAAGTGCATTTGTTTGACAAAATATCTAACCACTATGAGTTATCATCCGTCCACCTGTAGCCATTCAATTCCGACCGTGGGAAAAAACTCACCCTGCTCGTATTCCGTGGACTGATTTCGCAGTCACGTCATTTATGCACACAGCATGTTTTCCGACGGAAAGAGATGGCGCAAAGTGGAAATTTTGCTGCCGCCATAGACATGTGCACAGTCGTTGCGGCGACTCTCGCCATCTCTCCAAGGAGGGTACAACCAAGTGGCTGGAAAAAGTTTCTCACCACCGAATCATATCTGCAACTTGTCCACACAACGCGCCACAACTTTGATGGACACGAGACGCGCATACAAATGAACATAGTCCAGTGCGGATGTCGTCCATTTCAAGACGACAACGACGGTGTGGCCACGACGAGTCCATCAGCTCCATGATGGGTCAACAAAATATCTCACCAATGCTGGCGTCCTGGGTATCCCATGACCACCAGTCTGTCGGCCTGGACGACCAAACGAGGAGGTCCATGCGGGCGAACGACAGGTAAAGCAGCTCCTGGGGGCAAAGTTTACCGTTTGGGGGGGCGTTTGACGTTGATTCCGGCGTGCGGAAGGCGCTGATTACTTGAACAGGCCGTCTGGTTGTTCGTAAACACATGAAGAGAAGCTTCGTGTCGCCCAGGCCCACGTTAATATTATACAAATCCCACACTTGCATGCATCAGGTGGCTCTACGCGCGGAGCGTCACGGAGAGGCCAAAGTGGAGGTTGTGGAGCCATTTCCCAACATTTGGCCTCGTATGCAACCAGCTTCGGACGTCCTCCGGTGCTTGTACTCGAACAAATCGTGTCCAAATCCACGCACGACCAAGAAAGATGGCTCGCTCCATCGGCTGTGTGCCTACCACCAAGAAAAAGCCAACAACAGACAAAAGCAGTATCTCCTCAAGCGCAAAAACATGGAAGAACGACAGGCGAAACAGCCCGCAGCGACGACAGCAGCAGCAGCAGCTCGACCAGCCGTCCTCCGCGAGGTGATCACACCCGCCGTCCTCCTCGAACCGATTGCATTCCACGACGAGGAGGCCAAACTCTCAGACCACGACGTTCAAATGCTCGCTGCGTCCATGGTCCCAGACGAAGACGAAGACGACGACTTTGACTCGGACCATTGAACCGACGGTGCCATGGTAGAATTATGTAAATGTTGCGTTCAATCATTATCTAGTAGTCAATTCAAATGCAATCTCGCTGGCGATCTCAAAGACTTGAACGGCCACGCAGACTTTCCTTGCAACTGCACCAAGGCTTCGATGAACGTGACCATCCACGGCGCATTAGGTGGCCGTCATGTCTTTATAAGTTACAATCAATACAACGATCGAGCAAGTGTTTGCCCGCTGCTACATGGATGAGTTCATTGCAAACCTTCCTTAGCTCCATTAGCACCGTCCATATCGCGTGAATGCGATGGAATTCCAGCTATCATCAAGATGTCCATGCGATGGCTGAAGCTGTCTGGAATGGATGGTCTCATTCGATCTTTCACGGTCACTGCGCCGTGTTGGACGCGTGGTGGGTCGACAGATCGCTCTCAATCCGTCGACGGAACGGAGCAGAGCGCACCGCTGTGTCGTGTTGGAAATCTTTCTGCGTAATCGAAGACACACTTGTAATATTTCACACGCTCGAAATGTCACCGCACAGTCCAACGCTGTGTCCCATGGCACCCGATTCACTTGATAGCTACATAGGCCATATCTATGTGCTCCCATTGCGTCAGCAAGCGCAACAGCCATCGCGATGAGTGACTCATGCGTCCACGAGGCTCATGGCGAGCTGGAAACTTTGAAGGCATGATTACACCTATTTTTTCACACAAATTCCAACTTCTGGTCGCAAAATTTCGCACAATACAAAATCGAGATGGAATTTTTATCTCGATAAATCGCTGAAAATCAAAATTAAAGTTGATGCCGTTTTTGATTGCGGTAGGGAGGTCAATCATGATTGAAATATAACTGTAGATAAGATCAGACGTTGTCTTTTGGTCACACGTTGATTGCCAGAAGTGTGGCGACCGATGAAGCTGAAGCACAATTTTTCAGCGATTTTTTTCTTTTTCAGTGGCGAAAAGATAGAGATTTATGCCACGAAGTAGATTGTAATCTTCGTTGCCTTGACATAGTCATAGACTTCGCGCCTGAGTTGCTAGAATGCCATCAAAACTGTCCATGTATACATGAGATTGTGCCAGCCAGCGAAATTAGAGCTTTTATCTCAATAAAGTCTCCAAAAATAGAAAGAATTGTTGCTCGAGAAAAGCAAAAATACGAGCATGACAACTTATCTTGGCCCAGAGGATTGCAAAGGTATCAGCAAGCTCTGAATTCTGCTATCGGCAAGCACAATTGCATTTTTATAAATACGTTGTTGGCAGATTGATCGTGTACAATAGAGAGTTTGCGAAGATAAACTTTTTCTTCGAATTTTCTTCAGTTCCACCACAAGAATTTTCTCCACAGCATACTGATGCGCAATGAAACATTTCTTTCAGTCAGTTCATTTTGGCTCTTTCTCGATGACTTCGTTGCTTATCATGATGGCCATGGACGACTTAAGTGGACACGAAGCTCATGAACTCATCGAAGTGGACATACGAAAGTATGAGTCCAACGATGTTCTGTGTAAATCCCACTTCCGCTTTACATCAGCTCAAATAAAGCAACTTGTCGAGCTCTTGAAGCTGCCATGGCTTCTTACACTATCCAATGGGTCCAGATGCCGTGCCGAGCTTGCGATGTACATACTGCTGAAACGAATGGCTTACCCCTGCCGTTTGTGTGACCTGGAAGAGTTCTTTGGTCTTCGACGTGACATGTTATCTCGAATACTATCCTTTATGGTAAATTTTCTCTACGGTTTCCGCAACACCCTCCATTGAGATCACCGTCGGTTGTCAAAGGTGGTGCTTCAACGATATGCATCGACAATATCAGCTAAAGGATCCCCTTTGAAGTGTGTTGTCGGCTTCATCGACGGTACAGTCCGTCCAATTTGTCGTCCAAAGCGATATCAACGTTCTACCTACAATGGACATAAGAGAGTCCGTGCTTTGAAATTTCAAGTCGTAAGTGCTCCTAATGGATTGATAATCCATCTAGCTGGACCATTCATTGGACGAAGACACGATGCGCGTATGCTACGAGAAAGTGGGCTTTCCGAAGCCTTGAGGATGCATTGTACCTTTCAAAGTAGCTCATTTATTGTTTATGTAGACCCTGCGTATGGGGTTGACGATCATTTTGTTTCGCCGTTTCGTGGGACCTCCTTGTCGTGGCAAGAAAAGAGGTTTAATCGTTTGATGAGCCGCGTTCGCGTATCAGTGGAATGGCGCTTTGGATCCGTCGTGAACAACTGGGCTTTTGTAGACTTCAAAAAGAATTTGAAAGTCCTTCTACAGCCTGTGGGAAAGCTGTACATCGTTGCAGTTCTCTTGAACAATTTCTTGACGTGCTTCAATGGGAGCATGTGCTCTAAATTCTTCAATTGTACACCGCCAAGCATTCAAGATTATGTTCAGTCTCTTTACAATTGTAGCGAGTAAAGATTTCTAGCCTCAATTGTATTACTTGTTAGAATTCACAAGTTTGTCTACTATACTCTGCATGATTTGAAGTTGCTTGGTTTGGTTCTCATTTATGATCTCAATGAGTCTGGCCATGTTAGAAGTTTCTGCCTTTCGCAATTCAATTTCTTCTTTCATTATCTCGAGCTTTTGCTCTTTAAGTCCAGTTTGCTGTTGCACTTGTGTTTCAATCCATTTAACTGGTTTGGTCAAGCTTGAAGCTCGTTTAGTGTGACTTGTCTCGCATGAATCGACTTCCATGGACGTTAAAGCCGCTTGACGCAGCTTTTCACCGTCGCTTTCATGTTTGACAAGTTTCTCGGCTCGTTTTTTGGACTCCGGTGGCTCAATATTGTCGATTAGTTCGGCCAAGTCAGTCAAAAGTTGTTCTTTCTCTTCGAACTCTTCATGACACCACTTCTCCGCAGCGACTCAAGCTCCTCTTTTCGCCAATATGCCAATAAAGCATTCGTCCGTTTCATGAGAATTTCTTTGGACGGGGGAATCTTTTGAGCCGGATCATTCGTTGGACGTAGATGCATGATAAAGTTGCGGCGTACACTTTCCCATGCCTCATTCTTCGTTCCATGGGCGGCACCATAAGGGAAATTCGCGTCACTTCCTTGAGTACTGCAATTTCATGCTTGCATGAAAGCGAAACGCAACTTTGCGCTTCTTGGTGGGGACGTCGTCGACTTGGCAGTCTTCTCCATCGTTATCTTCTACGTACTCGGCCACACCACTCATCAAGAAGTTTTGAAATGCTTGTAGAATGAAGCCACAAACTGTTTATCTCCAGAAGTTCAAAGAAAATTTCTTGTGGATACGGGCGAGGAAAATTTTACAAGCATCGTTTTCGCAACCTCACTAATATAGTATTGAGAAAATGATCCCAAATTCTTGATAGCAATATATTCTACAATAAATAATTATATTTTTATTCAATTATTTATTCGACAATTATTTTGGAAAGTTGTCTGGATCCCACCAGTGGAATCGCACGGCTTGAACGGATCAAGGAATAAGATGGCTTGGGTTCGTCATCTCGACGAAGACTCGTCGCGGTTTTACTACTACAATGAAGCTACGGGTGAAACAACTTGGACAGAGCCCGAGGGATACACTGGAGAAGGTAGCAGCAGAAGCGGCGGCGCAGGAGCTCAATCGGGCGCTGCCTCGCAGCAGCACGATGCAAGCAATTCCAGCAACCAAGCCGGTGAAGAAGACGACGACGGCGCGCTCTGGGTCAAGTATATTGATCCATCGACGAAAAAAACCTACTACGCCGACATGAAATCTGGCCGCACGCGATGGGATCAACCTGCGTTTTATACCTCCGACCAAGGCGAAGACGACGACGATGAAGACGAAACAAACATGGAAGAAGAGTATGCCTTTGGCGCCGTCACAACAGCAACAACATCCTCTACCTCGGATGCAGTGGCACCATCGCAAACGCCAGATTTCATTCGCTACGTAGATGCCACGACCAATGTGCCGTATTATTACAACACGAAAACCAAGGAAACGCAATGGGACGCTCCACCGGCCGACGCTGTGATCCAGGACCAACAAACTGACGCTACGGCCACTGCAGTCACAGGCAGCGCGAAATACCAGGAATGGCTCAACAAAGTCGCCAATGTTCCCGCGGCCAAAGTCGCCGCCGCGAATGCATCGAATGCGTCCGATCCAGTCAACCGTTTGAACTCGATTCTCGGCGGAAGTACCGAAACGTACCGCTGGCAACAACATTTTGACGCCAAGACACAACGCTATTATTACTACGACACACAGACAGGCACAACTCAATGGGAACCCCCTGCCGAAGGCGCAGTTGCCGCTGGCGTAAGTCTCTTTGACCATGTTTTTGACGTTTGACGATTGCATGTTGTAGTCGGCCGATTGGGTTCCTGCGGATGTCCCCCAAGGCGACAACGCAAACGGCGGTCCCGTGACGGAACAGAACGAATACACGATGGTGGCGCAGATGAACTTGCTCAATGGTCGGTTTGCCGGCAGTGGTCAAGCAGGCGACATGACGACCAATTCGTACTTTCAACGCCAGGGCATTCCGACCGACAAGGCCGGGCGTCAGATGGCGAATTTTTTCGACTTGAGCAGCTTTGAAGCGAACCGCGCCGAGGCGAAGCGCATCAAGGAAGAACTCAAGACGAAGAACATCAACTGGCGCAAATACAACGAAGAGAAGAAGCGGAAACGGCACCGCATTCGCAACAAGTGGATGTACGAAGACTAACAAAAAAAAACGCAACATCCAATTTCCAATTGCAACTTTCTCTCACCAAAAAAAATCGACGTTTTCCACTGCGTTGGACATCCACAAGATGTTCGAAAGACACGACAGCCGCAGCCGCTGTGCGCTTCAAAAAGGAAGCGCTCCTGTCCCTCAGCGTGTGTCGTCACGGCCGCCGCCCGCCGTGGCTACGATGGACGTTTCGGGCGAATGGAGGGGCCAGCTCCAGGGGGAATCGTACCTTTTGTGGGGAGCAACATCTTTCTCGATCGTTCTGCCGTCCATCGCGTGGATGCCTTTGGAAACCAGTGCCGCTTGCAGGTTCCTGGCTGTGCTTACTGAGGTCAAAGTTGGGAGTTTTCAACTTTATGGTGGATTGTTAGAATGCACGCGGTATATTTTTTGTTTCAAGTGGTCGTTAGACGCCAGCATACGAGACGTGAACGCTTCGACGAGAACGGCTGCGGTGTTGTTGCAGCTCTTCGTTGTCCTCTTCGTTGTTGTTGGTTGGGATGTGGTGGCTTTTGCGCCTCGCTTTCACTAGGCCAAGTGCGCCGCCCGTCATGTCGGTACTTCCGCCGCCGCCGTTATAGTGGTCGTCGGTGGATTCATCGCGGAGCCACAGCGGGACTGACTGGGGTTTCTCCGCTTGGTTGATACACGGCGCATTGTCTCCGTCGTCGTCGTCGTCGTCTTCCGCTTGCCGCGTCGGTCGCAGAGCTGCCACACGTCGAATATGCGACGCTCGACTGGTCCGGACGACGACCCCCGCCGCGGGATTTCCTCCCTGCTGCTGCTGATTGCTGAGCTCGCTGTCGTCTTGGTTGTCGCCCAGGAGCCGCGACAAAGCCTGGCGTTGCCGCGGCGCCAGGCCTTGGATTGCCTTGACGACGTTCGTGGCCTCTTGTGTGTGAAACCACGCCAGGACCGTCTTTGTCGCGACGACGACCGTCGGGCTGCCGGCCGTCGTGTCGATCGCTTGGCCGAGCAGCGAGACGACGTTGTCGAGACACAAAAGATCCGTCGCGGGATGCTCCTGCAGCATCTCATCGACCATTTCAAGTCGCAGGACGTAATGCCACGTCATCCGTAGCCGCTCAAGGCGTTTCCAGCGTGTCGACATGGTCTTGGCCGTCGCGTTTCCAGCCGATTGTCCAGCGGCCGCCTGTTGTCGGTCGTCCGGGACGCTCAACGTTGCCGTGGCGACCACCGTTCGTCCAAGATGATGCCGACTTGCCATGACTTGGAGGACGTGTTTGACGGCGAGACGTACGCGGAGAGCAGGATGCGCGGCTTGTTGGAGCACGGATCGAATCGTCGAGCCGAGGATGAGATGGACGCCCCATTCTCCCCATGGAATGGCCGTCGCGACGGCTTCCAGGAGCTCCAAGACGGCCAAGACAACGCTGACTTGAGCGTCAAGAAGCAGCGTCTTGGCGAGGAGACAGCAGACTTCCCACGTCGATTTCTCCACATTCGACTTGGCCAAATTCGCTTTCAACGTTGTCGTCATGTCAACGACGCCTTGGCGCCGCTTGAACGCCACCGACGACGTCAAGAGCGCGACGACTTCCGAGCCAAAGATCGCGCCGACTTTGGCCATGTCGTGCGTACTCCGCGCGCTGTCGACTTCGGGCGCCGAGTCTCTACAAAGAAAGTCAAGAAGACGACGACGACAAAGCGCTCGTACGTGGCCGACGGCGTCGGCGAGAGCGGCCTCGCTTGCTGTTTCTGGAGCTGGAGAATGTTTTTCGTGATGGCTTCGCGCACGGCGGGCTTGAGCGTCGCGAGACACGTCTGCATGTCGACATCCGCCGCTTCGTGCGATTTCACCGCTTGGTACAGCGCCGTGTAGGCCGCGACGGCGGCGTTGCGAATGTCGACGTGTTTGTTTTCCAGCGCGGGGACGATCGCATTGCGAATGTCTTGGAGATTGAGCGCTTGTAGCTGCTTTTCCTGGCTCCCGACGGATGTCCGAAGAAGCGACGTCAAGAGCATGAGCATTTCTGGAATTGCCACGGGGGCGGCGCCGTCGAGACGGTCGATTTGGTCCAAAACACACGTCGCAATGACGTTGGCGCCGATGTGGGGCAGCATCGCCAGCGCATGGAGGACGGCAAACGAGTCGGAACGAAGGCGTTGCTTGGAATCGCCGAGCTTTTGAATCACCGCTTCGATGGCAGGTCGTAGCGTCGAGTGGAGCACAAGCTCATGGCCCGCGACGCCAGGGACGAATTCCGTCGCGACGACTTGGAGCAAGCGCAACGCGCATTGATACACACGGGCGACCGTGTCGTGGAGAACCAGCTCGAGCGCTTGCGAAAACACAACGAGCGTCGCGGCATCGTGCGGTAGTACGCCGCCGCCGCCGCCGCGAATCGCTTCCAGCACTTTCTTCTCCATTTCACGCACCGCCGCTTCCCGTGGCGCCCATGTTTTGTCGAGGAGACAGCGCACAATCGGCTCTCCCAAGACGGCGATCGTGCGGCTGTACTCGCTCCGCTGGTCGTCCGTCAACGCCGTGCCGTACGGCAGTTCTACAACGACCGTCAATAAAAAAGCGCGCGAAAAAAAAATAGTGTCAACCTCCTCCGCTGGATAACGCCGTCGACGGTGAACTCGACGGCGGCGGCGCAAGGACCGAGACGGACGTCAAGGCCGGGCGATGCTTTGTGGACGATCCACTGGCTGTCGGTGGGCGCGCTCCGCCCGTGGCCGGCCGCTGCTGCTGGGCGTCCACAGCAAAATCGTCGACTTCGTCCATGAGCAAGTCGGTCTCGAGCACGCCCAGTTCGACGAGCTTGGAGATGAGTTTTTGCCGTGCGCCACGCGCCAAGCCGTCTAGAAATGGCATCGTCGCCGGTCTCGCCACCCTGAGCGCTTCCGCCACGAGCTGAATCGCCGCGTGGCGGACCGCGCCGTCTTTATGCTGACACGCTTGAATCGCAGGATGGACGAGATGTTTGAGCGCAATGGCGCCGCCGCCGGTAGCTTCCTGGACGCCAAATTCCAGCAAGAGTTTGACGAGCAGGTCGAGTTTATTCGCCAGCAGCGCCGTCGAAGGCGCCGTCAAACTCGGCATGGCGTCCACGACAAAGACTGGCCCGGCCAGCGGTTGCCGCGACAAGAACAAAAGCGCGTCTTCGCTCACTAGCTGCAACCGCGGCTTGGTATCGCCCAGCCTACAAGCGCGCCATTCAGTCGGGAGCGCATTAAGCGCGTCGTACTTAAGCACAAGGCGAGGAATCAACGGCCGCAGTGTATCTTGGAGTTGTTTGGCGCTTGCAGTCGATGACGCGCCGAACGCCAAGACAAATTCCATCAACAGCGCAATCCCGCCTTCGTACTACAAGACGCTCGATGAGCAACAAAGATCCAAAGAGAGAGAAGGGCGTACGACGGCGTTGACGCGGTCACTCAGCGCGGCTTGGAGCACGATTTCCAACGCGTGGACGACGTCGATTGAGAGATGGACGGTCGAGCGCGCTTCGAGACGTTTCTGGAGAAAGCTGAGCCCTTCGACGCGCGGCGCCCATGCGTTGGAGAAGAGACAGCGCGCGACTTTCTCGCCAAAGCACGCCGTCACGCCGTCCGCGAGCGCCGACACGACCGGTTCCGCGTACGGCAAATCGGCGTCCGAGAGGTTGTCGTCCTTGGGCTCAACGAGCAGTTGTTTCAACTTGGCGACGGCGGCGGCCTTGTGGGGCTTTCCAGGCGTTATGCGACCGCCGCCGCCGTCGCTGAGCCGTCGACTGTTGCCCACCGCAGCTTTCAACCCGCTGTGGATCGTCGCGACGAGCGCCGGCTTGACGACGCCCATGTACTTTGCAAGAATCGAATCGGCAAAGTTGCAAACGTGGTCGGCCATGTCGTCTGGCGTCCCGTCAAGTCCTAGACAAGCTTTAGCCGCCGCCGACGGCTCGAAAAACGTACCTGAAGCTTCGCTCGTGATGAGAATCGACTGGACAAAGAGATCCACCGCCGCCGTGCGGACTTTGGCGTTGGCGTGCTCGAGCGCTTGCGCTGTGACTTGCGTCGCGTCGTCCATTGAAAAGTTGCTCTCGGATGCAAAGCGGTATTGGCTTGCAATCGCCGTCAAGAGCCGCAGATAGACGAGCTGTTGGCGCCAGCCACCGCCGCCGCCGCCACTGCCGCTGCTGCTGCTTTGACTTTGACGGAGTTGGTCGCGAATGATCGCAACGATGCGCTGCGTGGCGTGGACGCTCTTGCACGCCAAGAAAAGGACGGCCGTCACGGCGTCGCTGGCGTCACGTTCATGGGCACCTGCCGCTCGGCCGAGTAAAAGCGCAAGAAGATCGTCGACTAGAGGATGGCTCGCATGAAATGCTGGCGTGTGGAACGACGGCGACGCCATGGCGGCATTGAATGCGCTCTTGAGGAGCGGCATGGCGGCGCTAAAGACTTGGTTGACGGAATCGTTGGCGGCGACGACGAGGACATGGCACGCGGCGTCGAAATGTTTGGCGGCGGTGGATCCGCCTTGTTGCATCGCCAGCGCCGTGTCGACCACGCCTTGTTGCCGCTGTTTCCACTCGGAACTGGCGAGTTGTCTCGCGACATGGGCGCCAAACGCGCGGCCAATGCAGTCGGGCAACAACCGCGTCACGTCCGGCCCGTCGATTGGACTCTGGTCGGCTAACGCTGGCGCCGCGCTGGTGTCGTCGTCAAACGTGCCATGCTCGTCGTAGGCCGTCAGAAACGACTGCGTCGGTCCGGACGCGAGGTCCATGGGCAAAACGCCCGTGCAGTCCGACGCATGGAGGTCGGCGCCGGCTTCCAAGAGGATTTTCGCCACCGCCCGTTGACTCTACGACCGTCAAAGACGACGTGGCGAGCGATGCGGTGTACCTGGTGGCAGGCAAAATGCAATGGCGTGACGCCGTTGATGGTGCTCCCGCCGAGATCGGCGTTGCATTCGACTAAAAAGTCGACCACGTCGACGTGGCCTTTGACGCACGCGACCTGGAGCGGCGTGAACGCCACGTCGTACCGGCGGTCGTTGTCGCTTTCGATTGTCGCCTTGCTGCTGTAGTCCGTGTCAATGTCGGCGCCGTTCGAGACCATCCATTTGACGAGCGGCAAATTGCCGCAATCGGCGGCATAAAAGAGCGGCGTGTGGCCCTAGCCGACGACGACGTCAACGGCCAAGGAGACGGAAGCGGACGGACGTACAAGTTTGTTGGGTTCGTTGAGGTACATGCCATGCATGAAGAGGTATTTGCACGCTGGCAAGTTGCCATTCGAGCATGCAATGTGCATGAGCGTGTTGTGCAAATGGTCGTCCACGAGGCGGTTGATGTCAAAGCCAGCGATCGATGTGGTCAAGCTCTAGTTGGACATTAGACGACAAAAGAGAGGCCAAGTACCTCGACGAGCTGCTGGACTGTCACGAGATCATTCGACCGAGCTGCGGCAAACACGTTGGCCGCCGCCGCCGCATCCATGTCGAGCCAAAGAGTCACGACAAAACTGCTCGCAGCCGTTTCATGAAACCGAAACCGAAGCGCCACAACCGTTACACGACGTGGAGAGTCCGAACGACGGCGGGCTTTCTTGCAACCAGCGCATGGACAAGATAGTGCAGGAAGCTTCCCCTGTGTCGAGGCGGCCGCGTGGCGAAGAATCGTCTGCGTCGACGGGGAGAAAACCGAAATGTCCAACTTGTCAAGAGCAAAACAACACACAGAGCTCCAGCGACGTAGACAACGAGCACTTTTCAAATGCTCGATCGATTCTGCCATGTCCTCAATCACGACAAAAGACCAAGCGATGGCAAACTGCCAACGCTAGGAGTCGATCTTCGAGAACCACTTCGACCGAATGTGTGGCTTGGCACGTATGCGGCGCCATGAAAATGCCAACTTTGATGCTTCACGTGACATCGCTGAGTTCCCCGAGCAGTAGAAAGACGATCGACAACTACAAGTCGCCTCCACCTGCTGCTTTCCTACTACATCAAGACGATGAAAACATCATCAAACAACGCGTTCGTGTCGATCCATGGATGACAAATTGAATTCGCCACATTGCGAATCAACCAAGCCGATGGCTATTTGTAAACTTGCATTGGTCCAACCCCAAGAAAAAGCTCGTCAAACTCAAGTTATTGCTTTTGGCCAAATCGATATCCTCCCTCGTGGCGTTCATGTCCAACAAACACTTGCTAGAAAGTGTCGTGAGGTGTATTCGCGCCTCATAGAGGAGCAAGACACTCGACATCTAGCAACTCCAAGTATGTTGGGAGATGGAAAAGATCAGCAAAGAACTCGCAACAAGATGCACATTTCAGCATGTTCTCGCGGGATTTTGAGCGAGACGAGCAACAAACTCTGACCGAGACGGACGCAACGTCATCGTTCATTTACACGACACAGACGACAAACCATATCAAGAGTTTGCCATTGTACAAGTGTCTATGATCCACGTCAAATTGGGCTCTCTTGCTGTTTGGGTAGCACTGACCGCGGCTGGTGGCCCAAGTGTCAACTATCAACTGCCCATACTTTGACCTCTCATTTGGTATATCCTCACGTTTGTCTGTGGTTATGCTGACGGTGGATCGTGTCGGTCGTGTTGTCTGAATTTGATGCGTGTCAAATTCAGACACTGATATGAAGAACCCTGGAACGAACGAACCGCTGTCTGACTCTGCCATGATTGTCAAAGTCGTCAATGACTCAATCCAGCTTTGAGAAATATTGAGGCTTCTCGAGATACCAAAACGTTTTCATTCACTTTGTATTGTCGATTTGGTACAAAATTTCCACTTCCTGCACAATGAATAGATCACGCATATATTATTGGATAAAAATATGTTAAAAATTGATTTGATTGGTTAGTTATAAACAACAAAGAGACACCCTGAACCATCATCGATCATGCTCCTTTGTCCACGCTCGTCCGCTCATGCAGACAGATGAGATGATTCAAATTACGCTTAGAGAATCCACAAGGAGCGTATGACGCAGGATACGACTGTTTTGACTGAGCAAAATGCTCAATAACTTTTCATCATCTCGATTTCACAAATATTCTGGATGAAATAGTGTGGGTTATTCGCGACGACGAATGGGACTTTGCTCGTCACGAGAATGAATAATGCTTAATGGTAAGTATTAGTAGAGCTTGGAGGAGCCCGCTTGAAAGAAGTTTATTCCCTCTGGCGCGGTTCAAGGCGTCATTGTGCAGAATTTGTGAAATCACGCAAAAAATAGAAATTTACAGCAAAAGCACAAAACTTCAAAACTTAACTTTTCAACCAAAGTACTTTTCTGTTGGAAATCAAGGATTGGACTCATAAAGAAGGCTTGAAATATTCTTCCACTCTCGAGCAACAAGCATCAAACTACGATTGTTCCTGGGTCGCAGAAAGCTGAGTGCGAGATCGCGCAGGCTGTGAGATCGTGAACTGATAACGAGTGAGGTCGAAGAGAATTAAATGGACGGCAATGGATCGTATTTTTCATTTGGCTTGCCAATGCGCAAGTTCGCAACAGTGCTGAGTGTGTTGGCGGCCTTTGCATCGGCAGAAACCACGAGCTCAAACGATAATGGCTGCCTGTACTATGCTCTACCTCAGCAATTTGATGCCATCTTGGAATTCAACCGCACTTCGAAACACATGGAAGTTGTCGACCGCAATTGCAACATCCTTAAAACGACCAACTACAACGCCCTTGGCAATCTCCAAAGCACCATAGACTACAAAGATGGCCCGTACTTTTGTGTAGCAGCAAGCTCGTGCTAATGATTTCTACATAGGACCTTTGGCGACCGGCCGGTCTTGTCACTTGAGAAGCTGTCTTCCTCGATATCACGACATATCTGTACGATCAATCCAATGGCATTTTGGCTTGATGAGTCTGTTAGGGAGATTCGGAACACGACAATCAAAGCATTCCCGCAGCAATGGCCATCCAAGCTCACGACCTTGTAAGCTGTCTCGTCTCGAGTTTGTGGATCTAATTGTCGTGTTAGATCATTCCAAGATATGATCCTTGAATTGCCGCCTCCAAATTTAAATGGCGTCAATCTCATGTTTGTCAAAGTGACGCTGAAAAACACAACAAGTTTGAGCCAAACAGTGGCCTCTGCTTTGTACATTTGCTAGAAGTTGACGACGGGCTGCTAACCCAGACGCACTGATTGTAGGCGATTCAGCGATATCCCAAGTCCAATGCAATTTCAAGACTTTGACTGGAGGAACCTCCATCAAATGTACGTGGCCGTCGTCGATGCTCAGCCATAACAAACGGACTAAAGATCGATCTCAAAAGGCACAATATCCACGATCTCGATGGTGCAGTTCAGCGACAAGCTGTCGGCTGTGTACGATTGCCATATTGATAGATCTGTGTGATTCACTTGACAGAGCGTAGGGATATCACCGCTGTCTCCATCTCCAACTGGTTGATGACCTCGGACAATTTCAAAATCCTCAACCGCATTAATGCATCGCTTGCGTATTCGCGCAGTTTCTACGATGAAACGAAATGTACAAGTGAACAAGGCAGTACCAAGAAGCTATGGGCAAACTCCACCTCCAACTTTACAGTCTGCGTCCTCAGTAGCGCCAGTGATGGCCCCAGTCCTGGTACATTTCAATCATACCATGTGGAGCTGACAGTCTTATAGCTGAAGGAAGCGGTTCTCATACGAAGCTGATAGTCGGTCTATCGGCTGGAGGCGCTATATTATTTGGGACTCTTGTCGCTGTATTTGCACGACGATGGTATGTCCGACACAAGCGGATTTTGGAGCAAAAATATTTGACCACGGGCACAGCTTCCATTGAAGGCGAAGGCGGTGTCGACATGGAGGCATTGACCTTAGTGAGGCTCAATGAGTCGGACATTCACTTTGACAGATTGCTTGGCTCTGGAGCGTTCGCAAACGTATGGCTTGGCACGTACAACAATCAACTCGTGGCAATCAAACGACTGAGTGCTCAAACCATGAGCGTGGCTCAACTCCAATCGTTTCTCGATGAAATCAAACTTAGAGCCAATTCGACTGTCCATACATCGTCACCTTGATTGGAGCCTGCTGGACGCGACCGGTGGATGTGAAATGCGTCATGGAGTACATGGACAGCGGTGATTTGAAGGAATACTTGGCGATGCACAGCCCAGAGCAGTTTCCATGGCGAGACAAGTATTTGCATATTCAGAGTCTCGTCGAAGCTTTGGCATATTTACACTCGATGGACATTATCCACCGCGATTTGAAATCAAGAAATATTGTGATTGATTCGAAGAAAGGAACCAAATTGACTGACTTTGGGATTTCGAAAGAAGACTTGCAGCAAACGATGACCATTGGCGTCGGTACATTCCGATGGATGGCTCCTGAAGTCGTCCAAGATCAGCATTACACGACGGCAGCGGATATTTATTCGTTTGGTATAGTGTCTTCAATTCTCCAAATGTTTGACGAAAAGTCTTCGTAGGAATTGTGTTGTCTGAATTTGACTCGCATCAAGTTCCATATTCGGATTTGACAAAGCCTGGAACTCGAGAACCTCTGGCAGACTCGGCCATTATGGTCAAAGTGGTCGTCGGATCGATCAAGCCAACTTTCACGAATAAATGTCCAGCTTGGATCCGTGATATGGCGCTTCAGTGCTTGGCTCTCCATCCAGACGACCGACCGACTGCCTTGCAACTTGCTCACACAATCCAGACAAAACTCCGAGAGCTGGCACCACTCTTGTTTTCCATGTAAATAAGAGACTACAAGAGTGATGAAATATTATACCCGTTCGCATGCACATTGCGAGCTCATATGAGCTCTAGTCGAACTCCCTGTTGTGTGCGATTAATTCTGACCCATTTGAGCCATTGGAATGCCGATCAATCCAGTGTAGAATTCAACCTGAAGCTGTCAAATAGCCATGTAATGCGCTTCCACTTATCACCAATCTATGCACAATGCATCGATAGTACAACCATCAATAAGCCCAAGGACTACACTGTATTCTGGTCGGTCGTGTACTGAAGCACCTCCAGTTGGCCGTGTACCGGTTTTATCTTTTCTCTCTATTGCGAACGATTTCAAACTTTCGGTCGGCCTTGTACCTAGAGTAATTCTATTGGTCTTTTTTAATCCAATCATGTAGGATTTGTGAAATGGACTTGAGGATGAAAGCGGTCGATGTGGTTGAATTTCTTACATTATTTACCAATTATCCTTCTATATAGTAGGGTATCCTTAAGTTTTGGTCGGTCGTGTACCGTAATTTCCCGACATTTTGGTACACGACCGACCTGAATACGGTAGTCACAGTCACAACATCGATTGAGGCAACATTCGTGACAAATGCAAGTCGCTGTCACCCGAAAATAAACACGAACGCCGCTTTCCCCATAACTCCAGTCTTTCGTCATGTTCTCTGGGCTATGCTCAACGTGGAAGAGCAGCATCCATGTCCGTGGAGACGATGAACTCGACTGAAAAAGTTGGGAACGTAACCATTCAAAGTACAAATTTGTCGGGGAATGTCGGAAGTGTGTCCTGGCAAAGAAAAGTTATATTTTGTCTGGATACATTTCATCACACATGACATTTTATGTCATGTGTGATAAACTAAGAGTATTAAGACAGGGCATAGATACAGAAAAGAGCAAAATATCTGGAATTTGGTGGGACGTGCAGACGACATGCCATCGAGAAGGTCGTGGTGGACGAATCCTGTCCTACGTCAGATCGTTCTGGGCACTTACGACGACTCTAGTCCACTCGCGCGGCTTCGTGGATGCAGCCATATTCTCGAGATGATATTCCTCCGCCTACTTGACGCTTGGCGAGCACATCTTGACAGCAACAGGCCAGGCTACGTTCGACTCGAGTGGGTGCAGCGTATTATCACCGACGTTTCTACCAGAGGCCAGCATGAAAATTCTCGACTAGTAGCGTTTCCACTGCAGAACCTGATCGACGGAGAGCCTCAACCGTTCCATGTGAATATGATGCCGTTCATCATGGAGGACCCAATGTCCCTCCCAGACTCTTGCCGTCGGTATCAGCCTTTGATTGAGGAATGCCTTTGGTGCCTTGGATACAGCGACGGCAGTGACATTGGCTATTTAACAATCCACGAAGGCTGGGTCGAACCCAATCATTCCCAACGACGAGAAGGTCTCCACGTCGAAGCAAGTGGAGGGACTGACTTTGTCGACCGACGCATTGCGTCACATTGGGGCGGTGGCTATCTTGTTGAAAACATTCTCCACGGTGGCATTTTCATGGCGTCCACCGTCGCCAACTCTTGCGGTGTGTGGAACGTCTATGTCGACGACTCGCATCAAATCCGGGGACCCTTTGGCGACGTTGAGCACTTGCGCTCGGTCCTTGACGAAGATACACATGGCTATCTTGAACTCGAGGCAAATGAATTAATCTGGATGACGGACGCCACGCCGCATGAATCCCTGCCAGTGAGAGAGCGTACCTTTCGTCAGTTCTTTCGTCTGGTCACCAACAACTTGACGCATTGGTACGCCGACCATTCGACAGCAAATCCCCTGGGCATTCAACCCGACGCGACGATTCTTCACGGCGACAAGTTTGGAGACTCTGTCGACTTTGATTCGTCAGCAGCCCCTCTCACAAGCACATACTAAACTTTATGAACGAAATCACGCCGTCAGGCATTCCTTCAGCTGGAATCTTGTCACACGGATAACTTCATGATCAAGTGGCAAAGCCATAAGATGACCACTGGGGGAGCCATGATCATGGCAGCACTGACGAAGGCTACGGCCCCCACGCGCCTTCTTGATTTGTGAGATAACCGACTTTGCCCATCTCTCCATTGACTCGAATCGGTTCAAACACTTGAGAATATGGCGCTGGAAGGTCGTGCCCGTCACCAGAGCCCTACAAATCAATATCGATCATAGACTGAGCTCGTCCAGTCAATGTGTGTTGCCGAACCATTAGATCAGGAGGTGATTGCAACCACGGAGCTGCGACACAACTCCAATTTTCGAACATGCGGGGGAAATGTTGACGAACCAAGGCAACCCGCTCATCGCCATCAAGCTGTCGATTGTTGCAAATTTTCAAATGAACGTTCACAAAGCAGATTCGACCAGACTTCGAAACAGTGCGAAAGCGTCCAAAATGCCAGTACAGGATTCATAACAATCCGACGACAGACCATCATTCACAAAGTTGCATGTTGACATAAAACATGAAGAAGACGAGATCATGGTGGACAAATGCATTTTTTCAACAAGTCATCTCGGGCATGGCCGACGCTGTGAGTCCCCTGGCCCTCCTGCGAGCCGTTCGATAACATCCGAATGCCCATCATGCTTGGGGACGGAGCGTCGCCCTACCCGTCTTGCGCTCGGTATTACGCCATCACTCAACGATGCTCCAATACTCTTTGTTGCTGCGACAGGGAATCTATCGCCTACCTGACGATCCACGAAAGCTGGGTCGAGCCCTGTACGACACAACGAAACGGCGGTCTCTGGATTGAAGCAAACGATACTGTTGTTATGCCAACGAAGACTATGAACAGCATTGGAGTCGCTCTTTTCATGGCTTTTTTTGTTTTCGACGGGGGCAACTTCATCGCGCCCTCGGTCGGTGACAGATTCTTTCCAATTTCTATGGGGTTACGCTGGTGAAAATGGAGGCAATATTTTCACTGGGGGGAGTGAAAAATGTGATGAATCTCATCTCTCTGTGGTTCCAAAATGAAAGCGAACGACGTTTGCAGGGAAAGATTTACATGTAAGCCATTTGCCAGCATCTGTGGTCGATAATCGACGTGGAAGAGACCGCACCAGGTGGTTGAGATTTCGTTCAACTCGTCTGAAAAAGATAGAGACGGAACTATACAAAATAATACGGTGATGGCAACATATTATTTGTTTCATCGAATTCTATTTTGGCTGGACATGCGATGGTAAATTTTGGATATCATGAGTGATGTTCAAGAAAACCGGTCAAAATTAATATTTCTACTTTTTATGTACCCATACGTTTCTTCTGTATAACGACAGCTCTTAGGCACAGAAGAGAGTGAAATATCAGCAATTGTGAGTGAAAATCATCCAAGATGCAGACAACATGCCATCGAGAAGGTCATGGTGGACGAATCCTGTGCTTCGCCAGGTCGTTCTGGGCACTTACGACGATGCTAGTCCACTCGCGTGGCTTCGTGGATGCAGCCATATTCTCGAGATGATATTCCACCGTTTACTTGACGCGTGGCGCGCTCATGTCAACAGCAAACGGCCAGGCTACGTCCGACTCCAGTGGGTGCGTCGACTTGTGGCAGACGATTCTCCAAGAAAGATAAAGATGCTCGACTAGTAGCGTTTCCACTGACGACCCTGATCGACGGAGAGCCTCAACCGTTCCATGTGAATATGATGCCGTTCATCATGGGCGATCCAATGGCCCTCCCACAATCTTGCCGTCGGTATCAGCCTTTGATTGAGGAATGCCTTGGATACAACGACCGCGGTGACATTGGCTATTTAACAATGCACGAAGGCTGGGTCGAGCCCGATCATTCCCAACGACGAGAAGGTCTCCACGTCGAAGCTAGTGGAGGGACTGACTTTGTCGACCGACTTTGCGTCCCATTGGGGCGGTGGTTATCTCACTGGAAACATTCTCCACGGTGGCATTTTCATGGCGTCCACCGCCGCCAACTCTTGCAGCGTGTGGAACGTCTATGTCGACGACTCGCATCAAGTCCGGGGACCTTTTGGCGACGTTGAGCACTTGCGGTCCGTCCTGGACGAAAACGTGCACGGCTACCGTGAGCTCGAGGCAAATGAATTAATCTGGATGACGGACGCCACGCCGCATGAATCCCTGCCAGTGAGAGAGCGCACCTTCCGCCAGTTCTTCCGTCTGGTCACCAACAACTTGACGTATTAGTACGCCGACCGTTCGACAGCAAATCCCCTGGGCATTCGTCCCGACGCGATGGTTATCCATGGCAACAAATTTAGAGACTCTGGCGCCTCTGGCTCGTTAGCAGCCCCTCTCACTAGCTAGAATGTTCTCACAAGGATAAGATAATATGCAAGTCGCTACACAAGACGACCAGGGAAGAGCCAAGAGCGAGAAAGGCTCTGGGGCCATTGCCGACTTCTCTGCGACTGGACAAGTCCGACGACAATATTGGTCAGTGATGGTCAAGACCTGTGGAATATTATGATGTCCAGTTCAAAATTCGATTTGCACCGAAGAGACGACAGCCATGGCGGCGAAGAAGGCGTGGTGGACAAATCCCGTGTTCCACCAAGTCATCCTGGGCACATACGACGATGGAAGTCCATTCGCACGTCTCCGTGGATGCAGTCATATCCTCGAGATGATCTTCCACCGTCTGCTGGACGTCTGGCGGTCCCATCTGGACACCGACATGGTCGGGTATGTGAAATTGGAATGGGTTCGTCGCATCCTACGCACGAGATCTCCAAGAAACGACGCCGCTGGTCCTCGCCTGATTGAGTTTCCACCACCAAACGACATCGACGGAGACCCTCAACCGTTCCACGTCAACATGATGCCGTTCATCTTGGGCGACGAACGATCCCTCCCAGAGTCCTGTCGACGGTACCAGCCGATCATTCTGCAATGCATCCGGTGTCTTGGACACAACGAAGAAGGCAAAGTGAACTACCTCACAATCCACGAAGGCTGGGTTGAGCCCGATCGTTCCCAGCGACGGGAAGGCCTCCATGTTGAAGCCAGTGGTGGCGATGGCTTTGTCGATCAAAACATTGAGGTGCACTGGGGTGGCGGCTACCCTCGTTCAAAACCATCTCTATGGCGGCATTTTCATGGCGTCCACCGTCGCTCATTCGTGTGGTGTGTGGAACGTGTACGTTGAAGACTCGCGTGGAATCCGAGGACCGTTTGGCGACATTGAACACTTGCGGTCTGTCCTGGACGAAGACACGCACGGCTACCGTGAACTGGAGGCGAACGAGTTGATTTGGATCACGGACGCAACGCCGCATGAGTCACTGCCGGTGAAAGAGCGCACCTTTCGTCAGTTCTTCCGCCTCGTGACAAACAATGTGACGTATTGGTATGCTGACCATTCGACGGCCAACCCATTGGGCATTCAACCAGACGCTGAAATCATCCATGGCGACAAATTTGGCTCCACAATTGCGACGGACCCGTCCGTAGCTCCTCAAAGATGTGCGTCCTCGTCCTAAGCAAATACATCTTCTTACCCTTGCCGCGCCCGTCCTTTTGGCTACAATTCGCTTTACAAAGGTCAGGGATAACTGAGCTGTACAGAGGTCGCTCCTGGGTCTCTTACGGGGAACTAAGCTGCTGCACCTTGCGCAACTCGCTGAAGCTCGAACGCTTCCAGTGTTGAGTTCATTGGCGGTCACATGGAGGCTCAGTCAACTCTTTGGTAGTCGCCGACACAGCGTCGGAAAGCTTAAAACTGTTTGGCAATCTGGTGCTCAGCCAAAAAGCGACGACACCTTACGAATTCAACGGAGAGGTCCAGACGACGACGACGAGGAAATGGCCTTTTCCATGCACATCTATCGGAATGAACTCGTTGGTCTCCGTCGGACGATTCAAGTTGCTGGTATTCCACGACAAGCATTCAACTCTTGTCGATGGAGCAGAGGAAATGTTATAAAGTTACAAGCAACGAGAAGACTTCCATCATCACCTCGTCCTGGCGTGTGTTTCCATTGAATTCGAGTGGTTCAATGTCTTCCGTCATGATGTCATCTAAAAGTTGGCATGGAGTGATCTCCACAGCGGCGGCAACAACTTCGTCCGTCGAGTCGACAGTGTACGATCGTTTGTGCATTGTGTCGACTGGTGTATCGTATATTGCATGGCGCTTGCATGTGCCTTTGTATCGTGCATGCGACGTGCAGCCATGCGCTGTGCACCGCCGCCCGCCGCCATGCTTGATGCATTTCCTTCGAGCGTGTGCGGCTTGATTGCATCCTGGTTGGTCGCATCGGCTCTTTGGAGCGCCATGGGTAAAGCAAATCCCAAGCGTTCGAGCGCGTAGATCGCATCCTGGCACGGAGCAGGTCTTCTTGGCTCCATGGCGGCAACATAACTGACGGGCATACGCTTGGTTTAGGCACCCTGGAACGATGCAGCTCTTTAGATTCCGTTGCCGGGTTCGAGTCGGGTTGTTGGAGACATGTCGATCTTGAAATGACAAGTCGCATCAACTTCGAAAGACGGCAGTCGTGTTTCAATGTGCACCTACTCTTGGAGCCATCTGGCTTGTGTTATCACAACTTCACCGAGCTCCTCTGGTCGTTGTCGGTCGCCATCAATAGAAGACGGATTGTAGCAAAGGTCGATGGCTTTCACCTTCATGGAGTCAAGGGAAAAATGGACGGCTGTCGTGTAGCTCCAAGTCGGCGACGTTGATCCCTTTGGTATACGCAGCCTCGAGAGCTGGTACGAGTCATCAACTGATGTCTGTAGCTATTACTAAAAAAAATATTCCAAAGCCACGTGGTCACTTGTCCCGTGGCAACAGAGAGTCGCTTGGTTTGCGTTTCTCCACGGACACGACGCTGGAAGCAAGGTGTGGTGGAGGGCAGAGCTGTTGGGCGCATGAATAGGCGGTCCAGATGTCGAATTGTATAAGTGGCGATGTTTTTCATGTTGTCTCACAACTTGGACCACGAGGTGTCCAACGCCAAGGTTGACGATTTGAATGCGGCAGAGTCTTCAAATCGACGAGGAATTTCGTTAGCCTGACCAGCTAATATTCGCAAGCCTCGGCAGTGTGTCAGTGAGCAGCCAGAAGTCCTGAGCAATCAATGCCTTACTGTGTGGAGGACGCCAGAGATCCACCTCGAATTTGCGCGAACTGGTGCAAAGTGGAGGCAAACATTTTCTAAAGAAAGCAATTGACGTCGATGGTCATCCCAGCGCCAAATGAAATTCCATCCAGCCACTGAAGGAGCACATCATCTCCGCTAGTTGTTCTTGAGCCAAAAAGACGAGAGGCAGAGCTCTCTCTCTCTCTCTCTTGGCTTTGTCTTCATGGACTCGCTAACGCCGCCAACATCGTCCATGAGAGGCAGTAAAGCAATCAACTCGAGAGGAAATGTTATAAAGTTACGAGCAACGAGTAGATTTCCATCATCATCTCGTCGCGGCACGTCTCTCTCTTGAAATCGAGTGGTTCGAGGTATTCCGTCATGATGTCATCTAAAAGTTGGCATGGCGCGATGTCCACGGCGGCGACATCGTCCGTCGAATCGATAGAGTACGATCGTCTGTGCGTCGTCGTTGTGGTGTCGTCGTTTGGTGTTCCCCACAAGGCCATCATGTCGACTGGAGTATCGGTTGCAGTGTGTCGTTGGCATTTGCCTTTGTATCTTGCATGCGACGTACAGCCGTGCGCTGTGCACCGCCGCCCGCCGCCGTGTTTGACGCATTTCTTTCGGGCTTGTGCTGGGTGATTGCATCCTGGTTCGTCGCATCGGCTCTTTGGAGCGCCATGGGTAAAACAAATCCCATGCGTTCGAGCGCGTAGATCGCATCCTGGCACGGAGCACGTCTTCTTGGCTCCATGGCGGCAACACAACTGACGGGCATACGCTTGGTTGGGGCAGTCTGGAACGATGCAATTCCGTCGGTTCCGTCGTGGCGTGCTCGCTGTCGAGTTGTCAATGGCCATGTGAATCTTGAAATGACTCGACTTTGTCCAAGTCGCATCGACTCTTGGATCGCCAGACAGACGGCAGTCGTGTCTCAATGTGCACCTACGTACCGACGTCGTCATGACCATCTGGCGGCTCTCAAGCGTGGCTCACCTTCAAAGCTCCGCACCATGCGAAGAACCACGTGGAAGATTGGCTGATCGCGCGTTCATTTAGTACGTCGTTCGAGTACCGCAGGACACAATGGACGGTGGCTGTCGTTGTTTGGTTGTCACTGGCGTTGTCAATCTTTTTTTATCTTGGCATGTAGCTAGGAGTGCAGCTAGGAGCGACCTTGCAGACTGTAGCAATTACAAAAGAGTTTTGCTATTGGGGCGGATACCACTTGCTATTCGGGCGGATGTACTACTCTGTCACAGTGTGTCAGCCAATGGAAACACACACAAAAAAACATATGTGCGCACGGACGATAACACATTGTTGATTGGAGGAAAGAAAAGTGATGTAAAAAAACTGAAAACATATAAAATATTGATTCTAAAAGCGTGGTCCCATCGTGGGAGATCGAGCTCATCTTCAAGTCGTGGCTGCGGCCTATGGCAAAGATCGACAGGTTCATTCGGGAGAACCGTCTGAGCCGGTCTCAATCTCTCGGTTACTCCCAGCTTACTCCACTCGAGTCGCTCCTGGCGTGCGCGACGACTCGCCGCAGTCCACAAAAACGCCGCCTTAGTTCCCGCTCATCCACAAGATGATGACAGAGAGGATGCTGCTCAAAGAAGAGCTCTAGGAACTTCATACGCCACTACCCAAAAATCATTACGGTACTTGGGGGTAGCTTATCATAGAAACTTTGTCAATATGGTACTTGCGGTAGCTCATCATAGCAACTCATGTCACTTGTCACTGTAAGAATAAGACTTGTAGATGTGTACATCTAGACAAAATGTGAAAATTACATGTTTTTTTTGTAGGAGTATAGTCAATTTCAATCAAATTCATTCATAAATCGATTTGACCATACAGAAGTCAAGTCTAACCGAATATTGGCCAAATTAATTGCATGTGTGTTAGGGTGTGCTGAGTGTGTTTTGTGTGTATTTAAAATGAATCTCACAATACCTGTAGTTAAAAAAGAACAATGGAATAGAATGCAACGTCCTTTGGAAGAGACGCCATGGAAGAGGCATTTGAGCTCACATAACTCTACGCAACAGAGTTCTTAACTGAAACAACAGCAATGACATCGATCGCAGACTTGTTAAACAATGATGAAGCCCAAGACCAGTTCAACTATGACGACGACCATGATCTGTTGAACAATGCTAATGCCAACGAATGTGTGGACAACGAAGAAAACCATGAAATTTTGGACATTCATGCAGACCAAGGCACACAGATCCATGTCAATAGCTCAATACCCAATCCTCCCGAAGGTGGGATCAACGGCAAGCCTGCTGAGACAATCGAGCAGCTCCAGAATTATTTGAACGACTTCGCTCGAAGATATGGATTTGCTATTATCCACAAAAGTGGTTCTTCTAAGCGCCACGGAATGTATAGATGGTGGGCCTTAAAGTGCGATCGGGATAACTTGCGTGATACGCAAAGTGTTGGTTTGAGAAGAGCATCAACAAGAAAAACAGGGTGCACTTGGCAAGGAATTGCAAGTGCTACTAAGGCCAATGATTGGAAGTTTGTTTGGAAGCTCAAGCCTTGCTGAGAAAGTCATAACCACCCCCCTTCTCTGGATTCTTCTGCTCATGTAATCCACCGGCGCATGGATGACTCGCGAATGGAACTGTTAAGCATCTTGTCAAAGCATAAAGCCATCGAACCTCGTGAAGTCATGGCTGTGCTACGTGACGCTCAACTCAGCTCATGCTTTACCCAAAAGGATGTAAACAATACTTCGTTTGGATCATCTTCGCGGACGAACTGCGACGCAAGCATTAATTCATCATTTACAAGAAAACAATCTCAGGTACCGAGTGAAGTGGTGTGTTGATGACAGCGATCGACTTCATTCAATTTTTGGGACACATCCTTGGTGTGAGGCTATGTGGACGCGATTTCCTGAGGTCCTCGGATTTAACAATACGTACAAGACAAATCAGTTCAAAATGCCCTTTTACCAAATAACCGGAACAACTGATCTTGGTTCACTATACAATATTGCTTTTGCATTTGTCTCCAGTGAGCGCCGTGCCAGCTACGACTGGTTGATCGATTCGATTAACTCCATACGTACAGAAATTGGCATTTGTGAGCTACGAGTGGCTATTACTGACTACGAAGAAGCTCTACGTGGTGCAATCCTTCGTGTGTTCCCTTGCATTCGACTTCAGCTTTGTATCTTCCATATCAATGCCAATATTGACTTAAATGTGAAGCGAAAATGGATCAAACAGGAGCCTCAGCCACCTTGTTCCTGCTCTCGCGGCCCATTATCACCTCACCATTGCTTATCACCACAAAATACTGTCCGTCACGACAATGATTTTCCGTAGCAGGGTATGTCTTCTAGGGTACACGGTGGTTTTGCTTCTAGATGCGAGTCTAGGAATGCTTTTGTAATGTCAGTCCAGGCGCATGGTGGTGGCTTACCTCCTCCCGATGGTTTAATTGGTTGAGAGTATTGGTAGCACAACTCCCCATGGTTTGACTTTCACTCGCAATGAGCATGGCGATTTATCTACTGCTGTTGGTTTGGTTGGTGTTAATAATGGTGACACAACTTGGGATGGTTTGGCTAGCTCATGCAATACTTATGGCCTGTTTAGTCTAGTCCTGGTGGCAATGGTTCCCACCACAGAGACTCCTCATCTCATATCTTTCAAATCCTATGCCAAACAATACTAACATTAGCGAGGTCTCAATGATGCATGATCGTACAAAGAGACCACTCAATGAGCTAGCGAAAATAGACCGACGTTTTACTTCTCGTCAACTGGCAAGTGACGATATTGACCACACTCCTGAACGATTCATTAAATTGTGGGCGTATGTCATTTATGCTGACACAGAAGACGACTTGAACATCGCTTTGCGTCGTCTAGAAAATGACTTCCACGATCAAGCTCCATTGCTAAAATACACACACCAGACATACCTCCCTGTTAAGCATCAATGGGTCCAATGCTACATAAGTCAAAATGAGAATTATGGCATGCGAACAAATTCACCAACTGAGACTGCCCACAAGGAAATTAAGTCTTATGTCATAAATGGTACATCCGACTTGTTTGCCGTGTTTGCTGCTGTCAATGAAATGTTAAAGAATAAGGAAAATGACTACTTGCAACGCACGGCAGCTTTCGAAGTCAGAGCAAGACGAGAGTAATTACAGCAGATTCACTGGCTTGGCGACACGGCAACAGAAGTCGGCTATAAAGCTCTTGATCTTATGGCACGGCAACATCGAATCGCATAGTCTTCAATCCCAACACAGAGACAACCTAATCCCCCTTGTCTCCCTCCCTGTTGTGGTCGCTTCACCAATCAATTCAAATTACCATGCTCGCATAAATTTTTTGACATCATCATGTCTGGAAGCGTTGAAACCAAGCATGATATACATCCTCGATGGTGGTTACGGCAACCTCTGGCAATATATTGGCACAATAACTGCCTCTCATGGTGTACTTCGTAGGATATGACAGACGCTTGGTTGAAAGACCCTCTTATTTTGAAGTCTCTGCGTGGTCGACCACGACAAGTTGCAACCGGTCAAGCGAATCAAGGAGTGTCTACGCCTATGGCACCTAAAAAGGCGACAAATCCTGCGCCAAGGCTGGTGAGTGCCAGTATACGACGTCATCGCTCTTCATTCGAGCGCGCCACACAGCAACACGTACCATCAAGAGCAAGAAGACCGCGCTGCAATACTCAATTGCAGCATATTCCACCCCCTAGGAATAGACAGTCGTATGACACAACCAATCCTGGATGAAATGATAGACATGTTTTTTTGTGTGTGTTTCCATTGGCTGACACACTGTGACAGAGTAGTACATCCGCCCGAATAGCAAGTGGTATCCGCCCCAATAGCAAAACTCTTACAAAAAAGATTGCAATGCCACGTGGTCAGTGTTGTCGCAGGCGTGGCAAAGGTCGCGATGGCGCTTTCAAGCCGAGGCAATTGACGCTAAGCTTGATATTTCAATCGCTGGATCCATTCAGCTGAAGACACACGACATGCCAAGCTAGCTGGGGCGGAGAGCTCGTTGGAGGAGGATTGAATGGCCGCCCCGTCGGTGGTCCAAATCTTCCACATGGAAGTGGTTGCAAGTTGTCTCAATATTGGTACACCGCCATGTGTCCAACATTTTGAATACGGCGGGCTCATCGTGTTGATGTTCGTCGCAGCCATGACCTTCTTGCCACCTACCAATCCTTCCAACGGTGCCTTCCACGACGACAGAGAGACGACGACGACGTCAGCATTGGCCTGACTTTTCGTAGACCAGCTGTGGACCCGTGGCTGCTGCCAAAGAACTCCAGAGAAGATGCATTGGGACATGGCATGCCATGAGGTTGCAGGTTGCCATGCGATCTTTTAAGGCAAGAAAACAAGAGGAAACCATGCCATCGGACAAATTTGGGCGATTCGTCCCAGCCGCTGTTTCCATGCTCTTGGAAAATTCGCATCAGCCCATGAGAATAGCCAAAGTTGGTCAGCCGTCGACGCCATCGCTAGCAGCCCAAGTCATGAGGCCAGCCAGGACGTGTAGGATTTCAACGCTGCCGTGGAATGCCCCTTGCCATCGCATTGTCTTGTCTTTTCACGATGTCTCAATTGATTGCGCCAAATCGCGTCATCGTCGTTGCCAGTCGTGTCGCAATGTGCACCTAACATTACGCCATTCTTGCATCGTTCCGGGGGTTGTCATACGCTTTGGATGCAAGATCCTGTCTGTCGAATCTCTACGCGTGCATGGTGCCGCCGCCGCAGCCGCATGGGAAAAAAAACGAGCCGCGGCGAGAAACGATTGCTTGTTTCAAGTTTTGGTCGTGCAGGCTGCATGGACTGCCATCCTCGCAATCCACGATGCAAGTGGTCACGGCTGTCGCGACCTTGGCGATAGTTTTCTTTGCTGTTCGAGTAAGGAGATCCGCTCTTTGGAGCGCCATGACTTGAAGATCGTGGATAAAACCAAGCGGTTCATGGTGTTTTCCTTGATAGAGTGCAGGCAACGATCGACAACTGTAGCCGGCGTTTTTGATTTCCACGACGAATCTGCTGGACTCTGGGTACACATGCACGTTGGAGAGCTGCCTCGAGTCACTTTGGTGGCCAACTTGATGACTCCAGCGATACAAAAATGATTTTCAAGCACATGTTCCATGTTGTCGCAGACATGGCATCCAAGGTTGAGCGGTGGAATCTGTTGAGTGACGCTCTGGGTAGGATAATTTCAATCGCTGGGTCCGCTCAACGAATAAATTGGAAGCGAGATGTCGCGGAGAACAGTCGTCGACTCTTCCGCGACATGGGTAGAATCCCATGCCCATCGCAGCGGCGGTGGCTGGGATGACCATCCGTTGGACTCAATATTGTCCATATTCGAAATCAAATCGTTTCATATCAAATCAAACGGGCTGTGATGATTGGCTAAAATTAATTATTTCTTGAATTATTCAGCCAATCAAAATTGATCATCCACCTAACACACTCAAAATACACTCTGACACATAAAAATGATTTCGCTTTCTTTCAATCGATTTCCGAATCTCGCAGCCAATCAGAATCGAGTATGTTTCTAATTCACGCAAAACACACCCCAATACACATGCAATTCGCCTTGGCTTCGGTATGGTCAAATCGATTTGGAAATATATTTGATTTTTGGTCGTACTATTCGGAATTCAAATCTAAAGGGTTTCTATGATTGGCTAAAATTAAACACTTGAAATTATTTAGCCAATCAGAATCGAATATCTACCTGACACACGCAAAATACACACTGACACACATATGAATTCGCATTTTGGTCGAAACCACAACTTTGGTTGAAAATGACAATATGTTGATCGAATTTGTAGGGCGTATTGGCCTTGGCATCTCCAACTTTGCACAACTTTCAACGCACTGGTGGCATTGCTGGGCGATGAGCAGGGACAGCCGACATGAATGACCACGATGAACAGCATGGGCGAGCTCCAACATGTGAAATGAGTCATTTCACAATGACGCACCCAAATTGAGTTGGAAGGAAGGAACACTTGCTTGAAGTGGAGGAAGAGGCGATTCCTGTGATCCACGATCCCAATTGTCCCAAGTTTCAAAGTCGAACCATGGAGTTTGAGGTCACGATGGTCTTGGAGGGGGAGGATCGAGCTGGCGGGTGTCGCCACATGCGTTGGCTTGCAAAGTTTCCCCTCTTCTCGCCACGAAAAGAGTTCCCCGTCCAATTCAGGAGGGCGATCGACTCGCATGGAAAAGCACAAGCAGACAAAACATGTTATGGAGATAGGAGCAACTCACAGACTTCCATCATCATCTCTAGTGGTGACGCTGCATGTTCTCCGTTGCTTTCGCCACAGGCATCTCGCGACGACGGCGATGGAATTGAGGCGGCTGCATCGTCCATCGAGTCGTCCGAGTTCGACAGCTCGTGATTCGAATCGCCCGGTGCCCCCCACAAGGCCATCATGTCGACTGGCGTATCGGATCTTGCATGGCGCTTGCATTTGCCTTTGTATCTTGCATGCGACGTACAGCCGTGCGTTGTGCACCGCCGCCCGCCGCCGTGCTGGGTGATTGCATCCTGGTTCGTCGCATCGGCACTTTGGAGCGCCATGGGTAAAGCAAATCCCATGCGTTCGAGCGCGTAGATCGCATCCTGGCACGGAGCACGTCTTCTTGGCTCATGGCGGCAACACACCTGACGGGCATACACTTGGTTTGGGCAGCCTGGCACGATGCAGTTCTTTAGATTCCGTTGCCGGGTTCGAGTCGGGTTGTTGGAGACCATGTCGATCTTGAAATGACCAAGTCGCATCGACTTCGACAGACGGCAGTCAACTTGACACACCCTGGCTAACGTCATGACGTGGCGGCCTTGAGCAAGTGTTTGGTTTGTAAACAAGACTGGTCGAGCCACATGGGTGCTCTTCTCTCATGGCTCATCACTAACATCAAAGGCTGCAAGACATAAAGAGTTTGCTCTTGACATGCCAAAAGATTTTGGTCCTTTCAACTTGCGCTGGACGACAGAGCTCCTCCACTCGATGGTCACAACAACTTATCGTCCATCAAGCTTGCAAGATTTCGACCGCTTGGGCACGACGCCAGTAGTGACTTGAACTACTCCACTTCTCCTGCTTCGCCGCTGCTGTGTTGGACTTTGCTATCTACTTGGACGCAATAGATAGCGAGTGGTGCCGCTGGAAGAAATCGCCGCCGATCCCAACACGGTTCAATATTGTCTTTTTCACCCAAATTTGTATTTTCTACCAAAATTGTGAGTTCATGTCCAAATCGATTCGATCATACTGAAGTCAAGTATAAAGGAAAGGTACAGTAAATTGGCCAAATAAATTACACGTGTGTAGGTGTGTTTTGCGTGAATTTGGTAAATACTCGATTCGGATTGGCTGATCGATTTGCAGATCGATTTATTGTCAATTTCAGTCAAATTTGTGAATTCGACCAAAAACCAAATACATTTCCAAATCGATTTGACCATACTGAAGCCAAGTTGCATCGGATATTGGCCAAATTAATTGCATGTGTATTAGGGTGTGTTCGGGTGTGTTTTGCGTGAATTAGTTAAATCCTCGATTCTGATTGGCTGCGAAATTGGAAAATCGATACATTTCCAGCCCATCTCACTAATTAGAATGAATCTCACAATATTCACAATTTCGAATGAAATCGACAATAATATTGTCGATTCCAGCCGACTTCGCCACTTTCACAACTTCTAACGTAGATCCACGTCGTCCAGGATGAACGGCAGGCATCATATTGACACTTGGAAGGATTGTAGCCGTCCATGGACTTGAGGCTGCTGGCTGGTGGACGCCACCAACTTCGCTTTGAGGCGAGCTGTCTCTTATGTGTCGCCAGCCTTGTCGTTCGTCGCACGGGGAGCTTACAGCAGTGCTATCGTCGTCGACGTCGTGCAAGTCTACTTTCCCCCTCGATTGAAGGAAGGGTTATGTGTTCTATCGTCGGGGGAACGGAGATAGCTAGCGTCCCCTGGCGTTCCCCCTCTTGGTCTCTACAATCGCAGTCGTGATGGGTTGTCAGCAAGGCGCTGACTGTCCAACAAGGTTCCAAATAAACAACAAAACACACAATGCTTACTCGTTGGAGAGACGAGAGAGTGGCGCCGCGGCAGTGTCAAACTGCACCGTGGAGCCAAACTTGTCGCCGTGGATGATGTCCGCCGCGGGTTGGATGCCGAGTGGATTCGCCGTCGAGTGGTTGGCAAACCAATGGCTCACTTGACTCGTCACGAGGCGAAAGTATTGACGAAAGCAGCGTTCCTTCACGGGCAAGGACTCGTGCGGCGTCGCGTCTGTGATCCAAAAGAGTTCGTTCGCTTCCGGCTCGACGTAGCCATGGATGTCTGGGTCCAAGACCGACCGGAGCATGCTCACGTCGCCAAGCGGCCCAGTGACGCCCCTTGGGTTCTCCACGACAACGTTCCAGATACCGCACGAGTGCGCGACGGTCGAGGCCATTAAAATGCCGCCATGGAGCACTTGTTCAATCATGGAACCGCCTCCCCAGTGCATTTCCAAGACGCGATTGTGCGTGCCTTGACCGCCAGCGGCCTCGACATGGAGCCCAGGACGACGCTGCGATGTATTCGGCTCGACCCAGCCTTCGTGGATGGTCAAATAGCCGATTTTGCCCATTTCATCCGACTGAATGCAATACAAGCTGTCGAGAATAAGTGGCTGGTATCGACGGCACGACGGCGGCAGGGATTCAATGTCGCCCATGACGAATGGCATCATATTCACGTGGAATGGCACGGGTTCGTTGTCGACTGTCTCTGGAGGAGGGAAATCCACAATGCGAACACCGGGAACGTCGTCTGGATCCCATCCATACTGCGTTTCTCGGCCCCATTCCAAGCGAGCAAAGCCTGGCTTGGTGTCGTCGATATGGGTACGCCACGCCTGCAGGAGCAGGGAAAAGATCATGGACAGGAGATGATTGCATCCACGGAGCTGCGACAATGGACTCCCATCGTCGTGAGTGCCGAGGATCACTTGGCGCAGCACCGGGTTCTCCCACCACGACAGCTTCTTCACCTCTGTCATCGTTCTTTCGTCCAATTTGAAAATAATTTGACCAAAACCTCGTGGATAAAAGCGAGTTTGGCCGAGCAAACAACGCAGAACTGCCTCGACAACGCGGGAAGGACTTTATTCCGCCGCCTAGCTCTAGTTCAGAGCCTTTGGCGACGACAGCGGAGGCGCTCTGCAAAGGTTGGCAGCATAGACCTGTCCTTGTGCTGTCGGTCACCTTTGGTATGGCCAATATAACCCCTGCACCCCCTTGCTCAATGAACCCCTTCAACCCCATAGTTTTGCAAGAGAAAAGTGTGAAATGAAGGAAATGCATATTGCCAACGCCGTGGCGACGCTCCTTCGTCCATAGCTCGTCTAGCAACCCATAGCGCTTATAGCTTGCGGTAGAGGCTTGAAAGACGTCCAGGACTGGATGCAGTCGACGCTCTATCATTCACAAAGGACGGCTTAACGATCTTCTGGATGGTCGTGGCTACAGAACGCTAAGCTGGATCAAGTAAATATATGTCGATCGAGGCAAGACTTTAATGCTTTGATTCCAGTCAGCCGAATCGCGGATGAGCGGGCATTGTCGGCCTTTTGAACTAGAGTCGGTTGAGGCTACAGTCCAAAATTGAGCTATATACGGTAGACACCGCCTAGCAATGTGTCCCTTCACCGGTACGACCTCGAAACCAAAGCTGCTCGTAGTCTCTTTCCGGCAACCAAAGGCTTGGATCTGAGCCATGGAGTCCAAGGATAACGAAGGCGATCCTTCCGTCGGAGTTTGAGCCAGTTAGACGAACTTCAGCGCCATCGATTTGTGTCCGTTCATTTCAGTCTCTCTCCAGTAGCTTTTGGGATATTGAGTGGCCTGCAAAGTCTCTTCCATGCTGCTCGCAACGTTGTGAGAGGACTGAAGAAGTGCAGACGAAAAAACGAAAGGAATGGGTGCATTTGGAGGTTCATGGGGCGACAAACATTTTCCACAGCTTGGTCGATCCACGACGCTCTTCGTCGCCATTGCTCTTTGTCTTCCCCTTCTTGTACAGTGTACTAGCCGTGGCGGCGGCAGCTTATTCCTAGCGGCAGATGGCAAAGATCGATGGATGCACCGCGACGACGGAACAAAGAATGGACGACGGGGGGAAACACACAAAGACAGGTTGTTGATTAAATACTATGCCATTGAGATTGGCGCTTGTTGTTCCCATTCGCGTCGCTCAATGAGGAGCGCATCGATTTGCTTGAGAATGGTTTCGCTTTCAATCACGAGCGCGGGTTCCGTCATGGGGCGATCTCGGACTTGTTGCACGGCGCGGCCATCGGCGTCGGCAAACGCCAGCGCGTCGTGGTGCATGTGTTGTTCCATGGTGTTGAGCCAGACGAGCATTTTCTCGTGGCGGTGAATGTTGCGCTGGATACGATCCTCGACCGAATCCAAGTCGACGACGCTGCCCTTCTTGAGCGCCAGCCCGTGCCATCGATCCAAGAGGCGTTCCGTCCGGCTCTGGAGGTTCAGAGCTTCGTCCATTGGGTTGTGGTTGAGCTGCATGAAATCGTGCACAAAGCAGTCAAAGGCGGACGAAGAAGACGACATCATCGGTGGCGCGACACGTTGCCAATTGCAAAGTGACATGCGATCGCCGCCAGGCTACAAGCCACGAAGACTAGGCAGTCAAATTGCATTGCTATAAATAACTATTCCATACAAAATGTGACTATTAATACCTTTGAAAGTTTATAATTTTATCCCAAGGAGGTGAAGTTGCGTTGGTTTCCTACACACTGCTTGCTTGGATTTAAAGGCATGGAAGGAGTTGGTTGATCCTCTTGGATCTACTTGACGAGATGGATTCTCTTGTTGTATGGACTCGGCGCTGTCTACTTTACCAAAGTTGCCCGATAACGATGGGTTTACTGTTATACAACTCAAAGCAAGATTTTTTGGAAAGTTGATTGTGAGCAGGATACAAGTCCCCCATGGTATTTTCTGTTCCTTTGGGATATATGAACGTCTGAACCAGCACATTTTACATTCAGAAAGCTCTTGAAAGCCTCAAGCTGACTCTGCATTGCATGAAGGTTGATTTCAGAGATTTCGCAGGGACTTTCAATTCCATACACATGAGTAAGGCCATGTCGACAAATTTGATCAATTTTTGAAGCCCTTTACAACGCCGAAAGGCTCTGGTACATCTCAAAGCTGGATTTGCCTCATTCTACTTCCACCAGCTTGTCTGTGCTGTGCATTTGTCTCTCTCCACCATGTTTACTGTCAAACTTCAATTACTGTATAATTTAATAAAACAATTGTGATAATTTATACTCGTACAGTGTAAGTTATTTTTAACTCATGGTTCCAGCCCTCTACGGAAGTCTAGGTGCCTCCATGTTGCTTGCAGCTCGCTCTTAGGCTACACGAGCACTGGAACAACAGCAATCACAGCTGTGTTTGCTATTGTATGCGTAGCTCTCACTGCTGAGCTCGCTTAGGCGTCGATTTCGCCCCACTTTGCACTTTAGAAAATCGAATATTTCACCTCTTAGGTGGTTTACAGCAACGTACTGGTTTGTAACGTGGCACTACTTCGTCACCTGCTGAATTGCACAGACGCGTTTAAAAGAGCCCACGGAGCGACGAAATTCAGAAAGCACCCGAAGCGCTGCCCTGAGCAGGATTTGCGTGCCAAAAAGTTTAATCGCAAGTTGGAAATCCAAAGTCGAAAAAATCGAATCGGCTTGTATAAATTTTGTGCTCGACGGTATTAACGTAAAAACATTGCGTTGCCAACGTTGCAAAGCAGGAACAACGCCAGTTTCTCGGTCGTGTCACCGTCGCCGTCTCCGATCTCAAGCTCAAGTAATGCTCTTTTCAGTTTACAGAGGAAAGAACGCCCCCCTCATTTCAAGGCAATCAAGGCTTCGACATAAATTTTAATCCAAATTTTGCTAAATACCCGTTGTAAAGCCTAGATCTGCTGCGCATTTTGCAACCATGCAGCGATTCTTGTAGCGCCTTCAGAGAGGGGACATGGCATTGCTTGCCAACGAGAAGTAGGAAATATCGCAAAAAAATCAAAAGAATTCTTGAAAATGATTTACTAGTATGAAGAAAATGACGATTTCCCACACTTGTATTTTTGATGCATTTTGCCTAGCATTTCGGACACTTTGGGGTATGACCATCGCAAAAAATGAAGAGAATTCTTGAAAATGATTTATGAAGGAATGACAATTTCCCCACCTATTCCCCCCTATTAATATTTTGGCTAAATATTCCCCCCTTAAAATTCATTTTTGATACCATTTTTGCCCTAGCTTCCCAAAAATCGACCACCCTTCAATACTGCAAACACTTCAAATGCGCCAAAGTTATGGGCATCATCGCGGGAGCTCACGGCCATAAGGGTCATCAAAAATGAATTTTAGTCATTTCCTTGTATTAAGTCGAATGAAAATTGGAATTCTTTTTGCTTTTATATTAAACGCATAGGTTATACTTAAAACCAGTGCAAAGTGCAAACCATTGAAGGAGAGTACACTGTACAAACTACAACGCTGGCATGTCTCGATCACCTTTTTCTCCATGCTCTGCATCTTTTCAACGCAACTTTCGATGGTTATCGCTTCGCCATTACTTGCTTACACTACTGGACCGAGTCGGGAGCGATGGAAGCGATTTTTTCTTGGTCGTTTTTGGCTGCGGGGGCTCGGCAAGGGGGGGTCTTTTTCATCGGGGGAAACACACGATAAAAAGTTGAAAATCTCCGTGGCGGTCGGGCGATGACGGGGAAGAGGCTGGAGGAGCATTCGCAAGCAAGAGCGAAGATTGGGGCCATACCGCAGCGGAATATCTTTCATAATGGCCGAGAGAGGCTTGTCTTTTAGGATTTGGTGGGTCGTTCCAGTTAGAAGACTATACAGGAGACACCCCAGCGCCCACATATCCGTCTTGTCGTTGATTGCCGCTGCAGTGGAGCTCCCTTGGGCGAATTCAGGGGGCAGCACCGTCGGGGGAAGTAGGAGAGCGATCGTTTGGCTTTGATTCAACTCTGCTGGTGTGTACGGATGCTTGAACGCGAGGAAACCACCAAGTTGGAGCTCGCCAGTGTCTTTTGCACGGTAAAGATTGCCAGGATTGACGTTTAGATGCACGAACCCTTGGCTGTGGAGGGCTGACAAGGCCGCGCTGACCTACAAAAGCCAAGGGTTAGCAAGGGGGGGGCGTAGGTGGGGGGAAAGACCGTGCAGATAATATCGAGGACTTCTGTAGGCGTCAGCGACTTCAGGGGCGTCTGGAAAGCTCGTTCACAGTCTTTGGTGACGACAAAGACGATCGGCCAGCATTCGTTGAGGTTTCCCCCCGTGGAAAAATGCTGGTACATGTATGAAAACGCATGTTTGACACCGACAACATGCGGCAACGCGCCATTTTCAAGCCGTTTGGCAAATTCGACGATCGCTGCCGCTTGCTCGCGTGTGGCGCAGCGCATGGTCGTTAAAATGCACGTTTCATGCGTTTCCCCGCTTTCCAAGACGCGCAAAACCATATTGTCGGTGGGCGATCGGACGGCTAAAAGTTGCTGGAACTGGAGGCGGCGGATATACATGGACGGCTCGATGCAAGCACGAACAAGCCTTGCAAGCTCCGTATGCGCTGCTTCTTGCTCTCGAATCAATGGTTTTTCCATCGCAATTGTCGCCGCTTCGGCGAAATCCGCCGAGAGTTCGTCCACGTCGAATAAACAAGCGCGTTCAAATTCTTGGCGCTCCAAGTCGTCGCGGGATTTCGTCAGCAAATGCAGCGTCTCTGCCGTCTCGGAGGCTTTCAGTGGGTTCTCCGCAAAGAGCAGCGACTGCCACGTGGCGAAACTCTCGAGGAAAGCCACGGCCGCGACGAGATCGTTTAAAATCCCACCGACTGTCGCGTTCACCGACATTGTCGGCATGGCTGGCACGTCTACAAGCTCACAGTCAAGCCGAGAAGACAACGACGACAGACTTTGAGTTCCGCGGTGCCACTGCAGGATCGCTGCTTCTTTTTCATGGAGAGCGTGGGCTAAAGAGCGTCCCCAATGCGCTCTAGAGCTTCAATTGAATTTACTTTGTTGGCGTTTCTTACCGGTGGTGGGCTTCCAGCTCAAGTCTTTCGAGTTTTTCAAGGCGGATGCGCGCTTGGCGACAGTGGACGCAGTAGAGCGGCTGGCTGCCATCGATTTGAATGTACACGTGCTTGTGGTTGAGTTGCCAAATCGGTTGCTGTAGAATTGTAGCGTGGCTGGCGTTGTCTTGCGATTTCGACGTATTTGTCGCCATGTGAAAATGCAAAATAGGACGAAGTTGACTGCGGCAAATGTCCAACGCGGTCGTCAGCGACTGCTGGAGGCGATTCACGGCGGCGAGTTGACGGAACGAGGACAAACCCGTCTTGACGCTGGCCATGCTTTGATGCCACTCGACGAGATCCGCCGAGACGATGCCCAGTTTGGCGCTTTCAATCGCGAGCTTGATCCGATCGACTTGATCCATCACGTCTTCGCAAATTTCAACAAAACGAACAAAGCGAACGACATTGAGTGGCTGTGGCAATTGCAAGAAGAAAGCTTGCAAGATCCCATCGGTCGTCAATTTCAGCAGCCCTCGCCGCGCTTCCACGGTCTTCTGGAGCTCGCTAGCCTTCAAATGTAAGTTTTCGCCTCTTGGAGTTTACGTACGACTTGGTCGAGAGGGCATAGAAAGCTTCAAGCGACGACAAGGATGATGCCGAGTTGTCCAAGAGCTGGGAAAACAACGCGGCGAGCTGCTGGCGTTCCTGGAAACGAACTTGGATTTCGTGCTCTGGCGGCGCGACAAAGTCGATTTTGCCTACAATTTCAAAGTCAATTAGTGCGACGAGAGCTGCAGTGACCATGGACATCCAAGCCGTTTGTAGCTTGCGCTAGGAGAACGCGCGTCAAATGGAGCCGCACGTGGCTTTCCTCGTGCTTGAAATTGGCACGTTGTCGCGCTTCCGATTGTTTCTTTTGAGTGAGCTGGCGATGGAGAATGCGTTGCTCCAGTCGAGAGTCGTCGTTTGTTGCTGTCGTTTGTTCGTTTTCATCGCGCACGGTCGTTTGATTGCTGATTGTTCTGGGGGATTTGCTGGGTTTCAAAGCTCGAGTCGACGTTTTCGCTTGCTTGCGAGCTCGTTTGGCAATGGATTTGGCGTTGCGTTGCCGCCGTCTCGTCCAGTCTTTGAGGCGGTCCTCAATGCTCGTGACGAGATCCAGGACGCAATCAACCACTGCTGGCTCGTAGCTATCGTATATTGCCGCATGATCGGCGAAAAGAGCGCTGGGGTCTTCTGGAGAACCTGCTGAAGTTGCCGTCGTTTGTGGTAGATTTTGAACGCATTCGCCCGTCTTTGTGTTGATAAAATAAAACGACCCATCTTCATTCACACCGCCAAATGTCCACGTGATATCATCCTCTCCTGTAGATTGACTGCACTCTAGCAGCGTGCCACCGTCGGCCATGAAGCTAAAGGTGCCAGCGGTGTTGATAAAAACGACAGTTTCACGTAACTGTCGCTGTCGGTTTCGGCTTTCGCAGGGCGTGTAACAGGACACCGCCGCAGGTACTATCTTGGCGCTCTTGGCCTATCCACATGGAAAGAGTTGTCGATCGCTTTTGAGGTAAAATGTCCTGGAACCAGCGTTGGCTGTCGGTCGACCTCCTGGAACTTATTGGCGGTTTCATGTAACTGTCGCTTCAAGCAGATCCGCCACTTGCCAAGCTCGCCCACAGGGTCCAGCGGTGGAAAAAGTCTTTCAGACATCGCTGGACAAGGCTCTAGCGTCCATTTTCAACCGCTATGATGCTTCTACTTTCAGATTTGCGTCGCTGTGGCTGCCACAAAAAATGGGTCTGTTGACGGTTTCATGTAACTGCCACGCTTGTCAAGCATGTAGGAAGAATCCCAGACTTTGAAAGGCATGCGCGCGTTGATCTACTAGCTCTACAAAAGTCGTGACGTGGCACAATATGGTGGATCTATTCATCGTTGACCTACAATTACACTTCTACTTGAACCTGCCCTTCCATTTCGTGACACAGGACACGAGGACAGCGTCGCCTTTGGACTCTTCAAAGCACGACACAATTTCCACTTCGTCGCCGCTGAGCGTGACGGTCAAATTCGCCTCTACAACACCAAACAAGAGTCAATCGGCCAGCGATAAAACTGTCGTACGTGTGTTGAATGGCCGTAGATGCCGCATGAGTTTCGACTTGAGCTGTTGAATCGGACCACTTTCAACGTCGCGAGCGCCATATTTTGCAAAGATTTTACGCACTTCGGTGCCAGCATGGAGCACCGCGCGGCGTTCCAAGTACAAAACGGACTCGAGTCGTGAGAGATGCGGTGCGATTGCCGCATCAAAGTCGAGTCGACGCCAGTATTTGCCTTGGTAATTGGAGCTCAATTGAGCGAGCTTTAGCTCGATAATTTCCACGACATGGCGTTGTTCGAACGGCAAGAACGGGACGACCTGGTGAATCATTTTGCCAAATTGAAGCCGTTTCCATTGACTATCGAGCGCTTTCTTGACTTCGTTCTCGAGAGTCGCCGGTGGAATTTCTTCGCGCTTGTCGTATTGCATCAACAGTTTTTCAATCGCAGCGACGCCAATGTCAGAGATGAGCACAAAGATCACGTTCGAGCAGTCGACTTTGCGCGCCACGCCGTTCTTGTAGTACGTAATTTGAGCATTTTTACTCATGGCGCTGGTCAAGACTACGCTCAAAGATCGCCGACACGTTTCACTGGGATAGCTTACCATCTAACGTGTGTGGAATCACCTTCTGGACCTCATCAAAGACGACGATGGCTTTACCCGAGCACCAGGAAAGATGCTCTGCTAATCTAAAACCAGCGTCAATACTCGCAGCCGGCAAGGAAATTCGACCTCGTCTTGATCTGTTCTTGGTATTCCGTGACTGGATTCGTAAAGTTGTCGCTGAAATCTTCCCCTCTGTTTGGGCTGTAAGACCAGCAAGTCGGCGATGCCAATCGTACCGAAAGACAATGAGGCCGGATGCGATTTCCTTCTCGCTGTGTTCGAGTCGCTTACGGCGTTTAAACAGCCCTTCAGCTAGTAGATTGGATGTCTCGGTCTTCCCAGTGCCTGTCGGGCCAGTGATTGCTAGAACTAGCGGCGCTTGGTCTTTGCTATTGGACCGGCTACAATGCAACACAAATGTAAGAGAAAGAATTGACAGACAACGTACGAGAACTCCCACGATTCAATCGCTCCGATGATTGTTTCGAGCGCTCGATCTTGGGCTTTCAAATGCGTTTGAAGGTGCTTACGCACAGAGACTGATGGATGGTCGACAAAGCGGCATTGATCCCCAAATCCGAGCCATTCCCACGCACTTGTCACCTTTTCAAGTCCTTTAGTAGCAGTCCACTTGAGCGTAGCTTTCACTTTTTCAACGAGTCCTGCCGTCTCTTGATTGGAGCTGGCATCAACGCCTTGAATGCACAGGCATATAGCAAAGATGAGCGCGAGAACTTTCCATTTCAAGCCGCCGTTGCGAGATCGCCGTGCCGCCGTTGCCATGCCTTGGACAGACTAAGTTTTGATTTCAACCAATCAGATAAATTCACCATAAATCAATTAAATCCAATAATAAAATACTTGTTCAATTAAATTATTTTCCAAGACGAAAAAAATATAAACTCCATTTATTTTGTTTAATTGGCTAAAATACGGACTGTCATTGACAGAGAAAAGATATCCGGATAATTGACTGAATGTGTTGTGCGTGTATTCTCTCTTCACTCTTCGTTGGTAGGATTTTTCTCCACCTGACGACGTCAACGGAAACCATTCTAAAGCGCGTCACAGCGTGGGTCTTTTGAAATCACGATGAATTTCGTCACCATGGGGATAGCTCTTCGAGGCTAGGAATGATGACCATCCGGATAAGTTACATAGACCATAAAAACCGGCCAACTTTGGGGAAAGTTTAATCACGAATAGCCTAAAGTATATTCAGAGGTTCCCACAATCTTCGCAATTCATTGTCATAGCAAGGCATCGGCAATGCACAGCTGCCCGCTTCACTTTGTTGCAAGACCTGTTCGAGTCCGTACTTATCCGGATAAATGTTTCAAACAAGTATCCGGTATATATGAATGTTATCCGGATATTTTGTGTTTGAAACGCAAGATTTCTTTCCACCAATCAATGCTCGGCATCGAGCCATTGGCCTCTGGCATTGTTGAAATTGCAACATGGAAGTCGACATGCAGGTAGACGAAGTGGTTTTGGACGCCCAAGAGATCCAGGCGCGTGCCGCTCCTTCAGCAGATGACATGGACGTGTCCGTGCCATCGTTTCCTGCGTTGAGTGCACAGCAAATGGAAGGCGGGAAGAACGATTTTCGCCGTGTCCGTGTCCCTGCGCATCGCTACACCCCGCTCAAGAACGACTGGCCCAACATTATGAAGCCGATCGTCGAGCACTTGAAGCTCCAAGTGCGTATGAACATGAAGACGCGCTGCGTGGAACTAAAGAACAGCGAGTACACTGAAGATGCAGGCGCGTTGCAAAAGGGTGCGGATTTTGTCCAAGCGTACATGATGGGCTTTGAAGTCCAGGATGCGGTCGCGTTGCTTCGTCTGGAAGATTTGTTTGTCGATACATTTGAAGTGACGGACGTCAAGATGCTCAAGGGCGATCACTTGAGTCGTGCGATCGGTCGTTTGGCTGGTCAAGACGGCAAAACCAAGTACGCGATTGAAAACGCGACACGAACGCGTATTGTGCTCGCCGATCAAAAAGTGCACATTTTGGGCTCGTTCTCCAACATCAAATTGGCCCGCGATGCGATCTGCTCGCTGATCATGGGCGCGCCGCCGGGTAAAGTATACAATAAGATGAAGACTGTCGCGACGCGTATGAACGAACGATTTTGAACCTGCTAACCTAGCCACTCTATATATAATGGTATATAATATTCACCTCCCCGAGAAGATCCGCCATGGTTGAAACCAGCTCTTCCTCTTGGTCGCGGCGTCTTTGCTGGCCTTTGGCCTCGTCATGAGGGCCGTGGGTGTTGTGCTGCGAGCCAAAGTGTGTACGGCTTGGATCTGTGCCATGCATGACGTTTGAAAAAGTCCATGAGAAAGACAAGCAGTACCACGCGGACACTGGAGCGAAACTTGCGCTGCATGTTGAATTTGTGCAGCTCTTCGATGGTTCGCGTCAAAGGTGTCTTGGAAGCATCCGAGGCGATCCATGGATGGTCTAGGAGTTGCTCGACAGTGGAGCGTCCTGTGGGTTCCACGACGAGCATTTTGGCAAGGACGTCTTGGGCGTCGGTCGAAAGATCCTTGGGGCATTCGTAGACTCCACGGCGGATGCTCGAGTAGAGCTCGATGTGTGTTGAACCATGGAAGGGCGGAGAACCACAGAGAAGAATAAATGTAATCACCCCGAGGCTCCACACATCGATAGGCTTGCCGTACGGCTGCCCTGCAATGATTTCAGGAGCCACGTAGCTGGGGGTGCCGCAAGTTCCTCGTAAAGTTGGCTCGGGGGCGTACGCTGCAAAGCCAAAATCGCCCATTTTGAGCGTCGTGTTGTCCGTCGGACTGGCGAGGAAGAGGTTTTCAGGCTAGACCAAATAGTATCTGACGAACGGACGACGAACGGACCTTGAGATCGCGGTGGACGACATGCTGGTCATGACAGTATTTGAGCGCTTCGAGTAGGACGCGGACGATTTTTCGCGCTTCGTCTTCGCAATAATACGCCTGTGGAAAGAATTTCACACGATTGAAATGGCGTCGGGACAAGTTCATTACCTCCTCGACGATTCGATCAAAGAGTTCGCCGCCTGCCATGTATTCCGTGACGAGGTAGACGCCTTCTCGGTCGACATAAACGGCTTCGAGGGAAATAATATGAGGATGATTGAGCTGTCAAGCTAGTTAGTCAAGTTCATGGACGTGGGGGGCGACGTACCATCTTGAGAAAGTCAATTTCCTGGCCGAGAAACTCCATGTGCTTGGCGTCGAGATCGTGCCTTCGAATGCATTTGATTGCAAACGTTTTGCCCGTCGTAGCCTGCACAGCCGCTTTCACGATGGAGAAACTGCCTTCCCCCAACGTCTGGCCAAACGCATAATGTGACTGAATGTCGTGGAGAATGGGCTCCCACGACGTGACGAGCGTCAGCTCGTGGGTGCTTGGACGACTTCTTGGACCCAGCGTGTTTTTGTTCGTCTACTTTTGGCACTATGGATAGCATGAACGTTTCATCCATTCCGCCATGGCAACACCGCCAAACTCTGGAAACGCTACAACGAATTCCATTTTGTCGCCGTTTCTTGAATGCTTCTCAATTTCTTCATCCTTCATGTACGACCGCTAGGAGCTTTCAGACTGAAAGTTGTAATTGCTTTGGTCGAGATGAAAAAATCAACTCTATGCATTACGCAGCTCTCTCTCTTTCTTTTTCCCTGAATGATTTTGTTCGTCTTTGAAAGAATCGGCGGCGATTTCCATCGATGCCACACCAAAGTACTAGAATGCCGATAATCAAAAGCCTCAGTATATAACTTGATAAACCGAACGAACGTCCAAATCCACGCTGGCAACCATTATCGATTTACTCTGTTTTTTGCGCTCGACTCAGTGCAGCTGTGACTTGAACCTGTTGGGAGTCAAACGCTCAAAACTTTCACAATGGGGTCCGTACCGTTCGCACGGCAGCTTTGAATTTGCGTCGAGCGTTGTATTTCTTGAGTTCGTCCATGGCCGTCGCGAGTGGAGCGGTCGAGATATTGACACCAGTGAGCCAGCAATGCTTGAGAAGTTGCTCGGCTGTCCATCGCTGAGCTGGTTCAAGACAGAGCATCTTGGAGATAAAATCTTTTGCGTCGTCGGAAATGTCGTCCCAGTACGGCGATTTAAATTTGAAAGTGCCAAGTTTGATGGCAGCAAAGAGCTTGGCCTGGTTGTCGTTGTGAAAAGGTGGATAGCCGCAGAGAAGGATAAAAGTTATCACGCCGAGGCTCCAAATATCGACTGCTTTGCCATACTTTTGGCGCTGGAGAATTTCAGGAGCTACATAGCCTGGGGAACCACACGCCGTGCCGAGACCTGTGGACAAGTCGTCGTGCTTGGCAAATCCAAAATCTGCCACTTTGATCGATGCGTCGTCGGATTTGCTGGTTAGAAGGAGATTTTCAGGCTACAGGCAGAGTAAATTCGAGTCAATGTTGCCTCCGACCGACCTTCAAGTCTCGATGGACGACGCCTCGGCCGTGGCAATATTTGATCGCGTCAAGCACGACGCGGACAACATCCCGGGCTTCTTTTTCAGAGTAGAATGTCTAATATCGATGGTAAAATGACGATGGGCGGGCTATTGCAACCTTTTCAACGATGCGATCAAAAAGTTCGCCGCCGTCCAAGAGCTCCGTGACGAGATAAGTGTAGTTTGCCTCAGTGTAGACTTCATGAAGCGCCATGATATTTGGATGATGAAGCTGCAATATACCGTCAATCCATGAATTAATGATTGGGAACAGCAGGCTTACCTGCTTCAAAATGCTGATTTCTTGCTTCAAAGCGGCAGCATCTGCGCTTGACAACGACGACGTGTCAATGCATTTCACGGCAAATGTCTTTCCAGTCGTGAGTTCGACGCCTTGGCGTACGATAGCAAAAGATCCCGAGCCCAATCGCTTTCCCAGCGCATACTTGTCCTTGAACACGGTTGGGCTCGCCTGGGCAGCTCGGTCAGACTTCGATTCTTTAGCCTCGACCGACGACTGCCTTGATATTGATGCGTTCGAAGAGCTTTTCTGCATGATGTAAATCATGGCGACAGCGGCTAAGACGCCTGTGAGAGCCCACGCCGCTGTCTCAATCGCACTTGGCGTGCGCATGATTCAGTAAAACTTGGAGTCTCGCCGTGATTGGGTGGAGAAATCCCATTTCACATGGCAGTCGGCCAATATTCAATTTTGGTCGGGACTGTGAAGCTTTTTATGATCTCGCGGCCTTTCAAAGAGACGAGCAACTTGTACAAGCATAGCAGATCTTCTGCCGATGTTGTCTAATGTTGTAAACGAGCCCTGATCTAAACCTTTTGATGGCCTGGACAACATGGCCTTACCTTTATGCACTTGTATCTCTTTGTTCTTCCATCCATCTATCAAATGAGGAGTTGAAACTTGTTGAAGACAGAAAGATCTTCTGCTACCTTTCATCATGGATGCTGCAATGGAATTGTATTTCATTTCGGGTTGTATTGGACTCGTCCACGTCGCTAAAAATGTTTCGTTTGCATGTTGCCCTGTACTGAAATGCACATGCCAATTGTTGCTCCAGCGAGGTGTCATGAAGCCAGACGACAAAGGTGCTTGGATTTCACATTTGTCAATGTGGGCACAGGCGTCAATTTCGTCTTTCGAAAGTCTCGACGGAGAATGGTGGACTCAAACATCAGAAATCTTTTCTTTGAGCACATTATAGCTACAGAAAACATCATGCAGTCTTCGGAGTTCGTCGTGTCTCCAGGGAGTCCTTGTAAATGTACACTATTCAGCAATGTCTTCACAAGGTCGTGGACAATCTGAGGAATATCCAAAAGTTGATGAATAATTTGTACAGCCGTCGGTCGATCTTCGGGAGACTGAGCCATGCATTTCATCCCAAGTGCACTAAACCACTCGGGACAATTTCCAAACGATGGTCGCATCATGTCGTGTATTACACAACTGGCGATAGCTTCTTCTGACAAAGCTCTCCCTTTAGCATCCAAAGCATTCGCATACGGCAATTTGTGCGTACTCAGTTCGGACAAGACCACACCAAACGAATAAATATCAACTGCGGATGTATATGGTTTGAATAGCATCATTTCTGGGGCCATCCAACGCAACGTTCCCACGACCGCAGTCATTGTATCGCCGAATATCACTTCTTTCGACGCTCCAAAATCACCCAATTTCGCTCCCTTCACAGAGTCCATCAATATATTTCGCGACTTGACATCTCGATGGATTAGATGCTGAATGTGCAAGTAAAACAAGCCTTCAGCCACACTCAGGGCACACGACACTTTCGATTCCCAAGAAAATGACTTGACGTTTTCGAGATAACTTCGCAGGTCTCCCAAGTTCATATACTCCATCACGCATTGCAAATCCATCGCATTCGTCCATGCCACACCAATGACCGACACAATGTACGGACTGCTAAGTTGAGTGACGTACGTGATTTCATTGATGAATGCTTGGATTTTGTCTGGAGTTGCGTCAGTGAGTTTCTTGATGGCAACAGGTTGATCTTTGAGCTTGCCCAGGTATATGGTACTCGTCGCTCCGGTGGCGATCTGATGAGTCAGAGGGATAGACGGTAGGCGCCAGAGATCTAGATCACGCCATTGAAGACCAGAGTACTCTATAGTTGAGGAAGCAGTGTCCAGCACGTCATTTCTTTGCTTCGCATGCTTCATCACAAGAAAACCACAGAATAATACCCCAATGCCACAAGCTATCGCCAACGGAAGGTAATTGAAACTTTTGCTTGATGACTCAATACTTGGTGACGGACGCTGCGTTGTGACGACTTGAATAATGGGCTGGATATAGCTTGAAGTGTTACTTGTGGAATTGTAAATATGGACACCCAGACCACGCTGCAGCTGTTGTGGCATCAATGATCGAACTGATTTGTTCCAATGACCAAGATCATCCGCATCAGTCGTCCATGCAAAGCAATCGCCTTTCAGGAAGGGTTCAGAAAAGGCTGCGACGACCATGCCTCTTGGCACGGTGAATTTAGCTATGTTTTGATCCCACGGGTAGATCATTTCGTTGACAGTGTCGTTCGCTTGAAGAAAAATTGGTGTCCATTCAATGTATGGAACTGCTGGGGAGAAACATCCAACAAAATCAGTGCTATTCTGAGAGCTTGCAATATTTCCAGTCCGAACAACCTTGTATGACTTGAATGTGGGCATGAGAATTTCTCTATACGAAACATTGCGGGAGTACGACTGGCAGGTGCCTTGAAAATTGAACTCGCTGCAGAGAATCAACTGAAGCCCATCAGTCATATTTACTTCGAGGTTCACATCTTGCGGTAATTCAAATTTACCAACGCCCGGCACGGAATCTCCAAGTTTATAGATCATAAACAGAGATCTTACAGCTTGGATAGTGATAGTGGAGTCGTCAGTTGATGGCAAAGATGGTTGAAGAGGTGGTGCATTTCGTATATCAACTACACGTAGCGACCGCATCCGCAATATCCACGTTGTATTGAGTTCGGCCGCTGTTTCCATTGTCCAGACACTATAACCACCGAGAAACCATGGACGGTCGTACAATATTACAGCCAAACCTTGAGGAATTTGCAACGCAATGCAGAATCGACGGGTCACGAACGGGTATGACGAGCCGTTTTTCATGGTTATGTTACCATCAAACAGAGGTCGACACTGAGCGACTTCAGTAAAATTTACGTCTGGCTGGGATGGCAGTGAGTCACTCGTTTTCAGTACTCGGAAGGAATGTAACTGGTCACTGCGCAAGATTCTGTTGTAAGGATAAAAGCCCTCGGTAAAAATATTGTATGGGCCTTCAAAGTTTGGCTGAGTATAAGCAAGGAAAACAAGACCAGGCGGTACTTCAAGGGCTAAAAATCCAAGTAAAAATGTTTTCAAAAGGAAGACAAGCGATGGCGCAGATTGGCCTGCTGAGATAGACAAAGTTGGGCTGTCTGCATATCCCCTACTATACAATGTGACGACATTCAATGGATTCGTCGGGGGAAACGGTTCATTCTGCCTGCGAACTCGCAACGACTTCATGAAAGACGGCTTTGTTGTTTCGTTCCATACAACAGCTGGCCCTTGGAATCTTCGTGATAATATCCCTCCAAGGCGATGCCGGGTGGAATATCGACGGAGTCAATGTACCACGGATAAATTCTTGACAAATTGGAGTCACCACGTCCAACGGGAATATTGACAAGCTTAGCGTAAGGTCGGGTGAGCAAAGCGAATGTCACGATGACATCGGTAGGATCACTTCGTGATGACGCATGAGCGTTTTGTACGGTCGTAACTTGAAGTGAGCCGATATCATCAATACATCTCCATGGTTCCAAGTCACCACGCGAGAAATTCGATCCAAGAAATGTGCGGTCGCCTAGAAACTGTGAACGAGGAAAGATAGCAAGCATTAGCGACGGCGACATTGAGAGTGACAAGAGAACACCAGGAAAGATCGCAATCGATTCGTTTGTCGCCAGGTTGATGGTGATATTTTCTGTCGTGGTCATAATTTGGAGCTGCACAGAGTCTGAAGCACATACTAGAGAGGTAAGGAGAGCCACAAAAAGCAGCAAACGCATGAGAAGGAGCGGTGTCATCACCGCACGCACGGAACCTTGAGGGTTGTCTTCTCCTCTGCACTTTCTGGACTGAAGTTTGGCGCGCTGATGTCTTCAAAAGAGAATCTAATTGGCCATTTTTGTATTTTATATTAGCAAATAGAAACAGGTTTACCTTTCAGGAACCTCGTCCAGGCATTCATGCAGTGTTTGAGCGCAACTTGGAATTCCATGGGAATGGAGCGAGTCAAACTACAAGCAGAAGGGAAGTAAGAAGAATTCCTTGCATAGAGAGGCTGCATTTTCATGAAGATCCTCATTGTAATGACTTTGAAGCCTTGGGGGTACACATGATCTATCACCTTATGGCAGGCCACATAAGAGGTGCGAAATCCCTCCAAAATGCCCAGAAATGTTGTTTTATTGTCAATTAGACGAATTTGACGGTACAACTCAGGCCGGAACTTGGGCGTGAACAGCTTCTGGTTCTCGGTCCGGGCAATGACGTCAGCAGATTCCACACACCTGCTGAAGCGAAAATTTGACATTGCAAACGCTGATATCCTTGTAGGGGTGGGTATGTGCATCGAAATCATGTGGCAACAGCTTTATGACGCTGCAAGGACCAAGGCTGCAATGTCCAAGCTGGAAGAAATGTTGTACCATGGTAAAAGATCCCGTGAACTATCTAAAAATTGTACTGCCTTGACACCGACGAGATGCTTCCTCAAGACATATCAGCGACTTTGGCATCACCTATTGTTCTTACATATCGATCGTACCATCATCGCACATGAATTTTGTTGAAGTGTCGTGAGTCGCATGGGGCTGTGTCCAAACGACTGGTGGATTTGATAACGTCGACAATTACAAATGAGGTCAGTCGTTGAAAGAATGCAGAACGAGACATCCGCTCTGGCTGTGGAGACTGTTGGCCATACAACAATCCACACTCTTCCGTAAGTGGCCGCTCATGCACCTCACGCCCGAGAAGAGTCGCTCGACAACAACAGAGGCTGGGGGGATCCAACTCGTGTCCTCATACGGTTGTGCTGCCTGCGAGCACGTTTGTTGATTTCATTGTCGAAGTCTATTGCGACACGAACCATTTCCATTGTCAAGTTGTTTGCTGGAGACGGGTGGTTGAGGCATCAGACGTAGCCATTTCCCAAAGAAGATCATGCAAAACGATCGGAAGTAGCATCGCTGGCACTCGTCCGAGTGAAAATCACGCAAAGGACAACAATCTTTCAATCTTGCATGGAAGATTGGGTCACCGCCACAATCCATGATTGCTGGGGACAATATCAATCACCCGAAAATCACAATCTTTTTGTTCAGCCCTGCGTGTTAATGTCTAGCAAGATATGAAAGCAAGTGAAATTACTCTTAGAAGGACTTTAGGCATCAATAATCGACGACAATGAGTGCCTTTCTAAAACAGTGCCAGCAAGCTTCATTGGTTGTCTACTGATTGATTTCTAGTTCTAGCTGCTGTTCAACTACAACAAAATTGCATGTACTGCCAACAGTGCATTGTTGTCACGATATTTTGTGTCTTGACACAATAAATTAAAGTGCCTTCATCATCGATTGCCAAAGCCATTTCCTGTCCACGCTCCACAGGATAAGTTTTTGGATGGATTTTCACTGTGTTCCTATCTTGCCTTGCTGCTGTGGAGAAATCACCCGTGAACGTCCCACCTGCAACAGGCTCTGTACTTGGCTGTCAAGTCGACATGTTGGTGTCATTTTGCTGCACAAATGATGCGTTCAAGGTTTGTACGCGCCAACAAAGATGCCAGTCGTCGAAAAGAGTCTAGAGACACCAGAACGCCGTTCCATACACTTCGCAACCCAACTCAATGCGTTGCACAGGTTGTCGCCACTCGTTTCGTGTTTCATGGAGCAACAAATTGCGACTTATAGACACCCACAGCCGTGTGGAGCCCAGCTTCTTGTGGTGAATATGTCCAAATCAATGGATAGACGCCTGGTCCTGCAGCCAACCTTTCCATACATGACACGTCCGACACTTTGACATTGCACAGGTTCTTGTTCTCGCCGTGATTGAGTAGAGAAATCCCATTTCACATGCCAAACAAAGGCTCAATTTTTGGTCGAATAGACGAGAATCAACGAATGTGAGGCTCTTTGATGAAGCGGTAATTCCATCCAACGAGACGACCAACTGGTAAAAGAATTGCAGGATTTTCAGCTGACACTCTCTAAATGCACAGTCCAGGAAGCCTCGATTTATGGACTTGACAGTGTGGCCTTGCCTTTTTTGCACATGTGAAATCTCTTTAATCTACCAACGTCTTGAAACTTGTTGACGGCCTTGTGAGCTTCTGCAACCTTTTATTTTGCATGTCGTCGATCCATTACGCTGGAATCGCATTTGATTTGGAGTCATATTGGACCAAGGTCACCACATAGCTCTTTTTGCATATAAAAACATCTTTGGATGGGCTAGCTTTGAAACGAACACTTCAGTTGTGCTGTCGTGGAGTAAAACAATAAAGTTGCATGAATAACGTGCTACAATGTCGATATGATATAGACCACAAACTGACAGATATTCCGACAAACGGTGCTGACTTCCGGTGAGATCGACACAACTTGATTACTTCATGGCTAATTTCGAGCTACACCTACAAAGCTGATCGGAGATTTGGACCACACGTTGACTCTACTGTTCTCTGTGGATGCTCGTGAGCTGTCTGACATAGGATAGACTAAAACAGTACGCAATCTCGTGCCAGTACTATTGCCGCCAAAACGCAAACTCAGTTTTCCAATTGATTTTGTTCTCTGTGTAGAGTGAAGAACTGGCAGTTGTCAACGCGGACACCAGCATCAGCTCCCTCCCGCAAAAGTCTTCTGGCAGTTCGTTGTGTCCGTGTGTAGTCGCTGAACCTCTATGGCATACATCCAGGACTCGGCAACTTCTGATGTACATTCACAAGGCATTGGGCAATCTGAGGAATATCCAAAAATGGATCGTCACTCAATTCTAGTCAGAGCAGTTGGATTCATCACGAACGAAGAGCTTTCAAATCAGCCTTCAGACGATGAATAATTTGTACAGCCGTCGGTCGATCTTTGGGAGACTGAGCCATGCATTTCATCCCAAGTGCACTAAACCACTCGGGACAATTTCCAAACGATGGTCGCATCATGTCGTGTATTACACAACTGGCGATAGCTTCTTCTGACAAAGCTCTCCCTTTAGCATCCAAAGCATTCGCATACGGCAATTTGTGCGTACTCAGTTCGGACAAGACCACACCAAACGAATAAATATCAACTGCGGATGTATATGGTTTGAATAGCATCATTTCTGGGGCCATCCAACGCAACGTTCCCACGACCGCAGTCATTGTATCGCCGAATATCACTTCTTTCGACGCTCCAAAATCACCCAATTTCGCTCCCTTCACAGAGTCCATCAATATATTTCGCGACTTGACATCTCGATGGATTAGATGCTGAATGTGCAAGTAAAACAAGCCTTCAGCCACACTCAGGGCACACGACACTTTCGATTCCCAAGAAAATGACTTGACGTTTTCGAGATAACTTCGCAGGTCTCCCAAGTTCATATACTCCATCACGCATTGCAAATCCATCGCATTCGTCCATGCCACACCAATGACCGACACAATGTACGGACTGCTAAGTTGAGTGACGTACGTGATTTCATTGATGAATGCTTGGTTTTGTCTGGAGTTGCGTCAGTGAGTTTCTTGATGGCAACAGGTTGATCTTTGAGCTTGCCCAGGTATATGGTACTCGTCGCTCCGGTGGCGATCTGACGAGTCAGAGGGATAGACGGTAGGCGCCAGAGATCTAGATCACGCCACTGAAGACCAGAGTACTCCATAGTTGTGGAAGCAGTGTCCAGCACGTCATTGCTTTGCTTCGCATGCTTCATCACAAGAAAACCACAGAATAATATCCCAAAGCCGCAAGCAATCGCCAATGGAAGGTAATTGAAACTTTTGCTTGATGACTCAATACTTGGTGACGGACGCTGCGTTGTGACGACTTGAATAATGGGCTGGATATAGCTTGAAGTATTACTTGTGGAATAGCTTGAAATGTTACTTGTGGAATTGTTTTGGTACTTGAGTTCCAACGGACACCCAGACCACGCTGCAACTGTTGTGGCCATCAATGATCGAACAGATTTGTTCCAATGACCAAGATCATCCGCATCAGCCGTCCATGCAAAGCAATCGCCTTTCAGGAAGGGTTCAGAAAAGGCTGCGACGACCATGCCTCTTGGCACGGTGAATTTAGCCATGTTTTGATCCCAGGGGTAGATCAATTCGTTGACAGTGTCGTTCGCTTGAAGAAAAATTGGTGTCCATTCAATGTATGGATCTGTTGGGGGGAAGCATCCGACAAAATCAGTGCTATTCTGAGAGCTTGCAATATCTCCAGTCCGAACAACCTTGTACGACCTGAATGTGGGCATGAGCTTTTCTCGATACGAAATATTGCGGGAGTACGACTGGCAGGTGCCTTGAAAATTGAACTCGCTGCAGAGAATCAACTGGAGACCATCAGTCATATTCGCTTCGAGCTCCAGATTGAACGGAAATTCAAAATTGCTAGCTCCTGGCACAGAGTCTCCCAGCTTGTAGATCATAAACAGAGATCCTACAGCTTGGATAGTGACAATGGAGTCGTCTGTTGATAGCAAAGATGATTGTAGAGGAGGTGCATTTCGTATATCAACCACACGTAGCGACCGCATCCGCAATATCCACGTTGTATTGAGTTCGGCCGCTGTTTCCATTGTCCAGACACTATAACCACCGAGAAACCATGGACGGTCGTACAATATTACAGCCAAACCTTGAGGAATTTGCAACGCAATGCAGAATCGACGGGTCACGAACGGGTAAGACGTGCTGTTTTTCATGGTTATGTTACCATCAAACAGAGGTCGACACTGAGCGACTTCAGTAAAATTTACGTCTGGCTGGGATGGCAGTGGGTCACTCGCTTTCAGTACTCGGAAGGAATGCAGGTGATTTTTGTCCAAGATTGTGTTGTAAAGATAAAAGCCCTCGGTAAAAATATTGTATCGGCCTTCAAAGTTTGGCTGAGTATAAGCAAGGAATACAAGACCAGGCGGTACTTCAAGGGCTAAAAATCCGAGTGGAAATGTTTTCCAAAGGAAGACGAGCGATGGCGCAGATTGGCCAACCGAAATAGACAAAGTTGAGCTGTTAGCATATCCACTTCTGTACAATGTGACGACATTCAATGGATTCGTCGGGGGAAACGGTTCATTCTGCCTGCGAACTCGCAACGACTTCATGAAATCTGCCTTTGTTGTCGTGTTCCATACAACGGCTGGCCCTTCGAAATCTTCGTGATAATATCCCTCCAAGGCGATGCCGGGCGGAATATCAGCAGACTCAATGTACCACGGATAAATTTTTGACAAATTGGAGTCACCACGTCCAACGGGAATATTGACAAGCTTAGTGTAAGGTCGGTTGCGCAAAACGAATGCCAAGATGACATCGGTAGGATCACTTCGTGAGGACGCATGAGCGCTTTGTACGGTCGTAACTTGAAGTGAGCCGATATCATCAATACATCTCCATGGTTCCAAGTCACCACACGAGAAATTCGATCCAAGAAATGTGCGGTCGCCTAGAAACTGTGGACGAGGAAAGATAGCAAGCATTAGCGACGGTGACATTGAGAGTGATAAGAGAACACCAGGAAAGATCGCAATCGATTCGTTTGTCGCCAGGTTGATGGTGATATTCTCTGTCGTGGTCATAATTTGGAGCTGCACAGAGTCTGAAGCACATACTAGAGAGGGCAGGAGAGTCACAAAAAGCAGCAAACGCATGAGAAGGAGCGGTATCATCCTCGCACGGAACCTTGAGGTTTCTCGTCGCCCCTGTACTTTCTCAACTGGACTTGGGCGCCATAATATCTTCAAAGAGTATTTGATTGGCTAATTAAATCGCTATAATATCCTATCAAAAAGAGTCTTGCCTTGAAGTGACGCTTGCATTCAAGCAACTTCGAAATGAACAACTCAAACTACATCCAGAAGGTCAATAGGAAGGATTCCTTGCAAAGAGAGTTTGTATTTTGTGGAGATCCAAGGTATAACGATGTTGAAGTGTCGGGAACGACAATGCTGTGGCATCGCATTTTGCTGTCGTCCGTCGAAGATGTTGCGCCTATAGCTGTACTTCCTGAGAGGCGTCCAGGTTGATGTCGAATCGAAGTACATAGTGAATTGGGCATATACTCCGGAGTAAAATGCACGGGGCTGTGAAATGTTGAATGCTACTGTAGATTCTCATATAAGACGGCGTGCCATAGTAAATAGTACTACTCCGTGCGGAAAGTTAAGGCTAAATCAACGAATTTGACGTGCGAAAATAAGGCCATTCAGCAAATTATCCATGCTTCAAACTGTTTCAACCAATCACAATTCATAATGGCCTTCAAAAGACATCTGATATCCATAGTACAACTTACAAATATCCATAGTACCACTAATTGACTGCTCATATCTTTGTCATTTGAAGGCAGTTTACGATGCTGCTTACTTTATCGCATGTACAACAACCACCTCTTTCGATTCACCAATTGAAACCCTCCAATTTTCCAACGATCGCCTTAATTGGCGGGATTTTTCACAATTTGCCTTAACTTTCCGCACGGAGTGGTACTACGTAGTACGGCCCTTTCAGGGGCTATTTAGAATTTCCTCTTCAATTTAATATCGCCAATACGGCCAAATTATAAGATAATACAGGTATAAGATATGATAGTGTGCTGACGTCATTCGAGATTTGGAGAATGCCTAGGAAGAAGAAAGCTGTTGATATAGTCTTTAAGTATCAAGTGAAACTTACAAATTTAACGTGACTGACAACTTATTGACAGACTTCGATATATTTCACTTTTACTATAATCATTTTCAATTTATAATATTTAGGAGGAGGTGACACATCGCGGTGCTGTTTGGTGAAGCCGCGCAATTTGAGAATTTGCAGTATTTGAAGGTTCCAGGAACTTGCAGAAGCGAATAACAGCTTGTGTTGCAAACGCAAAAAATTTGATGATGGGTTGGCGAATCGAAATCATGTGATAAAAGTTGTTGTTTTCACTACAGCTTATGGGACCAAGTTGCTATGGAAGAAAAGTTTTGCCACGATAAATACCTCACATGTGCTATCTAAAAATGGGATCTGCTTTGTTTAGACGTCGGCGAGACGATTGTCAAGACATACACTTGGAAGTCTGTACAGTATATGAACGACTTTGGCATCACACATTTTTCTTTCATAACGTGGCACCGTTGCACCATTCTGCTTGGATATTATTGAAGTGTGAGTTTGTCCATGAGACTGGTAGATTTCATAACGAAGACAATTACTGACAGCTGTGAAGTACAAATGAGTTTGGTGTTTGCAAGATACAGAGAGAACGATAAGAAGACCCTTCTCCAAACGGAGCATCCCACGTGGTACCGAAAGCTATTACATTTTATAGTAAAACCACTTTGAAGGAACTAGCCGCAGTGGAGTGGGATGATTGTTCAAATCGAAAGGAGTTGAGCTTTTAATTTTGGGTGAATCATTGATATTCTGAATTTTGGACTCTGATATTGTACAGTAACAGGCCGCTCGAACCGGTTTCGAAAAGATCCAGCCTATCAAGCTTGGCCACTCTGGAACCCGCCCTCATCGGGATGGCGGCACGGCCGTACGGACAACCAGCCGCATTCCTGACGAGAGGCAATTCAGAGAAATCATTTCTGGGGCATGTTGGAGACTCAGTCCTTTGCCTCCTCCCATCCCTCAACACAAAAATTGTTCCTGACCTCCAGTAAGAGCAATTTTTCTTGACTTGTTGATGGAATTTGCAAGGTGGTCAATTTGCAAGGTGGTCAACCTTGCTGTTGAATATTGTCCAATTGAAAATAACTTCTAGTATAATTGGTTGCCTTTTTCTGCATATTGCTTTGTAGATAAGGGAGGTCGTTCAAGACAACGACGAGCGCAGGATTGCCTCCTCTCATTGAGCCAGTCACAACGAAATGTTCGTCGATTGTTTGCATTCAGAAGAACAGGCTCAAGACTAGAATTTAATGTCAAATCTGTTGATTGAGAGACACATTAAATTCCATTGTGTGTGTTGAGAGACACATTAAATTCCATTGCGTGTGTCTCTCAATCAACGAGTAAAGATTAACAACAGATCAGCAAATCCTGAATCATTTAGTTCTGTGTCATGCTTGATACCTGAATAGAATTGTTTGACCTTCACAAGTGATTATGGTGAAGACCTCATTTGCCTTTCCCTGTAGAGACTTTTTGTCGCACTTCTGTAGCCACTGAGAGTAGCAGGTTGAATATTAGGCTTGCTGTTAACTGTCCAAATAATAAATTTAAGTAAGTCATCGTAAACAAAGGTGTTAAGATCTATCGAGCACATACTAGACGAGATTGAATGTTATAGGAGCAAGTCTGGGCGACCTAAAAGGGATATCCATTTCACAATCTGACTGTTTCCAAACGTTTATCTTGCACGAGTGTCTGAGCTTATCTTGCTTATCCTATTTCGGCGCGCCTCTTTTTCGGTGACGTTGTCAATGTTGCTTGACATTGCGACCAACCATTCTTTTCATCTATTGGGCAATATTTTTCTATATTCATGTATTTTGATTGGACATAACTTTCTCAAGGCAGGTTGCCTTGCAAATGTGTGAGAGAAATTGAACTTTGAACATTTATTTTTATTCCATAGAAACATAAAGATAAAATATTAGAAATATTAAAATTCTCAATTACATTTATGGAATTTGCAAGGCACCACACCTTGCTTCACTACTGAAACGTGCTAGATTGCCTTACTTTTTCTGGATTATGTAGGAGATAAGTAATATTAATACTGTAGTATTGTGCTTTTGATTCTGAATCGATTCGAAACCTCGGTCGATTCAAACGGTTCCTCACAATTTTGAATCAAAAGCACAATAGATTCGTTTGGAAAAGTTTTCTTCTGTTTGGTTTTCACTGACATGAACTGCGTGTCTGGCATTGTCACGTGTGAGTCGTCATTTTTAGGGTGGGGGGAAATGGCCATTTGCACAACTCACACATGATGTGATTTTCGAGTGTGACGAAGTCGGCCATCGAGGATTTGGTCCACAAACTTCGTAATTCTCATGTCGATGCGTCTCTACTACAATACCTTCAGGAAAATCCATTGATATAAACAGTACACGGTGATGAGATCGCTCACCCCTTCACCCCGAGGCATGCTGGCAAAATGGACATTTGGAATGGAATGCTGATAATACTTTGCAACAACGTCAGTCCATCTAAATTCGATCCTTCAGCTTGACAACCTTTCTTCATCCGAAGCCACGGAAGTTATCGCGTGATGGTGGTGAGTCGATAAAAAGTGGCTTGTCCAGTGGTCTGCACTTGAGTAAGCGATAACAATAACCGACGTACCAATGAATATTGAATTGACAGAGACATCAAATTGTACGATCGACTCATTCGCAGACAAAATGCACAGAAGTTACTTGAACTCGACGTGACAACGAGTTTGTCAACGTCGGATGCTCGTATTAGCGCAAAGAGCACAACCTGGAGCAGCAATGGCATCTTTTCTCCACCAAAACAACGGTAACTTTTATCACCAAGCCCATGGAACGTAGATAAGATGGATAGAAAAAATACTAAATGTGCACTTTGCGTCGATGCTACCATATCCAATTTTATGTCAAGTCTTTATGCTCGCAGTGTCGACACCTATGAAATAAATTTACTGGTGTTTCTTGTAGATTGGAACGACAGCTACAACACTGTTAACTTGGATAAAATGAAGAATGAGGGCTGTATTGTAATTGTCGTTGAACGTCTTGTCTGATCACATGAGATTATTGATGTATGAAAATATCTTATTGTCGATGCACTTTGCACGAACCATGTGAACTCTGTCCAATGTGAAGCTATATCATTGGTCTGCTGACTTCCATGTAGATTGTTAAGGTGTCATGCATTTGACTTACTTGTACAGTAATTGTAAAATAACTTACTCTAACCGGGATTGTCATTGCCTCTTGAGTTCAAATATGATTTGAACAGCCGTTGGGCGATCGTCGGGATTTTGAGCCATACAACGCATTCCAAGTTGCTTGAACCACACAGGACACTCCCCGAACGATGGTCTCATCTCGTCATGGATCACACGGCCTGCTATTGATTCTTCAGACAGAGGTTGTCCCTTGGCATCCAACACATTTGCATACGGTAAGTCATGAGTGCTTAATTCGGACATGACAACACCAAACGAATAAATATCCACCGAAGTCGTATACGGCTTGAACAATAACATTTCGGGAGCCATCCAACGTAAAGTTCCGACGGCAGCAGTCATTATATCCCCATAGATCACTTCTTTTGATGCCCCAAAGTCACTTAGCTTTGCCCCCTTCACAGAGTCCAACAAGATATTCCGTGACTTGACGTCGCGGTGGATGTGTTGTTGAACATGGAAGAAAAACAAGGCTTCAGCCACACTCAATGCACACGCCACTTTTGATTCCCATGCAAACGACTTGACATTTGCGAGATAACTTCGAAGATCTCCCAAGTTCATGTATTCCATCACACATTGCAAGTTGGTCGCATTGGTCCACGCCACGCCAATCAATGACACAATGTAGGGACTCTTGAGTTGAGTGACATACATGATTTCATCAATGAATGCTTGAACTGCATCTGGTGTTGGCTTCGCAAGTATTTTGACGGCAACAGGTCGACCATAGAGTTGCCCGAGGTATATGACACTAGTTGATCCAGTTGCCAATTGATGATTTAGTGGTAGTAATGGAATATCGAGGCGCCAAAGATCCAAGTCTTGCCAGTCAAGATTTGCGTAGTCCAAGAAATCACTGGAACTTTCAGGTAGTTTCTTCTTTCGGACAAAATAAGCAGTGGTGACAAATACTACGACCGCAACGCCGCAGCTGCACACTAACGCTAATGGGAGCAAGTTGAAAGTTTTCTTTGACTGCTCGGAAGAACTTGTGGGGACTACGTAGTGTAGTCGGGGCTAATGTAGTTGTTGGTCTATTAAGATATGAGCCTGTCTTCGGTGCAATCACAATAAATGGTGTAGCCGTGGTGTTCGATGAATTGGATTTGGGCAAAACACTGTTCGATGAATTGGAATTGGACAAAACACTGTTCGATGAATTGGACTTGGACAAAACACTGTTCGATGAATTGGACAAAATACTGTCGCCTGTCGGCACAGCTACTGTGTGGCTGGGCATCGTTGTTACAACCATGAGTTGAGCTATAGCATTGTCGTCAGAATTCATCGGCTCATTCGCAGTCGAAAGTTGAGAAGGACTTGGTAGCACAGGCTTCATTGAAGGCAAATCATAGCCCGATGGAGTTTTTTGGGGACTGGTTGTTGGAACATGTGTTGTCTCATGAAGAAACGGCTGACACCCAGACCAATTCGATAAAGTTGTGGTCATCAATGAGCGAATTTTTGTACTCCATTCGCCAAGATCATCTGCATCAGCAGTCCAGGCAAAGCAATCTCCTTGAAGGTTTGGTTTGCTGAACGCTGCAATGACCAGACCCTTCGGAACGGTGAAATTGACAACGTTTTGATCCCATGGATAGACTAGTTCGTATATCACTTCATCGGCTTGAAGAAATATTGGCGTCCAGCTCAAAAATGGTACTACTGGTGGATAGCAACCAATAAATTTCACCGAGCCGCGTTGAAGGTTGATATCGCCCGATCGCGTGACTGTGTAGGATTTGTACGATGACCAGACCATATCGTTATACTGCACGTTCTTTTCATACGAGATGCATGTTCCTTGGAAGTTGAATTCACTGCAGAAGGTCAAAGCAATGCCACTGGGAACATCAAATTGCATTGTGTAGGAAGACACCACTTCGAAGTCGCCTTGGCACAACGTCTCCAAGTTTAAACATCATAGAGGGGAATCCTACTATGTAGCTCTCAATAAAGCTATTGTTGCTTGGTAAGGCCTGGGGTGGTTGGGGTGGAAGGTTTTGATTACGGACAACCCGCATTGAACGCATACGTAATTTCCATTCTAACGACAATACATCTGAGGTAGACCAAAAGCTATAGTTACCAAGGAACCACGGGCGATCATACAAGACGACTGACACACCAGCTGGAATTTGAAATGCTAAACAAAAGTTTGGTTGGATAAAGTGGAAGGAACTGCCAACTTGAATGTGCAAATCAACTAAGCCAGCCACAGGTTGGCATTGAACGACTTGAGAGACGTCAGCTTGAGGTTGGTTTGGCAGAGCATCACTTTCGTGTAAGACTTTGAAGGAGTTCATGTTCATATCATTCAAGTTCTCATGATATGGGTAGAAGCCAGGACGAAACAATGCGTAAGAGCCTTCAAAGTTCGGCTGGGCATAAGTGAGAAGAACAAGGCCAGGGGGTACTTCGGCGCCAGCGAATCCAATATTAAATTTTCCCAAGAGAAAAATGATTGTGGGGACGGCTTCACCAGGCATCATGGACAGCGTTGCACTATCGGCATACCCACTGAGGTAAAGTGTAACGGAGTCTAGCGGCTTTGATACGTAAGAATCGTTTTGCAGTCGCACTTGAAATGATTTGATAAAGTCAGATGCCAATGATTTGGTCCATATGATGGATTCGCCTTCGTAATTTTCATGTCGATGTGCTTCTACAACAACATGCTCTGGAATATCCATAGACTGAATGATCCAAGGCATCATAGACGTGAGGTTTTTCACACCTTGCGTGACTGGAACCCTCGAGAAGAGAACATTTGGAAAGAAGAGTTTGTAGTATCTCACTACGACGTCCGTTGGATCTTGTCGGGCCATTGCAAATGCATCCTTGAGGGTGACAACTTTGACAGAGCCAATGCCATAGATGCTATCTCTCGTGAAATTCTGCCCATAAAATTCGAGCTGGCCGTTGAGCTGAGCACCAGAGTAAACCACAAGAACGAGTGATTTTCCAAGCGAAAGCGAGTCGAGAGTGCCTCCAAACTGGATGATCGACTCGTTTGCCGATAAAATACGATTGTAGGTGCCTGTGCTCGACGTGATAACAAGCTCAGCAACGTCCAACGCATGAACAAGGACAATCAGCCCAACCAAGAGCATCAGTAGCGTCGTTGTGATCTTCATCGACGCACGCTTGGAGTCTTGGTCTCGCGCACTTTCTTGACTGAACATGACACTCTTCCAAGTGATGAATAAAAATGATAGGATAATAAATTAGCCCTTTTAGCCAATCAAAATTCATAAGCCACCATCTGTGTGGGCAAAGTGCACGTTGTCCATTGTGCGTTGTACATCATGTCGTGCGGGCTGCACGGACAGAGTTTTAGTCCCTGCGAAGGTAAGAAAGAAGCCCTAATGAGAACATCTCGGTGAAATACTAGCCGAGAGATTGTTGTTCGTTGCGTATGGAGAGGAGTATGATGGAAGTGAGATGAGAAGCAGTTAGAAATATATCACATGTGTCAAATGCTAGAAATGGTAACGACACAGGGGAGATCTTGGGGGATGGGAAATTCGGGTATCCATGTTTTATTTCCCCTCAAGTCATATCATGCAGTATTTACGTTGCTGAATGAGTCAGTCTTTGCAAGCCAGCACGAAAGACTCCTCGAGATTACTCGTCAAGAATGATGCCATGAATATTGCACTGAAGCCAACTTGGATAATTTGATGAGTGTATCATCATCACCATTGTCGCGCTTCTCGCCACAGAGCAAGGGAAGCGTGGCGGCTTAACCACTCTTATGAAGAAAGTTATCGTTTTGGTGTAGTAATGCAATGGTACACCAGCAACAGAGTGAAGTAAATGCAGTGATGTGATAATCCAGAGCCGTATAGACAGTAACCGAGCCAAGTAGCGTGGATTTTGTTGGAGTGTCATTTTGCTGAAACAACTTGAATAAAATCTATCTATCTGTTCATTCCATCATCCATGACAACCCCCTGGGTAATCTTCGGAGCGATGAACTTCTACAGCTATAGCAGATGAATATCCAAGAACAATGGCGTCAGTCATGACAAATTGTTCACTCCTTGGCAGACTAGGGACTCTAAAAATCTCACATTTGCTTTAAGATATAGTTTTCGGCTACGATTGCTTGAGTGCAATGCAGTACTTGGAGTCGGCCAACTCCACCCTGTGATTCTTCTCTTGCACAGTTGGATCCAAACATTGCATGCTGATGTTCGTAAACTGTGGGCCTTCGTCGCCATCAAATACAAGGAATTGTGGATGGAGTATCGAGTTGGTAGAGCCTTCGATCTGCTGAATTGACTCGTTTGTGGACAGTAAATAAAAGTTAGATACATAAATTGGCACCACGACCATAAAAACACGACCATAAAAATCAGCATTATCTTCAAAAGTGCCATTAGAGCCCCGAAGCGACGCCACCCCCGAACCAAGTCAAAGGTCGAATATTACTAAAATATTAGTCGCTTGTGAAATCCCCTGCCAAACAAACTACGAATCCATTGTTAATTCTGCAGGAGGAATTGTTACTCTGCCCCCACATCGAGCAATTTCTCATCTCAATTGGGATTGCTGAAGTGGTGCTTTTGCAATATCGGCAGCTGTATTTGTGTATTCCATCGACCATCCTCAGTCAAACAAAGAATGATCTATCAAAGGTGCTGGGAACTTGCTGCATCAAATCACGAGCCGTTCGCCTGCAAAATGTCAAAAAACCTTCAGAAGGCTCCAAAATGATTGGAATTCGCTACGATGAAATCAACACGAAATGCACCTCAAAAAGGCCTGAAAGATCTTAAATTCAACCAGGCCCACCACAAAACTGCTCGTAGCCAAAAAGAAGTTGTTCCATTTCAGCTTAAGAGGATCAACAGCCATGAAAGTCTATTGGAGACCATTGAGCACGTTCACGTCTTCGACGAAGAAATCCGGGCGCTGATATTCATCCGTGATCGAGGCCTTGTCGTCATACGTTGTCGTGCCAGACATGACAAGGAGAGTTTGGAGACCTCCACGTCGACCGAATTCAATGTCTGTGGAGAGACGATCGCCAACCTATCGTCCAAACATATGACGAATTTGTTCTGTCGTGATGAATACCATGCATGTTCGTGCGGGATTGAGGCCGTGAGTCGACAAAATGGTTTGAAGCAAGGCTTGATTGGGCTTGCCGATGATAGCGTCCGGTTGACGACCAACTGCAGTGGCCAAGGCAGCAACACAAGAGCCACCACCAGGCAAAATAGCACCATCCGTAGGGTAGGTCGGGTCACTACATTGAAAACGTCATGGAATTTATCATAACAAGTTCAACTTGTTCGTGGCGTAAAACTTGCAACCTGGGTTGGTGAGGATGCAAGTTGCAGCGTACGATAGCTTGTAGTACGAAATGGCTCTAAGGTAAATGTTGCTTAGGCCCTGGACTGACCTAATTGTAGTACCGGTCGAGGCCAATTACGACAGCACCAACGTTAGGATCGACAACAAATGGATGGGGCAACGTGGTCTTGCCATTGTGGTCCAAACCAAAGTTCTCAAAACCTTGAGCCGAAACTTCGGCCGCCAATCCTTCCTACATGCTTTGTTCAAAGCGAGTCCAAAGAGGCAAAACAGTACTTCACCAACGACGTAGACTTTGCCTTGTACATCCATCTTCTTCAAAAAAGCTGCGCAGGCCGACGCAGACCTATCATAAGGGCATAATATCGGGAAATTGGGGAATCAATTACGTTACAATATCGCCGACTGCAGCGGGAATGCCTTGTCCGACTGTATACACCAAAGATTAGTATTTGCTCATTTTGTCGAGTGCCTACCCAGTTTGTTGACGTAAGTGTCGCGCGATTTGGTCGAATTATTTGTCTACAGAATGCAACATCATACAATCAAGTCGCTCGTGTGTCTTACCACAAAGACAACCTTCTTGCCTCGACTTCGGAGAAGTGCAATCGCTTCTTTGGCTCCCTGAATTGCCGCATTGCCACGCCACAAGACTACAGATTCAAATCGTTGTCAAGGAATAGCCATAGGTTTCCTGTTCTACCTCCATCGCAGTCAAACAAGAAGGCATCAATTTGGCTAAGCCAGGTGTCAAAGTTCGTGGAGCTCAAATGCGGGACGTTCGTCATGTTTCTCCAGCTAATCAATCGAGGAATGAATCGACTGCCCCGCGTGAGCCGACAAGTGAACATACCGATGTGGATTGATCGATGAGACATTCCACGACCAAGGACGACATCATGCATGTATTTTAAAAAATATGCCCTCATATCTAATATAATTCCCATATTGAATTTAAGGATTTCTATTTAAAATTTGATGTTTTGATCGAAGGCAGAATGATTTTCTATTTAAAACTATTTTAAAATCTATTTGCTCGAAAGATAAGAAAATGATGGATTTCAAACTAATTTAGAAATACTTTAGATTGGCGTGTCCTTTCTTCTGTCTCGTTCACGACCGGATAATTATCCGGTCACGAACGAATGGAAAGGCGCCAAACGTGTCATTTCGAAAAGATGCTTCAGCTGCCAGAGACGATCCAAGTGCGTCTTGATGCGGATAAAGGACGAGGACTCTTCGCAACGCAAGGGATTGAAGTAAACTCGGTTATCTTTCAAGATGAAGCGCCGATTGCTATTGGATCGATGGATGTACCACCAACAGCGTGCTGTGTCTGCAAACGGTTTGTAGGATCGATCCAGCTGCAGTTGCACGTTTTGGCGGAAAAGATTGACATGACGGAATACGAAACCAAGGCCACACAAAAAGCAATGGAACCTTTTCCAGACATGACTTCCAATCCGTCGCTACCAAATGCTCCAGCTTCATCACCTGGATATGTGACGTATTTTTCACCATCGTCATCAGCATCGATTGTATGCTCCAAGCTCTGCTTTGATATTGTTCATGTGCAAGCAAAACATGTTTTTGGACCCGAACTCCCCTTGCTTCTTTTACCATTTGGCGTCGATCATCTCGTGCTCGTTGCTGCACTGATTGGTACCACATTGTACAGGCTTACGCAACAACCAATTTTGGACTGGGATGCAGCCGTTGCCGATATAATGAGTCTCCATGCAGTAAAGAATACCTCTCTTGGAGATGAACCATTCCAAGCAGTGATGTCATACTTTCCACCTGAGACACCGGCACTCAAATATTTGAATGAGCATATGACTCGCTCGATGTTCGAAACATTTCTTGGTGTTATCCAAGCCAATGCAGTTGGCGTCGATATTCCTTCTCCAATCTCGAGATACTTTGCTTCGTGTGACGAAAACCCCGACATGAAAGAAAAGGTTGTCAAAGATGTATCAGTATTAGTCGAGTCAACGCTTCAAGTTTTGTGTGCAGATGAAGAGAGCGAGGGAGAAGACGAAAACGAGGATGAGGATGGTAGTGATGAAGACAGTGATGACAACGAAAGTGGAAATGAAGACAACAATGACGATAACGCTGAGGGTGGAAGGAAAAAGAGAGCTCACGACGAAACAGTTTCGAGCAATGGCAATGATGACGAGATTATAACTTTTACGTGGCAACGAGATGGCGCCGAAGCCCTTAAGTTTACGTCCGATGTGTTCCCTGATTCCACAGGCATGGCACTTTTCCCGACGTTTTCAATGCTTAATCACTCCTGTGATCCAAATTGCGCTATCGCCTACGTTGGCGACTCAGCATCAATCACTGTTTTTGCTACCAAACCAATTGCCTCGGGTGAAGAGCTTACAATTTCCTATATCGATCACAATCAAGCTGTCTATGAGCGTCAAGATGAGCTGAAATCTCGCTATGGTTTCACGTGTGTGTGTGCAAGATGTTCTTCATCTCAGAAAAGTAAAAGAAAGCGATCAGACAAGTCAAGCGCGGCGTAATAAATAATCTCTAAAAAAGGCCAGCATTGACAAGCCACCCTGGGTCATGCTCAGCAAAATGTGTCGCCAGTCGCATCAGTTCGTCGTGATCTGAGCTGTCTTCGTCGTCAATTTGTTCGTCTTGTGGGTCAATCGCTGAAAGGAGTGTGTTTATTCTCCTCCTAGCTGATCTTTTGGCTCGTGGATTGTTGATTGACAGAAGATGATAAACTTGACGCAGCTCTTGAACGAAATGATCTTGGTTCGACTCGATTGGCTCGCGATCACTTTCTTGCCCCGGATCAAAAGCTGCATCATTTGAATCACACACTTCAGTATCTTTCTTGGCAGATTGCTGGGCGAATTCAAGTTTGTTGGCTAGCACTTGTCCAAGCTGCCCTTGAATTTCGGTGGGAAGAACATCAAGGCAAGTCGCTAGTACTGCAGCTGCTTCCGTCTTTGAGCATTTATGTGGCAATCGCTGCAGGACAAGTTCGTTCCACTGTTTTGCCATGTCTTCCAAGCCAACATTTGATAATAACTTTGGTGGAGGTGGCGATGGTACTTCAACATACATGGCATGGTCAAGGGGGTTCATCTCAGGGTCGAAATCAACGTAGACAGCATTTAACAATGTGTCCATGACAGCATCCGCAATTGGCATTGTGGGAAGCACCCGATGTAATGTCTGTTTACGGCATCACGCAAGAAGATTTCAGATTTTGATTACCTGTGCGACAATGTCGAGAGCAATGGCAGTCTGCGTGCGCTGTGGAAGCTCTGTCTTGTTGATAAATTGGTTGTACAGAGCATCGACGTGGTTGGGAGACGAGCTGATGAATGTGTGAGCCCATTGCCGTGAGCATCTTGCCTACCTTGTTGCTTGATCCAGGACTTGCGACCATTTGTGTAGTGTTGTGTGGATGAAATTTTCCTCTGGTGCGACCTTGGACATGCGTTTCCTCGCTCTCAGAGGAGGAGCCTCGACCCGGCATGAGGTCGAGTTCATTGTCCCCGACGAGGTTACGCGCGTGTAACTGGGCTAAGTGTGCACAAGGAAACGCTCGAAACTCCTTTAACGGTTTCACCATTTTCTGGAGCAAAGAAATGCACGCCATCATGCATTATCAATCCTTGACAACACATTGGTCTACCATCTACCGCTCCTATCTTACAATGGAATATGGATTTAACTCTCAGATTATTGTACTGGTAGCGAAGCCAACGCACTGTCCTCCTGCTTGCCTGCCATTTTTGCCAATGCCTCGTCAACATTTAGACGGTGACGCAATTTCAGGCCCAATGTTAAATCAATTTATTCTATTTGCAGATGATTCAGTGCAAGACCACAGAAGCATTGTGGAGCTCAAACTCAACGCGAAAATTTCATCAGTTGGATTGTTCAGGCAAGTTTTCATTCCCAAGTCAAACTCTTGAAAACTTTGAGTTCACTTGGAGTTGCTTTGGCAGGCACTACTACAACACATCCAACGAAGTCAACTCTAAAGTTTCAAACGGTGCGTAGCGGTGTACTTTGGCTATATGTTCAACAGTTTCGAGGGTAAAGATTGAGATGAAATACAAGCTACGCAAAATACTTGAGATTCGACCACAATAGCCTTACGGCACCGACACACCTTTCGACCACGCCCACGATGATGTTGCACGGGGCTAAATATGACTATGGAAACATTTTTTGAATGTCTTCTATTCTCACACTTAGCTGAAGCTGCCAGATATATTCTGAGCTTCCATTGCGGTAAACACAGCTACAATCGTTTTCTACCCACCGTGATTGCTCGATTAAGCTGAGGAATCGAGACTTCGTAGAGTACCCAGATCACACGATGTAAATGACGGCTCACGGATTTGGTGGCAATAGTCCAGCACACGAAAACCTCGTGCTTGCTTGATGACGTGTGAAAGAAGGCCATCGAGAAAATGGTCAATTTCGAGTTGGCCTGCCATGGCCATATTTTCACACTGCTTTTATTGCTGGACCAAATGGAATTGTGCAGAATAAAGGATACCAGAAGCACTCGAAGTCAGTTTCAAGCAACGACTTCCACATTTTGTAAAATTGAGCTTGCTCTCTTGCAATGACGGAAGAACGGCCAGTCAAGAAGCCGCTGACGCACAGGTCCAGCTTGTTTTATCAATGGAGAGGTCTCATTTGAGCACCCTTCTGTCTACATTTTGTCGCGAAAACCATACGAAGTTTGGGAACCTCTATATGCATGCTGTGTGGTTTGGAATGAACAAGTAAACTGATGTCTTTTTGGATCTTCCAATGCTTCTACCATGTCGCCGCTATCACATAGACGTCTTCCAAGTTTTTTCCCATGAATTCCAACTTGATGTGGCGGGCTTGGATGGCCAATGCATGTCCGATGATTCATATGGTTATCATACACATCATTGGTACTTCGAAGTACCTTGTTGCGCGGCTAAAGATTTCAGAGTTCCTGTCGACTTTATCCACTAAACGACCTTTTGATTGAGCAAAGTGTATGGCGGTCTCTTCGAAATCTGTCCACGATATTCATGTATTTGTATTGTATCACTAATGGGACGGCAAAATTTTCATGTTTCACAATCCGTGTATCACTTGGCATCATTGGCCGTGCACTTTTTTTCAAACCCATTCACAGTTGGATTGTGCCATTAGTTCTCGTGAAATTTTGAGTCGTCTGGGTAAATCTCGGTGCAAGTTACGTTTGAAGTGGTCACAATTAAAATGGCAGCAACGACGATGGGACTCCTGGTGCTGTGCGTTTTGGTGCTCTTTGCGGGGCCGATCGCTGCAGATGTCGTTGATCTTGTGATTTCCACAAACTCGGGAAGAGTAACGCGATCGCTGTCTGCAAATGAGTCCATTGAACGGTTAGAGGGAACGATCGCTTTCATGTCGGTACCGCCCACTCTTGTCCTTGTCACGTACTCTGGTTCTTCCTTCTCTGGACAGCTCGTCTTCGTCTCATGTACCTACACCGACAACCACAGACATGCCCTCTCTACAGCTTCCACCGGTTCGCTCGTCGTTCTGACCTACAACGAGACGTATGCCCTTGTACGTGAAAACAACCCGACGGACGTTATCGTCGAGTACACGCAATTAATGAGTCCACTCACTTGGTTTGACAGGATTTCAGTCGGTCAAGGTGTACGAATCTTGGCAGATATGTTGCCGTGGATGCTGACCTCGATGGACATTCCATCAGGAGCTGACGTGGACGCGTATCGACATGAAAACTTTGAAGGACCAGCCATTTCATGGTCCAAGACATCAACTTCCGCTTTCCTCAAGTCGTTCCGCACAAGATGGCAAAACGAGACGATGCCAGAGCCGAAACCACTGGACCACGTCACGCTGTACAGCGGTGGTTACGCCAGCAACGCGACTTTGTCCATGACAGCAGGACAAGCTGTTCCGACGACAAGTTTTCTTTGGCAAACATTCCAATTCGGCTTTTTTGGCGTGGAAGTTCCACAAGGCCTTGTCCTCTTGTCGTATCTCCAACCAAGTTTTGATGGCCCATATACGATATTTCGTCGTGGGTTTCATTCTTATCCTCCTCAGTTGATACCGTCGCGGTTGAATTCGTTCCTCGTCCTTCACGAGACGGATCCATTGCCAGCGCAAACCCCAACGAATGTGCCTGAAGTTGTCTGCCAAATGGAACTAGACACGATCTCGATTCCTCTCGGGAGTTCATACCCATATATCAAGCCTGAATTCTGCTCCACTTTGAAAATTCCTCCAGGCTTGACTGTCATTTTGTTTGACCGGCCTTGGTTCCTTGGTGGCTATAGCCTGTGGACGCAAGTCGATGGAGAGAAGCTCCCTTGGGTTTGGATCTCCCGTATGCGTTCACTGAGAGTGGTCAAACATGAAGAGGCCCCGCCATCCATGCCGTATTCTGTCCACGACGACGATTATGTCAAGAGTTTCGTTTGGAAATTTGCTTCGATGATGTTCAAGATTGGCGAAGCGGTGCCTGGCGTTGGCGAGTACGAAAAGAGATCGAAAACACCGATTGCGTTTACAATCCCGCCAGGAATTGTTTTAGTCTTGTGCAGCGATTTCAACTTTGAAGGAAGTTGTATGTCGTACAATCGGAGCGTCGCCGACGACGAAGAACTGCTAGCGACGTACAAGTCGTACAAGGTCTTGAGATCCAACGAGTCATCGCAGGACAACTTGACTTCGACAGACTTTGTCGGGTGTTATCCGCCAGCCAACCCTTATTTGAGCTGGACGCCCATTTTTCTCCAAGCGAACGACACGATTGACGAACTGATTTATCCTTGGGATCAAAATATCCTCCGATTTACAGTGCCAAGAGGGCTCGTCGTCGTGGCATTTAGTGGGTCGCATTTCCAAGGCGAATGCTTTGCATGGATGACCGATGCCAACGATATTGGGGAGTGGAATCGTAAAATTCGGTCATTGATGGTCCTCCCGGCTTCAAATTGGTCTGGATGTGAATTAGTTCGTCGGGAAGATAATATGATCCACAGAAGAAAACCAACGGCGATGGCAATCGCAGCATCCTCCATGCCAACGATTACAACTCCTATCCCTCCTTCAGCGCCAACCCCAGCGGCGGGATTCAAACCACGAGAAATTCAACCAGAGGCACGACCAACTCCATCCACATCTCTATCCTTTGAATCGTCCAATTCAACGAAAGACGAGCGCTCGCAATTTGACAAACAAGTGATCATTTCCTCTTCTACCCACAGCGATGGCAACGCAACGAGCAGTTGGACAACGAGCGCTCCTCCGGAATTAACTTTGAGCATCCCATCTTCATCGAGGACTGAAACAAAACAGGATGCGTCGTTCAGTACGACGCAAGCGCCATCAATGTCACTTCAGCCGGCATCCAATGGATTTGATTACCTTCCTTTAGCGATTGCTTGTTGCTGTGGCCTTGCCCTTGTCGCCATTTTTGTCACTCGTTGTCGTTTATTACGCCAAAGCAAAGCGTTGAAAACCCCACACGACTTTTCAAGTATATCTTGGCGAGATTTGGATCTCTGGCGCCTCGATATCCCTCCACTACCACTGACGCATAGATTGGCCACTGGTGCCACTGGATTGATATACCTTAGCAAGCTCAATGGTCAATCTGTCGCCATCAAAACGCTCGCGGACCCAACATCAACCAATATTCAAGCCTTTGTCGATGAAATTATGTACGCCACGCAGCTCCAAAACCCATTTATCGTCTCGTTGATTGGCGTCGCATGGACCACAGCGACGGACTTGCAATGCGTGATGGAGTATATGAACTTGGGCGACCTCCGAAGTTACCTCTCCAGTGTCAAGTCGATTGCGTGGGAGTCCAAAGTGGCGTGTGCACTGAGTGTGGCCGAAGGTTTATTTTACTTGCATGTTCAGCAATGCATCCACCGCGATGTCAAGTCCCGGAATATTTTATTGGACTCTGTCAAAGGGGCTAAACTCGGTGACTTCGGCGTTTCAAAAGAAGTCATCTACGGCGACACAATGACTGCAGCGGTTGGAACTTTGCGCTGGATGGCGCCCGAGATGATGCTCTTCCAACCATATTCGTCGGCGGTGGACATTTTTTCGTTTGGCGTCGTCTTGTCGGAGATGAGCACCCATGAAATGCCATATGCAGATTTAGTGGACTCTAGCGGACAATCGCTGTCGGAAGAGGCAATTGCTGGCTGTGTCATCCATGATAAATTGAGACCATCGTTTGGAAAATGTCCTCCGTGGTTCAAAACACTTGGATTGAAATGTATGTCTGAAGTGCCACAAGACCGTCCGACTGCTGTTCAACTTATCTTTGAGCTCAAGTCTCAGCTACAGCAACTTCGTCGACGGGGTTTGTCTGAAAGCCGTTCAGACACTCACCGAGTGGAAATGAGGAACACATAGCGCAACTCATTTGTTCTAATTGAAATCACGTTGAGCACACTTTTCTTGCTTGGCACCTATCAGAGAATGAACTACTACTTGCCACGGAGAAGCAGATTTCGTGGAAGAAACTGTGCAATAATTTCAAAAGATGCGATCACACTTCTCGGTAGTCGAGATAAGAAAGTTATCTTTGTAGTAAGGTGCACAGCTGCCTCTCGGGTTGACTGCCTCGACTTTGTGTACATCGTTGGTGAAGTACTCTTTGTTTTACTTGATTGTTGCTTGAGATGGCTCTATTATGAAGGGTTGGCGGCTGAAATTTTTGCTCAAGGTTTTGAACACTTTGGTTTGGACTCAGAACACTCCTGCATCCTTTTGTTGTTGATCCAGCCATTGGCGCTGTTGTTATTGGACTCGAAATGGACATTTTCTGATCGTCTGATCGATTTTGCAAGTGCAATCTCGTACTACAAGCTCTCCTACTACGCTGTTACTTGTATTCTCACCAACTAAGGCTGTAAATTCTATGCCACAAACAGGTCCTTCTTGTCATTTGCCAGCCGGAGGTACTTGCGTTGCTGCCTTGGCGACTGCAGTCGGCCGTTGATGCCATCCTGGGCAAGCCCAACCAAGCTTTGCTGCAAACCATTCTGACAACTCACGGACTAGACCCCGCACGAACTTGCATGGTACTGAAATAATTATTATAACTTGGATGACAGGTTGGCGATCGTCCACAGTGCGATGGTTGAATTGGCGCTGGTGTACTTGTCGTAGTTGGAACTGTCACTTGGGCACTTCGGGCGCCATCATACGACGCTGGGACTCCCATTTTGGACTTGAGAAAGCAAGTGCCGCCATTCCACGATGTCCAGACGTACACAACACATCCAGGTGTATTGGTGCAGTCGTTACAACAGTCGTCGTGGTTGGCACGGTTGGTTTGAGCGATATCATTGCCAGGGTAGTCGACATTGTTTGTGACTTTGCCACAATGAGAAGTCGGCGCAGTTGGGGTCGGTTTGGGCGCCGCAGTGGATGGAGCTCGTGTGGTTGTTGTGGGCGTAAGGCCTGGTGTTTGTAGTGGCGTGACCGATGGCGTTGGCTCTGGGGTTGGAGCTAGCGTCGGGGCGTCAGTGCAGTCTGGATGCAAGATGTTGATGTGAAAGTAATTAGCGCCAGCAGTGCACCAAAAAGTCGCCCCTTGGTCATATCCGTTCGAGGTGCCGTTCGTTTTCCGCCGAAAGTCGCATCCACACGAGAGTACAATCGGGACATTGGACCAGTCGCGTGAACTGCATTCGTTAAAGCCGATCGGTACTTCGCTCAGTGAGGCAATGTCGCCGTTGGGATCAACCGTGACAGGAATGACACCGTTCTGATAGCTCAAGCAAACTGCAGCAGGCCTTGGAGCCAACGTTGGAGCTGGCGTTGGAGCCAATGTCGTTTCAGGTGTTGGTGCTGGGGTGGACGGTGGTTGCGGAGTTGGTTTGGCCGATATAATCCACGCCATCGCCGTGATTGTACCAAGCAGGGATAGGAACTTCATAAGCAACAAAAAATGAAAACTGATCGATCAGAGCCACTTTGACGAACGATGCAACCTTCCAAAAGTCATAAAACAAATCCAACGGGGGGCCAGACGTCACAGCCATTACACCTTGTATCAACATCGTTGGGAAAACCACGTGAACGCATGACAGATCCTTGCAAGTCCTTAGATGCATGGTATCGTCCAAACTAACAATGGAATTCCAACGTAGAGAGAAAGAATATTTCAGACACACCATAGAGTGAAAGCGACGGTCAGAAGAGTTTTGTCAAAATGTGCATGTTGGAATAATTAGAGAATCGAGAATTCAGCGAGTTGAACTATTGTATTGACGTCGTCTCAAACGACAGCGCTTGTTACAGTCAACAAGACGTGCTTTCGACGACTCGAGAAGAAAGCGTCTCTACCAATGTATTCGCCGTCTTGACTTCACCGACGAGCTGACAAATGTGTGGAAATGTTCACGACAGGAGATAGCGCATTGGTAAGGGAAGAAATTACATTTACACAACCTAATGCCATCGAGATTTCCCTCAGCTCACTAAAGATCAGGCAGAATGAAAAAGTGTTCCACACCATGCAAAAGGTTACTATGAAGGAGTCAAAAGTTGAATACTTCCATCGTTTTGGGGATTCTTGTGTCATGTTCGACCAGACAAAACTCCAAAAAATGTGTTCAAGTGACCTTTTGTCATCGTTAGAATGCAAGAGTAAAGCGTAGGAAGTGCTGTCGTACGATGGAATCCATAAATTCACCAAGACGCCATGGACAAATGTCTGTTGAGTTGGTAGGACGGGCAAAGTGTTTTCGCCAAATACTGGTCACACGACAGAGCGATCAAACAGATTGGTCCAACGGAAGAATCAAGATGGTAAACAACAGCGATAACTCTCTTTGAGCGTAACTTTAGCAAACAACGACCGACCGCTTTTTGCAGAGTGACAGGCTGCGCCATGCTGTTTGACATATGAGAGCCCACGAAACAAAATCAGCCATTTTGATACTTTCGAGTTAAGACCATGAGGTTGTTAAAGACTCCAATGTCTATATATTGAGCCATCATGCGCCTCGTAATTCAAAGTATTCATGGAGATATTGTCGATGGCGAACGGCGAACGGCGTCGGCGCTACTTTTTGGGAATTTCAATTTTGAGTTTTATATATGCTTAAAATCACCATTCTTTGCTCTATGGATTGATACTAATATTTAATCGAAATACACAACGGAAGTTATTGAAATTCAGATAAAAAGTTCGGCACCCAATACAATTCCATCTATAGAACAATTTTTCAGGTCTATTTTTCTAGAATATAAGTTTTCAAAAGGTAAAAACTTTGAAGTCAATTATCTCGAGAATAAATTTATAGAGGAAGACCGATTTTGTTTCGTGGGCTCTCATATTAATACAAGTAAACCCACAAACTTCTCCTAAACAGTTTGCGATATTTGTCGAGGGCTGCAAACGTCTAAGGGAGATGCAATGACGAGTGTTCAGTGTCAAATGCACCACGCGGTCGTCCATTCCATAGCTAATACTCGAAAACCCTCGCTCGCCCATCTTTGACCAAGTGTGAAGAATGCTCACGACTTATGCTAACTGCGCTTTCACAAGACTTTCTCTGATGCTTCTGTGGGAATGCATCCTTTCATATTGCTCGCATGAAGCGAGTTTAATTGAAAAGAACATAAATTCCACGCAAATCGAATTGCTGACGTTGGTCTAGGCGATAACGCTCGTTGGACCCTTGGGAATGGTGACGGTGTACAAGTGTTGACGCAGAGTAAACTCTGGATTTATGACGTTGATGTCTAAAACTGTAAACATGAGACGCCCGTCTGGCATGGCATTTCTCGTCAACACTAATTCGTCAGAAATATTTCTCCAAGCTCTCGACAAAATCCTTGAAATTTCTTCCTACAATAGTCACGCCCATTACCACCAAGGCCCCGCCACGTAGCAGTAGTTCTACCAACATCATGCCAGTCATGGTTAGCTGCATTTGCTCGTTTTTAGCACCAACATACATCTTGGATTAAAAACACTCAGGGCAATCAATTCAAATCATCCTTCAGGAGACAAATGTTGAGCCTTTGTGTTGTTTGTATGACTGTACTGCCATCAAAACTCTGCATCGTTATTGCTAACTTTACAGCACGTGTGCATTGGAAGCAACCACTCCGCTTCTAGACTTGGAGTACCTCGAATACATTGTCCTCGCTTGACTGTTGGAATAAAAGTTAACCTTCAAAACGAATCAAGTGCCTCTCTAATCTTTGCATTTCACATTCGATCGGACGAATGTCATTGGTCCATTTTCGAGTGTTGATTTTGCCAACAAGGATGGATATCCCGCTCGACGTCCTCCACCGAGCGGCCCTCTTTGTATGGAATTGCTTCTTTGAGAGGCCCAATTGTATCTTCCAGGTACGTCATCCCACCACGCCGGTAACCCCATAGTGTGATTTAGATCCTCTACTTGTCGTTGTTTGGAACATTGTATGGGTTCCTCTACACCGAAGCTTGGTCGTCGTTGAGCTTGCAAGACACGTACCTCCAAAAATCAAATGCACAGATGGCTCAGATGTTGTCTAGGTTGATCTCACTATGCCTTGGCGCCTTGGCTCTTGGTCTTTTCATCGCAGTGTCGTTCACTGATCCTGGAATTATCACGGCGGAGAATGTCGACTCGTTCAAGCGATACCCTGTGCATCCTTACCTCTTTCCACGTGGAAAAGAATGCTCCACCTGTCATACGCCAAAGTCGATTTACATCTTCCTTCAGCAACTGAACTCGTTCTGTAGGATCCCGCGATCCAAGCATTGCCGAGTATGCAACCACTGCGTCGCCCGCTTTGATCACCAGTATGAAGGCTGACATTAAAATCTCTTTGACCCATCTTGTCTAGCTGCAGTATGCAAGTCGCCAAGTACTCGTTGATTTCCTCACTCTTCTCTGTCCAGTCTGGGTCAATACTTGCATCGGTGCCAACAATTACGGCTACTTTGTCGGGTTTTTAGCCGTCAACATGTTTGGCTGTGCGCATTTGGTCTTCCTCAGTATGCGCACGTTCTACAGCCAGGTTAGTATTGTCGTCTGTGAATTCTCATGACTCTTGAATAGATCGACGATACCGTGGGCTCCACGGAAAACTTGCGACAACTTTTGACAGACCTCATGACGGTACACTGTGGCGCAGAGAGCTCGACTTTGTGTTGACCACTCATAGGTCAGACAAAATCTCACATTCGTCGCGGCTTTTGCAGCTTGTGCAGCATTCCTCATTAGTTGCCTCATGGGTTTCCAGCTCAGTCGTGTGTACCGCAATTGTACGACAAACGAGCACTTTAAGCGCCAAGACCTGAAAGCACGACTAGAAACAGAGCCTGTGTTCAAACGCCCCATTCAAATGGACATGTCGTGGGGTGTTTTGTCTGCAAACGAGGACGTTCCACTACCAAGAGCCACCGAAGAGACCATCGACGAAAATCCGTACGACGTTGGTCTTGTTGCCAATTTGAAGGATGCACTTCTGCCGCCCACACACGAGAAGTCTGGTTGACGCCTTTGAGGATATCGCTATCTAGAGAGTAGTTTGAATTTTGTTCTCATCACATGGATGCTTAAGATTCTTGTGTGCCATCTACTGTGGCAGTTGGTGGCTCTTCGGCAATCGGTGGCGGTAATGGAGCCTGGTTGTCATCGGCTTGCTTTACCGAGGGTTCTACTTCGGGTGATTCGGCTCCAAATGTACGGAGGAAACGAGAGGGTGTCAAGTCAGCAGCGTGATTGACTGCAAGTTTCTTGGATATCCACTTGAGAAATTCGTCCTTGGCCAGCTTGCTGTAGTTATCTTTGTCGTACTACAGAAAAATCATTCAAGCAAAACAACTAGACGCACCATTTTGTACACCTCCAACGCCGTAGCTTCCAAGGCATCATCAGGGGGTAGACGACCTTGGCCTGTGATTACGATGAAGCCCCTTAGCGCACAGATAAACATGATCGTCTACTTCATGATGTTTAATGTCGCAATATGTTTGCTCTTGCCGCACCGTTTCATCAAGAGAAATCGAGCCAGTGTTGCTGAAATCAAACGCTCGAAAACATACTAGAGTATTGACATTCCAAGACCTGTCCGATTCAAAGTCACGTACGTGATGCTTTGTCTTGAGGTTCTCCCATGACGGCTAGACCAGCTCCTGTTATAAACGACAGGACGTTGATTCTACGTCCACCCAAGTCAATACACACAAAAAATCAAAACAGTACAATCCATTCGGTGATCCAAACGCTTTAATGATGGCTTCACTCCACTCTTTGTCGCCATCAAGGAGTATGCTCAATCCATGCGCATCCAACCCAAAGTCGAGATCTTTCGCCACGTAGTCGTTCAGGAGCTTTTCCACACGCGCCAATGTCCCTATGTAATCTTAGTCAGCTGTAGGAATAATCTCGTACATTCGGAAAGGCGCTGGAATGGCGGTACCATGTGCGGCTTGGACTCGGCCACACCCATCTTGAAAAATCGAAAATGAAAAGTCTGGCGCGCCTTTTCCAAGATCCTCCGGATAACATTCACAATGACCGGATAATCAGGCGACTTTCTAAACATGTCCGGATAATCATTTAAAATTATCCGAATACAGGAACCTCACGATTCAAAGAAAGACGAGACCGATGGATGCACGAGAACTCGCAGTCGAAATCGCCGCGTCAGAGGTACAAAAGCATCGCTAATATAAACGTAATGTGTCCATAGAGACGGCTGCACAAGTGTCATATTGCTAGAACTTCGTTTCAAAATCAATTGATCGAGCTAAAGCAAACTTTGGATCAAATGAAACATGAACACCGTAGCCAGATTGCTGCCACTGCGAAGATGCTCGCGTCCAAGCTGGATCAGTCCTTGTACGAAGAGAAAAAACGCGAAAAACAGCGAATACAAGAAAGACATGAACGTCACGCCCAAACTACACAAGAAGAACCTCCACGCGTTGAGAAGAGACGAGAACGGCAACAAAATGAAGACGCACAAAAAGAGACAGAGGATAGAGAGATCATTGATCGGCGGATCATAGAGAAGAAAAAAGCTGACGAGATGCGAGCAAAAGAACTGGAGAAAAAGCATCGTCGTGAGCAAGAGGAACGACGACGTCAAGAAGAGGCAGAGGAGCAGCGGCGACTGCAGAAGCAACGCGTGTTAGACGAAGATAGACGGCGTAAGGAACAAAAAAAACGTCGGGAGGACCAAGAAAATGAGCGGCAGCAGGTGAAAGCCACGACGAAGCAGCAAAAGAGAGATGAAAATGTGAACGAATATGAAGCAGACTCAGAAGACAATGAAAACTCAGCAGAGCGCAAACGCAACGAGACAATGAATGATAAATTGAAGAAGTCCAAGAATGGAAAGCGAACTCAAGAGGAGCCTGCTCATGAGTTAGAACGGCGAGATGAACCGATGAAAGAAACGAATCGTCAAAAAATGCTTAAGGAAGATGAAAAGCAAGGCAAGACCAGCAAGAAAAAGCGAAAGCTACAAGCTGACGATGAAAAAGCGCCACCTACACAAGAAACAGATAACGAGTTGGCACAGAAAAAGCGGAAAAAGTTGCAAAATGCCAAGACCAAAACTGGAAAGCTTGTGGATGAAGACAGGGATGACGAGGAAAAAGTAGCCGCTGGCATAAAGAAACGGCAAAAGAAGAAAGAGACCACTGACAAGGCAAAAGAAAGCTCACAGGAGGAAGAGTTCCAAACCGAGGACAAAACAACGAAGAAGGCGAAACAAAGCGCTAAAAAGCAGCAAACTGCCCATGATGCCACTTCAGACGCCAAACCACACCATCCTGATGAACCTGTTAGCACCCGCGACGTAAATCTGCCGGCAGTTGACTCCTCATCTGACGCTGTAAAGCGAAAAGCGACAGAGACGCTGAAAGTTCTTCACGTTGGAGAAAAACCAGTCAAGAAGTTGAAAAAGGATCATATGATGAAGCAACTTGCCCAACAAGAGAAGGAACGTCTGAAGGAAGAGAAGCGAGCAAAGAAAGAACGGCTTCGACTAGAGAAAAAGGCTGCAAAAGAAGCCAAGGATGCAGAGGCGAAAGCACAGAAGAAACAACCAGTGAAATCCAAAGGGAGGAAAACAAAGGCTGCGAAGCAGACAGTCCCTGCCCCTAATGACATGGAGAGTGATGACCAAGCATCTTCTCCACAGCCTATCGTCAAGAAATTTGTCAGTAAAACCAAACCAGTCCTGCCACCGCCGCAAGACAACGATGACTCGGATGATGGGAACAAAGAAGTGAGCTTATTTGACAGGCTGGCACGTAAGATGAAGCAACAAGTAATTGAAAAGCAAAAGGCTGGGGTCGACAACTCACCGCCAAGACCAAAAAAAGCGAAACAAGCCGCTGAACCTGTCGCGAAACCGGCTCCAGTGAAGAAAACTTTGTTGACGTCCATCTTTACCGTGCCGCAACTAAAGAAAGCCTAGTCTAGTGGAGACGATTGAGCAAATTCAAGTCTTCGACGAAGTAATTGGACGTTGAAAGGCATCCTTGATCTCAGCCTTGTCCTCATAACTTGTCGTACCAGACATCACAAGCAGAGTCTGAAGACCCCCACGACGACCAAATTCAATGTCAGTGGTTAGTGCCGCCGTCGTCGATCATGTTGACTATCCTGGCAACGATATTGCCCAGACCAACCGTGTGAATCACAACGACTGCTGTGCCGACTGTGCCACGACTCCAGGGTGTGTTGTTTATGTCTGGACATCCTGGAACGATGGAACGTGTTTCCTCAAATCCAAGGCGGGCCAACCTACAACGTACGAAGGCGCCAAGGCCGCGATGCAAAATCGCTGCCATGCTCCTCAAGCCAACACCGACTAGTATGGCAACGATATGGACAACATTGCAGGGTCCAAGGAAAGCTGCTGTGGTTTATGCTTGGCCCGAGACGGTTGTGTGGGTTATACACATTATGAAGGCGTGTGCTGGCTCAAAGGCAAGCTTGGCAACAGCAGTCAAAAGGCTGGCGCGACGTCAGCGGCTCGAATTGCATAGAAAACGTTGAGATTTCAATCGCACGATGCCATTGAACGACAACTAACTCCATAAAGATCAGTTCAACCAGAAGCGTTTTATACTGCTGTCGCACGAGACTGCTCTACGGGTGGGCTTAAGTTTTCGCCAGATGAGCGTGGTTGTGCTCTCAACCGAGGAAAGCAACGCCAGCTCAAACGGCAAATACGACAACTTTGATAGATTGTCTTTATGATGCTGCTGAAGTCACTCCAGCTCATTGGATCGTCCTATTCTTCAGCAAGCACCAGCACATTGGAGAGCATTGATTTGTTGTTTTATTCACTGGGTTTACCTTCGTACTGCAGCAACAGAATGGTCCTGTCGAAGTTGGTAAACGTTTTGGAAGAATTCTTGCTGACGTAACTTTGACAAGTTGGACAAGAGAATGAATAGACCGTGGCGATGCATTTCCAAGCTGTGGGAGTTGCTGTCGTACGACACAAACGCCTCTTAAAAATGAGTATCATGCAGGAATGAATCGGCATCATTTTTCATGTCAATCTCTCCTTTCATGGCAAACTCACTTGCCACATGGTCTCTTTACAATTGTTTACTTGAATTTTGGAGCTGTTCTTGCAACGGAAGCACGACAACAACTCGAAAAACCTTCACAGCAAACGACAACAGGTCCTAGCAGTGGTGTATGGGATTCCATCGTTCTTACCCTTTAGAGACTGTAATGGGTAAGAACAATAGGCCTTGGAAAACTGTCGTGGTCTGTGTACCAGGTGGATCATTCATCAAGTGTGCGTGGCCGAGTGATCATAAAAACCAGAGGGACAAGGTTTTGTTAAACTCGACAGTGCTCTCATTGACAATTGCAGAGACATATTATTGCTCAATCTCGATGGACATGGTCGTGTTGTCTTCAGGATTGTCCACTGACAGAGTCTGTCGCTAACACATTGTCGAAATTGTAAATCAAGAGCTCCATGTTTGTGCTGAAGATTCATGTTGGCAAGTGACAACAAAGCTTCGTTTCAAAAGCTTCTTGTCGCAGCGTGAAGATGCACCATGAGACTGTTGTCTGTGCTGTGGTTTGATACCAGAGAAAATATTGCTCCACGGGATTAGTTTCACATTTTCTTTTTTCCATTCGGCTTGCGTCATGGTCTCTCGCTTCATTCTGCTCAGCTCTCTTTGTATTGGAGCCGTGTTCTCGACCATAGCGCCAACTGCAGCTCCAACTCCAGCTTCAACGCCAGCTTCAACGCCAGCTCCAACGCCGTCGCGGCCAACAGCAACAAGACCTGCTGTGTGCATCAAAATTGATGTCGTTAGCACATTGTACCTTCCCGTGACGGTTGATTCGAATGGTGATATCGCGACGTTGAGCGATTCTTACTGGGTTCAGGCGGGCTGTGAAGGCCAAGACTGGTCCGATGTTCCGATTGCTTATTCGTGCGGATGCGACTACAGAAGAAAATTCAACACCAACTCGACGGGGTATGATCTAGACGCGACTTTTTGGTGCAACGTCGGCATTGTCACTTTCAACATCATTCCACCAAACCCATATTGCACGGCAGCCCCGACCCCAGCTCCGACTCAAGCACCAACACCACAACCTACTCCAGCCGCCTGCATTACAAAACCTGAATAAAGAGCGCGTAGTTCCGAATGCCATTGACGCCGTTGGGTCGACTGTCAGTCTGCATATAAAGAGGTCAGGAATTGCATTGTAGAATCGTACATAAAAGCATGGTAAATTGGTCTGAACTCGCATATCGTTCCATGATAGACTCGGGCCTTGGCATTCTAATTGTAGAGTATGTTGTACAACGTGTTGAGCAACATAACTGCATGGCGCTGTCGGGCAAAAAACGTCAAAATCTTGTTGGCATGGACGGCACAATGAATGCTGCCATTCACAAACACATGACAACAGGGAGAATCAGCGATAAGCTCAGGCAATGAGCTCTGTGAAGCTGGCTGCTCTGTGAAAGCGATGCCACTTCCTCAGCGGTTAAAATACAGACTGTCAAAGACAACAAATGGCCACACACTGGCGAACTGGGTGGCTTGATATTGTACGGTCTTCATTGCTTGTCGTTATTCGAAAGTCGAAGGATCAGCATGACTGATGTTGCTTATTTCCACCATTGATTCTGGGGTTCGATGACACGCGAGCATCGTTGGATTTGGAATCTTGGATCGAAATGAGGTTACACGTATCTTGAGCATTGACATGGGGCAACTATATGTGCATCGATATCATGTGACAACATTTGTGGTTCTCACAACAGCTTTAGGACGCAGCAAGGACCAAGGCTGCAATGACCAAGGTGGAAGAAATGTTGTCCCATGGTAAGATCACGTGAACTATCGAAAAATTGTACTGCCTTGTCTTGACACCAGCGAGATGCTTCCTCAAGACATATCAGCGACTTTGGCATCACCCTATTGTTCTTACATTTCGATCGTAGCTTCATCGCACATGAATTTTGTTGAAGCGTCGTGAGTCGCATGGGGCTTTGTCCAAACGACTGGTGGATTTGATAACGTCGACAATTACAAATGAGATCAGTTGATGAAAAATGCAGTACAAGACATTCGCTCTGGCTGTGGAGACTGGTGGCATTATGGCCATCAGCCAAAAAGGATTTCCCTGCGAGGGAACTTTCGCTTCAGCAAGTGTATGGAATCTGCTGACGTCATTGCGCCGTCCATTCCATAATATACTCAATTCAGCTCTTCGACCCAAGCCGACGCCGACATCGACTCCTCTGTGAAAGTGGGAGCGACATCTTTGACAGTATAAGGTGATAGATCAAGTGTACTCCCGTGGTTTCAACGTCATTCCAATGAGGATCTTCATGAAAATGCAGCCTCTCTATGCAAGGAATTCCTCGCACTTACCTTCTGCATGTAGTTTGAGTCGCTCCATTCCCCATGGAATTCCAAGTTGCGCTCAAGCACTGCATGACTGTGGTCACTGAAAGGCAAAACCTGTTTCTATTTGCTAATATAAAATACAAAATAGCCAATTAATTTCTCCTTTGAAGTTATCAGCGCGCCAAAGTTCAGTCCAGAAAGTACAGGGGAGAAGACAAACCGCAAGGTTCCGTGCGAGGATGATACCGCTCCTGCGTTTGCTGCTTTTTGTGACTCTCCTTCCCTCTCTAATATGTGGTTCAGACTCTGTGCAGCTCCAAATTATGACCAAGACAGAGAATATAACCATCAGCTTGGCGACAAACGAATCGATTGCGATCTTTCCTGGTGTTCTCTTGTCACTCTCAATGCCGCCGTCGCTAATGCTTGCTATCTTTCCTCGTCCACAGTTTGTAGGCAACCGCACATTTCTTGGATCGAATTTCTCGTGTGACGACTTCGAGCCATGGAGATGTATTGATGGTATCGGCTCACTTCAAGTTACGACTGTACAAAACGCTCATGCGATCTCACGAAGTGATCCCACCGATGTCATCGTGACATTCGTTTTGCTCAACCAACCTTACACTAAGCTTGTCAATATTCCCGTTGGACGTGGTGACTCCAATTTGTCAAGAATTTATCCATGGTACATTGAGTCTGCTGATATTCACCCGGCATCGCCTTGGAGGGATATTACCACGAAGATTTCCAAGGGCTAGCTGTTGTATGGAGCGAAACAACAAAGGCAGATTTCATGAAGTCGTTGCGGGTCCGCAGGCAGAATGAAACGTTTCCCCCAAAGAATCCATTGAATGTCGTCACACTCTACAGTAGCGGATATGCCAACAGCCCAACTTTGTCTATCTCAGCAGGCCAAAATGCGCCATCGCTAGTCTTCCTTTGGAAAACATTTTTGCTTGGATTTTTAGCCCTTGAAGTACCGCCTGGTCTTATATTCCTTGATTATACTCAGCCAAACTTTGAAGGCCGATACAATATTTTTCCCGAGGGCTTTTATCCTTACAATAGAATCTTGAGCAGTGACCAGTTGCATTCCTTCCAAGTACTTTAAACGAATGACCCACTGCCAGCCCAGCCAGACGTAAATTTGACTGAAGTTCTCAGTGTCAACCTCTCTTTGGTGATAACAATCGTACCTTGGCAAAGGGCGCGTCATACCCGTTCGTGGATAGTCAATTTTGCGTTGGGTTGCAAGTTCCACAAGGTCTGGCTGTAATTTTGTACGACCGTCCATGGTTTCTCGGTGGTTACGGCGTCTGGACAATGGAAACTGCAGGAAAATTCGATCTTGCGTGGATGTTGAGAATGCAATCATTACGTGTGGTTGATATAGAACATACTCCTCTACAACCATCATTACCATCAACCGACGACTGCATTGTCACTATCGAATCTGTAGGATTTCTGACTATGATCTATAAACTTGGAGACTCCGTGCCGGGCGTTGGCAAATTTGAATTACCGCAAGATGTGTACATCCAAGTAAATATGACTGATGGGCTTCAGTTGATTCTCTGCAGCGAGTTCAATTTTCAAGGCACCTGCCAGTCGTACTCCCGCAATGTTTCGTACAAAGAAGAACTGAAATCCACATTCAAGTCTTACAAGGTTGTTCGGACTGGGGATATTGCAAGCTCTCAGAATAGCTCTGATTTTGTTGGATGTTTCCCCCCAGTAGATCCATACATCGAATGGACACCAATTTTTCTTCAAGCGAACGACACTGTCAACGAATTGATCTACCCCTGGGATCAAAACATAGCTAAATTCACCGTGCCAAGAGGCATGGTCGTCGCAGCCTTTTCTGAACCCTTCCTGAAAGGCGATTGCTTTGCATGGACGACTGATGCGGATGACCTTGGTCATTGGAACAAATCAATTCGATCATTGATGGCCACTACAACTGCAGCGTGGTCTGGGTGTCCATTGGAACTCAAGGATCAAAAAAATTCCACAAGTAACACTTCAAGCTATATCCAGTCCATTATTCAAGTCGTCACAACTCAGCGTCCGTCACCAAGTATGGAGTCATCAAGCAAAAGTTTCAATTACCTTCCGTTGGTGATAGCTTGTGGCTTTGGGGTATTCCTCTTTGGTTTACTTGTGCTCAGGCATGCGAAGCGAAGAAATGTGATGCTCGAAACTGCTTCCACAACTATGGAGTGCTCTGGTCTTCAATGGCGTGATCTAGATCTCTATCGCTTGCCACCTATCGCTCTGACTCATCAGATCGCCACCGGAGCGACCAGTACCATATACCTGGGCAAGCTCAAAGATCAACCTGTTGCCATCAAGAAACTCACTGACGCAACTCCAGACAAAATCCAAACATTCATCGATGAAATCACTTACGTCACTCAACTTAGCAGTCCGTACATTGTGTCGGTCATTGGTGTGGCATGGACGAATGCCATGGATTTGCAGTGCGTGATGGAGTATATGAACCTGGGAGACCTGCGAAGCTACCTCGAAAACGTCAAGTCGTTTTCTTGGGAGTCGAAAGTGTCGTGTGCACTGAGTGTGGCTGAAGGCTTGTTTTACTTGCACATTCAGCAACTAATCCATCGAGATGTCAAGTCGCGAAATATATTGATGGACTCTGTGAAGGGAGCGAAATTGGGTGATTTTGGACCGTCGAAAGAAGTGATCTTCGGCGATACAATGACTGCGGTCGTGGGAACGTTGCGCTGGATGGCCCCAGAAATGATGTTGTTCAAACCATATTCGTCAGCAGTTGATATTTATTCGTTTGGTGTGGTCTTGTCCGAACTGAGTACTCACGAATTGCCGTATGCGAGCGCTTTGGACGCTAAAGGGAGAGCTTTGTCAGAAGAAGGTATCGCCAGGTGTGTAATACACGACATGATGCGACCATCGTTTGGAAATTGTCCAGAGTGGTTTAGTGAACTTGGGATGAAATGCATGGCTCAGTCTCCCGAAGATCGACCGACGGCTGTACAAATTATTCATCAACTTAAGGCTGAATTGAAAGCTCTTCGTTCGTGATGAATCCAACTGCTCTTACTTGAATTGAGTGACGATCCATTTTTGTGTATTCCTCGATTGTCCACTGCCTTGCGAATATACATCAGAAGTTGCCGAGTCCTTGATGAATGACACAGAAATTCAGGGACTACACACGGACACAACGAACTGCCATGACTGCATTATATTTTTGCAGCTTTTTATTCTGAATGAATTGATTTCTAGCCTAATCGACTCTTCTCCATCGAGATTAAAGTGAGAGGGGGCTGATACTGGTGTCCATTTTGACAACTCCAAGTAGACAGAGAGCAAACTCAACTGGAAAATTGAGTTTGTGTCCTGGCGTTGCGTTGGGTTGCGAAGTGTATGGTGCGTTGCATTGGCGTTCTGGCGTCTCTGGACTCTTTTCGACGGCTGGCGTCTTTGTCTGCGCGTACAAGCCTTGAACGCATCATTGGTGCAGCAAAAATGTCGACTTGACTGCCAAGTGCATAACCTGTTGCAGGTGAGACGTTCACGGGTGATTTTCTCCACAACAACACGGCAAGATGGGAACACAGTAAAATCGAAAGGATGGTGAGCCGTCAGAGAATCCAGAAGCTGAATCGCTTGTGGTGACGCAGGGTCGTCTTACTCGTCATGAACTCGCGGCCATATTCCAGTGCACAGAGCCGAAGTCGATTGGTGGCATTACTTGCCAAAGAACGGTCGGAAAAAAGTCGTTCAGCGACAATTATGGCAATCTTGCCCTCATGTTTATTGAAGTTGTTAACAGCAAAAGCTTTTGTACGAATCCACGAGAAACACACTCGTTGGCATATGTATTCATCTATTTCAAAGATTGTCTTCTTTCAATCTTGTCTAACCTTACTATAGCGTGAAAGAGAACTTAATGTCCTTCTTGTCTACGTTCCTTGGGCTTTGTTTTCTTTGCAACGGCTAATTCGACAAGAATTTTACTCGACAGTGTCGTGTGAAACAGAATGTCAGTGTTGACAAAAAGCCTTATCATTCAAGGAATAACAACTTATCCCCTGGAAGCGTAGGCAGGAAATGCCTTGGCAATCGATGATGAAGGCACTTTAATTTATTGTGTCAAGACACAAAATATCGTGACAACAATGCACTGTAGGCAGTACATGCATTTTTGTTGACGAGCAGCTAGAACTAGACATCAATCAGTAGACAAGCAATGAAGCTTGCTGGCACTGTTTTAGAAAGGCGCTCATTGTGTCGATTATAGATGCCTAAAGTCCTTCTAAGAGTAATTTTACTTGCTTTCAGATCTTGCTAGACATTAACACGCAAGGCTGAACAAAAAGATTGTGATTATCTGATGATTGATATTGTCCCCAGCAATCATGGATTGTGACCCAATCTTCCATGCAAGATTGAAAGATTGTTGCCATAACCAGTCGTCTCCATGAAACAACTTGACAATGGAAATGGTTCGCGACATGTTTGATTCCGTCATGGATGGCATCCCGTCTTTGAAGAACTACATTGGCCCTCGAATGCGACGATCGTCGCAGATCCAGCTTTTGAGAAGTGCCGCAATAGACCTCGACAATGAAATTAAGAAGTGTGCTCGCAATCGCGTCAATGCAACGCAGCCGTGTGAAAACACGAGTGGGATCCCCCCAGCCTCTGTTTGCGCTACTTCGCTAGTAAGTTCACAGCCCGATCTCCATTTTCATGTTGCGTTTTGCCTCCTCGATGGTCTCACCTCTATATTCACCGCGGTGTCGCGTTTCAAATTGCATGAGTTTGAAATCCCTTGTAAACTAATATTCTTACAACTAAATATACTTTTAGAACTTATATATTGTACTCTAAGAATTAATTTTCTATCCCACGAGAGTCCCTTGATAGAAGGACAATTTCGATAGAAGAACTTCAATGGTGAGGGGTGGAAATTGTTTGCCTGTGAGAATTTATATCAGAAATGACAAGCCGATCTTCATCAAAGAAGGATTTGCTGAGGAGGTATGACCGACCACGATGATTGCCATGAATGAGAGCCTGAACAAGAGGATTTGTAGGGACCAAGGATGGCCGACTCTGCGTACTCGTTTAGTTTGACGACGTTTAATCCGTCGGGAAAGCTGCTTCAAATCGAATATGCGCTCAATGCTGTCAACAACAATGGCCATGCGACTCTCGGTATCCGCTGCAAGAATGGCGTCGTGATCGTCACGGAGAAGAAGCATCGAACGATCTTGGTCGACGAAACCGCGTACAAGAAGATTGAAAGTCTTCACTCTAGCGCGGGTGTCATTTACAGCGGTCTTGGACCGGATTACCGAGTTTTGGTACGCAAGGCTCGCAAGAAGGCGCAAGCTTATTTCCTCAAATACAAGGTACGTTTCTGACGTGTGACCACCGATTTAGAGGAATATCCATACAGGAAAACGCTCCGGCTTCGATCTTGGTGCGTGATATTGCAGCCATCATGCAAGAATTCACGCAATCTGGTGGCGTGCGTCCATTCGGCGTCTCGTTGTTGTATGCAGGATACGACGACGATGGTCCGCAATTGTATCAAATTGATCCCTCGGGTGCTTACTTTGGATGGAAAGCGACGGCGATCGGCAAGGATTCCGTTACGAAGAAAACTTTCCTTGAGCGAGTACGAACATCATGGAATTCTGCTCGAAATCTCACTCACTCATAGAGATACACGGACGACATTGAGCTCGAAGATGCAATCAACACGGCATTGCTAACGATGCGCGATGGGTTTGAAGGCGAGGTACTCGACTTGCGTTGCGTTGTTTTATCCAGGTTGTTTGTAGATGAACGAAAACAACATCGAAGTCGGAGTGATCGGACAAGACAAAGTATTTCGTGTCTTGTCGCCAAACGAAGTCAAGGACTATCTGGCTGAAGCGCAATAGATGGAGATACTCTGTAGCGCTGAGATACTCTGTAGCTCTATTGACTCGTAACGCGGCTCGTTGATTTCACTTGCGATTTGTGACGTTTTTGAAGTTTCGAGACCCATTTTCGAACGTGGCATTGGACATACACCATGCTCAAGCTTCGTTCGGCATGCACTGCTGCTTGCAACCTAGTCCAAGTGGTCATTATGTCACAAAAGACAGAGCAGTACGTAGCGATCGAATGGCGAAAGGTTTCCCACGCTGTGGCCATACATGGCGAATGATCCATGCCGGATTCGAGATATGCGAGTGCTTCTTGCACAGCTTGACATCGTTCTTTTAGTTCCTGCTTCGTCTCGTCTGTCTGATGTACTGCCGTGAGCTGTTTGTCCACGATCGGCTTGATCTCTTGCCAGCACGCCCGGAGTTGTTGGAATTCGTCCTCGAACGACAAGACGTTGGAAATACCGATGGAAGCGCGAACTTGGGCGAGATCGGCGTCGTCCAGTTCGACTTTGGGATGAACAAGCGCCGCTCGAAGGTCGTACGCTTGCGTGAGATACAGCAGTGTGTCGAGATCCATCATATCTTTGCCCGTGTCGTAGAAAATGAGCCGACAGTCGCGGACACTGACGCGATGGCGCGTCACACTCGTAATGATCTTGACAAACTGATCCATGCCAATGACTTGTTGATTTGCGCGACGGAATCGATGGAATGCGACGACAAATTGCTAGAGAGGATGGATGAGCTTTGTCCAAGGAGAGATCGATGTATACTTCGTCCATTTGAGCATCTAGGCGCTGCCATTCGTGCAGAAAGATGTCCATCGCGGCATCCAAATCGACGGCGCTCAAATCTTGGTCGTCAGCACTTTGGAGAGAAAATTGTAAAATGAATATGGCCGTTCAATACAACCTGTCGGATGGACGAAAGCGATGCAAGTTTGAAATGGCGTCGACGAGTGTGTCCATTTCGTCGCTTGCAAGTGTCTTGGCAAAGATCGAATGGGCTGCTGCGATCACGGCGGACACTGGCACGACGCAGGAACCATCGACGAGTTGCTGGAGACGTTTCTTGGGCTCGAAGATCTACCGTCGACAATCATGAGACCAAAAGCTAGGCAAGACTACTGGCTTACGCGAAGAACGCCAAAGAGTAGATGCGCCAGCGAGCCGAGCCAAGCGTGGAGAATACCTCGGCGAAGTGGCGCTTGGACGCCACAAGCTGCGGCAAAGAACGAAACGCGACGATCGTCGATGTGAGCTTGCATGCCACGGACCAGCTGATCTAAATGCGAAGCCACCAAACTGCGATTTTGGAACTTGGTCATCAAGGAATCACACACAAAGACGGAGAGATCGGTTGCACCGCCGACATCTCGGTCGTCTTCTTCGTAGTCGAGCTGGTCACGTTTGATTTTCTCAATGAGCATGTCGAGCATGAATCGTTTCAATTCTCGACGTGTCCACGGCGTGATCGCGACGGGATTCTGCTTTTGCGTGCGATCTGCGTCGACCAAAAACGTTTTCCAAATCCACGGCGTGTGGTAAATCCCCACCACGACCGCCGACGACGCCGCAGGTCGTGGAAATCTCGAGTCGATGTGGCGTCGGGTCGACGATTTCGAAGGCGAATTCATGGACGACGACGACGACGACGACGACGCCATGGCCGTTTCAGCGACGCTCGCCAATGTATTCGATCGAGCCGACGACGAACGCAGTCCATGCGTTAGTCGGAGCACGCTAATGGCCCTCGAGAAATGATTTCGCGCTTTTCCAGAAGACGAGCTCGACGCCTTCCCGCCGTTCACGTCGTCGTCGTCGTCGTCTCGAAGCCAATGGCCAGTATCTCCATCCATAACACAACGATAGGCTGCTAAAAGCTCGGCGCCGCCTGGTAAATGCTTGGTCTACGTAAAGCATGAGGGAGCTCATGGCAGAGTGTTTTCTTACCGAGGTGATCAAGCTGTCGACCAGCAAGAAAGGATGTTCGGCGACCATGTGCACGAAGAAAGGTTTCCACGTGGCGACGTCGGCTTGGAGTAAATTCCGAAGCGCTTGTTTGTTGTGCATGGCAAGCGCGGTGGCCACTTCGACGCTCGACGCGACGAGCTCTTGGAGATGGCCTTGGTGGGTCAAAACGCCATGCAGCAAGGCCACAACGCCTTTGATATCGTGGCGAAGGGCCAGCGCCATCCCTGCTTCTTGCGCTCGTTGCGTTTTGTCCAAGAAGGCTGGGAGATCGTCGAGCATTTGCACGAGGACATCGAGGCGTTGCCGGTGGAGCGTCGAATCTTCATGGTTGTGGCTTGGCGAGGATTCCATGGCAAGAAAGATGCGTTTGACCAAATCGTGGTTGAGCAAGAGGACTCTGGCGACGTCATGGACATGGCTGTCGAGCCATTGAAAGGCCACTTGAAGGGGCGAGGCCGAGGGCGCATGGACAAGACGAGCAGGCACAATGTCTTCTAACGTCGTCTCATTCGACGACCAGAGCAATGGAAGGAGCGTGTGTTTATGAGCGGCATGGACCACCGACTGCCACGCTTGTGCGGCTGCTTCGTCGAGCTGCATGAATATCTCGACGGTGTTGGGGCAATGGACCATGGCATACTTGAGAATTCCAGGATGTGTGGTTAGTACGTCGATCAAAATGTGTGGCGCTTGTTGAATGGCGCTCGCGAGAGCATCAGGATGCCATTCCATCAATTGAACCAGCGTGGCCACAGCTTGCACGCCATCTTTGTCATTGTTGCTTTCGTTTTTCGAGCCACTTTGTCTTGGATCGCCAGGATCGTCGTCAAAGAAATCGCCGCCACCATCGCCATGGCATTTATGCAAAAGTTGCTTGAAATCACGCACCCCGCGGTGATACATGCGAACGTCGCGACTGCAAACCAGTTGATAAATCTCGTCCAACTCGTCGATGAGCTCAGACGGATCGATTTCGTCGAGGTTTGCAGATTGTTGTGGTTGGAGTCGACCTCTCAACGACGAAGACGGCATGCGGCTAGCCAGACGTCGACGACTGGGCATCTCGACAGGTTTCTTGAGAAAACTCGCACGGGCATGGCTCGTTCGCTTTTTGATCAACGACAACGACGAGATGGACGTTGGCGGCGGTTTTGGAAACGTCTGCAAGGTGCCGCCTCCTGACGCCGAAGAGGCGGCTTCTCTGTCTTCGTCGATTTTTTCAACCAAAGGCGAGCCAAATATGCAAGCAGAGGACGACCTTAGAGTCGCCGCCAGTTGTTGCTTGGCGTCCACTGGCAGCTTGTTTATGCATTGGATCAAACATTGGACTCGCGGCGCTGAAGGTAAAGTCGTGAAAGAACGTCGCGGTAGCAATGGCAACGATGGCGGGGACTCCAGTTGATCAAATAGTTGGCAAATCACGTCGATGGACACATTGTTCGTTTCCACGCCGACTTCCTTGAGCTGCTTCTGCTTCTCCTCCTGTCGCTGTTTGAAGCTACAGCGGCGGTCTGGAGCCGCATAAACTTTGTCTAAAAGATCATCAAAATGGAGAAGTTTAACACGACGAACCTGCATAGAGGGCATTGGCGTAGAATGTCTTGTTGTTGTCGTAGCTTTGATAGATCGAATGGACGAGACCACCAACGAGCAAAGTGCCGACGAGACTAGTCGGCGGCAATACGATGCGGAGCAACTACTTGTACATTTCAAGAGCAAAGTCAGATTTGCCAGCGCACCTCGACGAGAATCTCCATAAAGATGGCGGTGCATGCTGCATTGGGCTGCTCCCGTGGAGTAGATCGTGGATTTGTCGACGAATAACGCAAGAGCGCCTGCCACAGTCGAGTTACTTTCCCTCGCGTCGAGTTGTCGCTCTCATCGGCGCCGCCTTCTTTGCTGTCGTCATGAAGGCGCAATGCCCATCTTTCAAGGATGGGCGCTACGATTGTATCGACATCTTGCATCGAGAGGCATTTGCGCGAGGAAGACTCCTGCCTTGGCCGTCGCTGGCCACGAGACGACGGCGGTGAGGTAGGATGGACAAAGTTATACACGGGTGGCAGCATCGTGGCGTTGATGAGGGATACGTCGTTACAAAGCTTTTTTTAAAGTTAGTTGGTAGTGTTGTAGTAGCGATCGCCAAAGCTACCGAGACCAGGAAGGATGCATTTGTTGGCATTCAAGTCGGGATCGATTGCCGACGTGACCACTTTGACACAGGGATAGGCTTGAAACAAGTACGACAGACCGATTGGACACGACACGACATTGACGAGGACAATGTTCATTTCGTCCACGCCAGCATTGAGAAGCAGCTACGAGAGAGGGACAAGCTAAGAAATGACACAAGAAATACGAGTCGTACTTGGATAGCCATCATGGCACTTCCTCCAGTGGCAAGCATGGGATCCAAGAGCAAAACGCGGTCAAATGATGCCAAGCGAGGTGGTAGCTTTGAATAAAACAAAATTGGCGTCTTCTCCGTGGATGTTTCATCCCGTTGAATCAAGAGTTTGCCTGAAGGAACGCTTAGTTGGTAGAAAGAGGGTCAAGACGTACCGACAGAGACAGCAGGATCGCATCGCAAGACTTGTTCGAGCAAGCAGTCACCTGATCGTTGGATGGACACAGCACAGAGATTGTTGTTAGGCCGCATGCCCGAGTATTCCATGCCATTTGGCGTCCATACGGTTGCAAACTCCATCGCACAAGCCGCGAGAGCTTCCTCGGCAATGATGCTACAGTTGGCATGTTAACGCTTGTGTCTGAAGGACGCCGATAAACGTTACCGCATAAGCCGATCGGCATGTTGTTTGAACTGCAAATGTGTGCTTCGTTTGTCACGGAGCGTGAGGTGGAGCGATTGAATCGCCGCCAATTTCGGGACAATAAGGTTGCGGAACTTGCCTTCCATCGATGTTGTGACAGAACACAGTTTCTTCATCGCTTGCTTGTGTTCTCCTTTGCCTGGCACATAATCTGGCGATGGTCGTGCCATCTTTTCTTTCTTCGGCACTTTGGCTGGCCGTGCTTCGTCCGGTGCGTGTGTGCACTTCTTCAAGTGCCCTTCGAGAGAAATTGCACGTCCCGCGACTTCTTTGCGGCAAAATTTGCACACAAGCAGTGCAGTGGAAGCATTCTTCATGCGTCCTGTCTCCTCAAAGTGAACGCGGACGGGTGCAGGTGGTCTTCCCGTCCTTCCACGCGTAATTTGGTCCGCCGCCTCCATCAGGTCATCGCCATATTTGACGAGTTTCTGGAGCTGTTTCTCCGCCATGGTCAAACTGCGAATTTGACGTCAAGAATAAAACCACTCATTTTCGCCAATCAGGAGTCTTCTTATTCTAATTTATAGCCAATCATTGAATTTAATAATTTTAGCTAATTGAATTTAAATTCATTTCAAAAGAAACCAATCCACGACGGTTAAAGTGGAAATATCAGCCAAGTGCAATCTACATCGAGACTAAAACGTAAAGACATGTTTAATTGCAACGATGAACGATTATAGAAATACGAATTGTTCACTTCGCTCACGGGCAATTCGAAGCAAACACACACAAGTCTAAAGGCTATTATCACTGGGATGTTAAGTTGACGCGTAATCCGTGGGAATCAAGCGAGGAAAGATGCAACTCGAAGAGTCTTCGCTCACAGGAGTGAAGCCAGTAAAACACAATAAACTTTACAAGTTAATAGAATTATATTTTTGATATCTAAGTTTATGCATACTAACGGTGGTCAACAGCATCGAGACATCATTTTGTTGATAATTCACTTCAAGAACAGATAAAATTTCAAAACTCAATACCAACATAGAAGTCAAGCTTGCGCAATTCAAAGAATATATAACGCATTGCTTCTGAAATACAATATCCTTTGATTTATAATGCAAACAATTTCTGAATGATTGTAAAGGCCAGATTTGGGAATTCCGGTGAGAGTCAACGTTGGGTTCGGGAGAAAACAGGAATGAATTAGGTTGGGTTAACTACGTGTGTGTCAGATTGTGAAACTTGAACTGAAATACAACACACCCTCGCAAGTTGAACTCAGCTCGAATAGTCAACGACGCCAATAGTCTAGCGAGCTTTCGCAAGGCATTTGGCTGGCGAAGCCTTGGTGAAAACGTCTGCAGGTATTCTTCCGGTTGGACGGTAGCTGACTGAAATTTGGCCCGATTGGACCGCGTCGCGCATGAACAATTACTTAATATTCATTCCCACAAACCTTTGCTATCGAGGACCACACGTCGCATAGAGAAAGACTGTCTGCCATGGCTTCCAAGTCACCCAGTTGGGAGATTTGTTGAGCTTTTGATTTGGCTACAAATCGATTTGGAAATGTATTTGATTTTTGGTCATAAACACAAATTTGACTGAAATTGACAATATCTTATTAAAAAGATTATCTAATTGAGTGGCAGAAACCTTGCCGATAATTTATCTGACTGGCTGCTATTACTCTGGCCAATATTTATCGTGCACCAAGTGACTCCTTTTCAAACGTCGAACTTGGTGATAATAGTCCATGAGTCGACTTCATCGTCTAGAAGAAACAGTTTCTGGTAAGGCTTAAGTTTGACGAAAGACTTGTTAAGGCATATTCATGCAGATAGACCTCCATGAAACAGCCGCATGGTTTTGGAATCGCGCTTAAAACAAATCAGGCGCGTTTCGAGTCCATTTTGTCGCGCATAGCAAAAATTGCGCTTTAGTTGTCACAATGCAGGTTATCGGGTGTTATATCGTTTTGAAATCCGAGTTCAACATGTAATTGCCGAATCCAGTGGCATTCCTGGACGCCCATTGTGCCTGTAATTAGCTCTGCCTCCATAGTGGATAGTTCAACAACACTCTGTTTTTCGAACACCATGCGATGGGGCACTTGCCAACTTTAGAATACCGCCTGTAGTCGAGCGGTGGGTTGTAACATCACCAGCCCAATCTGCGTCAATGTATACATCAGCAACAAGTTGCGTTCCTGGGCTAATGGGTAACTTTAATCCGTAGTGATGGGTACCTTTCAAGAAACGTAGTATTCTCTTGATGCCTCGTTCGTGATGCACTGTCGGTTGATACATGTATCGAGCGATCATAATGGTGGTAAAGGTAATATTGGTGCGAGTTGTACCAGCAAAGCACTGCAAGGAACCAACGACTTCACGGAATTGAGTGGTTGGAAGGCTAGATTCGGGGCTATTGCCGAATTTCATGTGGTTCATTGCAATTGGGGGTGGTAGTCATGGAATTTGGGGTTTTCAAGTAATTCGTCGATGAATTTCGTTTGCTCTAGTATGTAGCAGAAGTCATTATGTGAATGTTGATTCCCAAGCAATGTTCGACGGGACCGAGCCACTTCATATCGTATTTTGATTTCAGTGTTGTCATTGCGCTATCGTGGAATGCTTGGTATGTTGACAGGAGAAGTAAATCGTCGACGTACAATCCACAAAGCGACATCTTGCCATTGCTAGACCAGTGGTATAAACAGGAGTCAAGTTTGCTGCGTCGATAACCAAGGCTCAATAAGGTGGTGTCGATCTCGGTGTGCCACAGTCGACCTGATCGCTTTAGCCTGTATGGGCACTTTTTCAAGAGTAATGCCTGCGTCTTTGGATCTCCATCAATGCCTCGTGGTATCTCCATTTGTAGAGCTCTATCCATCTTTGTCTTCGCATAGGCAGAGGAATGTCACCATGAATCACTGGGGAGTATGTGTCAGCAAAATCCACACCATAGTTTTGTGTGAACCCGCGTGCAACTAGCCTTGCTTTGAACTTATTGATCTCGCCTTGCGAGTTTAGTTTGACTCGGAATACCCACTTGTTTGAGACCAGGTTGGTTCCGCGTGATATGTCAACAAGGATCCAAGCCCCGTTCACCACCAATGAATCGATTTCTGCTTTCATTGAAGCAGTCCATTCAGTTGCGTATTGGCCATTTAGGGCTTCCTTGACTGTTTGCAGGTCTTTGGTTATGGTGACGAGTAGAACGTGTCCTCCGAGGCGGTTCAGGATGCGCTCGCTTCGACGTGGTGTTGGGATTGATGCGTTGTTTTGGGTTAATTTTCTGATTGGTTGAATATGATAGATGTTAGGACGTTGTGTACTGGCAATATTATGTGGAACTGGAGGCCGTGGTGTGATGGGCATTGAGCTTGTGCGATTGAAGGCGAGTTCCTTGGCATCGGGTTGCAAAGTGCCAGTGGGCTTTTTAGGTGGGCAAAGGTTCATAACATCTTTTGTCGTCACGATCTTTGTTAGTCGTGGAATCTAAACGTCATAGGCTTTGACCGTCGCGTTAATTCCAAGTACGCGGCCCAGCTCGGCGTAGCGAACGATGCCTGTGTGGTTAGGGTGTACACGTACTGTAGTAACGCTGTCGAACTCCAAGATGTGACTTATGCGCGGTACCTTCTGCGTTAGTACTTCAAGTAGTGATCTGGGGTCAGCGTTGCTGCGAGTTCCAACGTGGTTGCGAATGTAAGCGGCATACAGGACGGCATGTGACCAAAACGTAGCGGAAAGGTCGCATGAGAATAGCATTGTCATTACCATATCCATAAGCGCCCGTATCATGAGCTCAATGTTTGCCAACGTGGCGAACTCGATGCATTGGACCTTTAAGTCGTGGGTTGACCGTGAGATTTGCATTTGATCTGGCGATAGATGGCTAACCATTCGAGCAATCATAGGTATGTTCACTGTTCAAGTGGCCAAGTTCTTTGTGCCAACCGTTGAGCGTGTCGATATGTTTCGATGCGAAGTTGGAGTTGCCTTGAAATCTCGCTTTCTCTCCTGTCTGGCGGTCAATGGAGGCGATGTCAAGTGTCCATAGCAGTCCGTTGCGTGTGGCTGTTCCCATGATGAGGTTGCCTTGGTTGATGGAACATGATTGGGAGCTGAATCGTACGTTGAGCCCACGCTGAGTTAGCTGTGTCACGAATGTTAAGTTCATGCCGAGATCAGGGATGTAATAGACTTCTTTCAAGACCACGGCCATTTGCTAGCGTTAGGCGTACTTCGCCCTTGCATTTGGAGTGGATGTTTGCCTAGTTCGCGACCACCACGGCAAGGTCAGCTGGGACAACTTTGTGGATCGCTGTGTAGCCTGAGTCGAGGAGCCATGAATTTCGGATATGTTCCTCGACGGATACAAACCAAATATTCGAGGTGAGTATGCCGTCATCAGAGCCGTGGTCACTGCTATTGTTAGGTGAAGATACGACTGCAGTTGCTCCGTGGATTTGTGTTGGTGCTGGCTTCGCTTGTTGTGGTATGGTAATGGTGGCTAATGCATTGGCTGGCTTTTGGAATTTTGCACTCGCTTGCGTAGTGGCCAAGTTGGAGGCAGTTGAAGCAAGTCTTTCCGGTGGGATCGCCTTTTGCTCCACGACCGTTCCCAGCCCCCTGCTCTGACTTCACCATTTTCGCCACCACCGCGGCTATTGGAATGTCCACTCGCCCTATTTGCTTGGACCTTGGGTACGATCCGGGAGTTACGCCTGTTGTAGTTGATCCCAGCGCTGCCGGTAAGAGCAGTTAGACCTTCAACGGTTTTGTCTATGGCAACAGGGCTGTCGTGGTTGACTTTACTCAAGTACGAGCGAAAGTGAGTTGTCATGATTGGGCACACAAACTTTACGAACATGTCCAAAGCCGTGTGGTTGGATATGATGCCATACGCTGTAGATGTTCGATATACGCTGCGTGCTCAGTCCATGTCATATTGTACCGCTTCTCGAGCATCATCTTGCAGTACTTGGTCGTGGGTAAGGTGGCTGCAGTAGACCTTGCGTAGCTCGTTGACAAGATGGGTGAAGCTGTAAGTTGGATCATGGATCATTTGCCAATTTTGCTCATTGTCTGCTACATGTAGAGCTGCCATATCACTCAAGCTGCTCTTCAGCGCAAAGAACTTGTGAACATTAGTCCAAACGGATCCATTGAATGATAAATCATGATTGATGGCGTCTTGAAACAAGCGAAACCAGCTTTCAAAGTTGTGGCCAAGGCCAGGGTAGAGCTCTTTGCCTGGTGAGCTTGACAAAATGTAAGTTCTTCACTTTCAGTGACCGGTCGACGCTGTGTACGACGTGGTGAGAACGGGGGTCCTAGAGGACCAGAGGGACCAGGAGGACCACGTGCACCTCGCAATACCGCGAAATCCGGGCGAACCGGGAGTTCTTGGTAGCCCTGAAGGGCCTTGCGGTCCAGTTGTATGACTAATCGACCAAAATTGAGCATCGGCTTGACTTCGTAAATTTGACACTTCTGCGTCGTGTAGGGCTCGCTGCTGGTGTCGTTGGTTGATTCAGTGTTCGTACAGGGTTTTGAGCGACACTTTGCTCACGCAAGAAAGGTTGACGGGTATATTACCATCCCGGGGGAAGACTTGCAGCCATTGAAATGTGAAATACATCGGGCCTTATCAGGGAGCTTGTGTAAGCAGTATCGGCATCTCACGACTCGCTCCTTCCCTTTACCATACTTGCTGACGTGTTGATCCATCGCGGTCGTTTCAAAGATCTATGGAAACCTCGTTCTAAAATGAAATAGCTGTGCTTTGTTGTGCTTTCGAGCAAAATTTCTGATATCGGCGTGATTTGTTAAGTCGTTTATCAATCGCTTTGATTGGCAAATTTGACATTGACGACTCATTTTGGCTAATCAAATTCTTACAAAGAAAAATCAGTCAATCGGATCGATTCGTGGATGGGTTCTTTGGCGTGATTCGACCCAAAGTTTGTATCAAATCAACAATACATTAAATGTAAAGAAAGATTTACATAACTTTTCTTTACTTAAAACCTTACACTGTCTGTGTTGAGCGCAAAGTGTAAAGGGTGCACCCTAGTTTATACGCATCTGTACAATGCAGTCGATGTCTGGGATGAAATATTTGCGGTCGTTGGTGCTTGAGCCGCAGTCGTCGGAATTGGCGTGGTCGGGCTGACTGGTATTGGACCATATCCACCGAACTTTGAGATTGTGTGTCTGCGAGAGGCAACAGCAGCTGGAAGGGCATCGTTTGGGGGAACCGGGTCTTGATTCACTAAAGTTTGTCTCGTATGCAACTGTAGTTTCACTTGCTTCTACGCTTTACGATCGTTGGTGTGGATTTGGGTGTGGCGCTTCCATTTTATGTTGAGTCAAGCTTGCTGATGTTCTTCCTCGTATTGCCTCCGCTCTTTGCGCTGAAAACAAAGTAGCAGGCCGTGTTGTGACACGCGCGTGTGTGCGTACGTTCGTTGTTGTTTGTGTGCTCGCTTCTGGTCCGTGGGGTGAATGTATGTTTTGGTGAGATGTTTTGCGTGAAAGGAGCCTCTTGCGTCGTCGAGGTTTTTGACAATGCTTGGGCCTTTTGTATCGTTGAGGTCATCGTTGTGCGGTTCAGTTCGTGTGTTCTGGTACCTGTGCGCGTGAGTTCGATGTGTTTCGTCGCGCGTCGCCACACACTTCCCTTGGGCTCATAACACTTGGGAATTCCGGTGAGAGGCAACGCCACGAGTCTATGGGATCGGGAGAAGACAGGAATGAAATAAGTTGGGTTATCTACGTGTGCGTCAGATTGTGAGTGAAACTTGAACTGAAATCCAATACAGATTGCAGTAAAACAGAAAATGAGGTGAAAATTAGATGACTTTATAGTTCATCTCATTATTCGTTCAGACGTTCACGTCAATCCGAATAAAGTCGATCAATTTTCATTGGCCTCAGCTCGTTCTGTTCATGATGGATTCTGGCGCTCGTCGAGCAAGAATGAGGACGCCGACCAAAAATGAATGGATTCGTTCACTGTGATAAATTGGTTCGGTCCTTGCTTCCAGCTCCTTCCATCGAGTGATGCCACAGACGCTGCAGCTGCCGCGGCAGCTACAACCGCGCACACAACATTCTGGTCCATCGAAATGCGAACTGCACTTGGATTATCCGGTATTGACCTAAAAAATTCAGGAAATCAACTTTGATCACATGATTCTAGATTTTTTTACCTTGTTTATAAATTACCGGTTGAAATTAATGCAATATAAAATGTTTGACGGAAGATTTGACGTTGTTTCATTGGTCGGTTTGACGACCAATCAAATCACAGAGTCTGGACGCTACTCGTTCCCTGTACATGCGCTGTATAAATTTATCATATTAAGGACATTAAATAAAAATAGGTATTGCTTTTTATGGTAAAGTGTATGGGCACAATGCAGTACAAATATAATGAGACGCAGCCAATCAAAACGCTCCCCGCCTGATGAAATTCTGGTTTTCAGATAATGACCCCCTCCCTGAAGGTCATTCTGGTTCATTATTGACAATATAACGAACAATACTTTATTCCTTCAACCGTCAAATGTCACTTCTCATTTCTCGATTTCCAGTGTGCTGGAGAAGTTGGACAGTTTATTGAACTAGGTGAACGTTTATTGGTTGAAACTCACTGTCAACTGCAACATCCAGGTGGACCACGAAGCTATGTCTGTGTGGTTCAGACACAACGTGACTCGACTGCCGAAATCGGTCGCACAGTGAATGCCCGCTTTCATTCATTCCTGGCATTTGGATGTTGCAGTTGACAACGAGGTCCAACCAATAAATAATTGCGCAGAGCATTGATTGTCCGTTGAATATTTAAGTGCTCTCCACAATTACTTATTTAAAAAATGATTTATTGGTACACCAAGTTGGATTGAGAAGTCATGTTTTAAGATCCATCTTGGGGTAGCAAGTAAGAGTAGAATAAGTTGTTATGAAGAGCAATTGAATGTCCAAAATGAAAAGTTCGAAGAAGTTTTATTCAAGCTTCGTGTATGAAAAGTCAATAGCAATGACCATTTATTATTCAGGTTTAGGAAGAGCTTTGATAAAACTTTTTTGAACTTCTTCGGGGATATTATATCCCAAGCTTCAATAGCAGGCTTGATCATAGAGATTCTCTGCTGCTTGGCAGTCTTCGCATCGTCAGTTGACCCCGAGGTCACGCAAATGTTGCTTGAAAGGCCCCATGATGGGTACATCAAGGATCTGGCAGTAGGATGTGCTATTGGGAGGAAGAAGGCACATGTGACATCGTATCTCATCATTAACGATGCGCTCGCTTTCCTCGCTAACATGGCTCTCAAAGTTGTCAACAATGAGTACCAAAGGGTTCTCAATGTTGACCATCAGCACGTCAAGGAAAAAGTTCTCCGGACAGGACCATCCAACCAGGCCTTAGATTGCATTACATAATGATGTCCCGGAGGATAGCTCTCGAATTCGTTCGATTCGATACATCCTCCAGGAACACCTCGGATCGCAAACACAATAGGCAGTTTTTGGCCATCAACTCTGACGGTCAAGAGAGCCGTCATGCGCATTGAATGCTTTTCAGCATTCACAACAAATACCCCCTCTCTTTTGACAGCCCAAATTGTCTTAGGAGACATATCATATTATATTTCCGTTTCATCTGTGTTATAAACACAGTCACTTGAGAAATCACCATTTACGGCCAAAACTCAATCGCGTTTCCTCGAGATCCTCTTGAGTTCTCTTTTTGCGACAAAGTCGTTGACGAGAGAAGCCATTGCGATGCGCAAATCTCTAGAGAAGGCGCAAAAGAGATCTATAGGCAGACTTCCTCGTTGACATGTACTCAGACAACCATTCATTACGATTAACTCTTAAATAGCAAGTCATAAGAGCGGCTGTAATAGCCATTTCTTGTCGACGAATATCTCTGATGTATAGGGCCAAGTCGTATGCATCAGGCACAATGGCCTTCGGGCCAGTAAGTCCAACATTTTTTAGGGTTTTCGACCGCTCAAAGCTCTCAAGCATGCTCTTTTCGCGCTTCCACTTGTTGAGGCTTGTGGCGGAGTGAGTATCCGGTTATGTGAGCGGCATCGTGGATAGGAGCACTTTCCAGCACCGACACAGCCCACAGCTTTTGGGTCGTGGGCGGTGCTAGGCTCCATCAGTGTGCTTGATGAACAACCGGTACAGACAGCGCAGTCATTGAGAAATTGAAATTTGGACGATAAAGACAGCGTAGTTAATATTAAGTTTGGCGCCAATATTAAATCCAATCAAAACTGTTGGTTTAGTAAAGCTTCATTTTATTCGTTACAATTTGAAAATATTCGATGGAAAACCCTTGAACTCTATTCAGCGTCGTTCCCTGTACTATCACCAAGGAAGAACGAGTGATCACCATAAGAATGCAAGTGCAACTGCGCCACAAGCAAGCGATGGAGATTGACAGTACTCACCAGGGCGCTCCAAAGAATTGCTGCTATGTTGAGAATACATGATCCAGCAGACCATCGAGGTCCACCCTGTACAATTTATGAGTACTACTATATTTTTAAAGTGGGAAGAAATCCTATGAAACTTTATGCTTTTCTAAAATGACGTCTCGATACTGTCGACGACTTTAGGCAACAACCCGGGAACTTGAGCCCATATATCGCCTGGTCCAGCGACAGCCTAATCCTACAAATAATAAAAATGCATCAATGTGATTAGTTAAAATATTCAGCAAACCGCCAAGACCCAAGAGGACGAAATGATGGTCAAGCTGGTTCAAGCTGGACCTCGAATCATCCACCAGACAAAGAAACAGCTGCGGTGTTTTCAGCGCTACGGTCATCGCTTTTATCCGCGTTGATTACAAATAGATTCAGCACGATTGAGCAAGCGTTGATATCGCAGATGTTATAACTGTGGCAATCACCGTTGCCATGCAATATTGAAAACTACCACGTCCTCCTGACAGTTGTACTCTACCCTCGCATTACAGGGCGTATCATACCGATCAGGGGGCGTGGAAAAGTCAATGCATAAAGACGGTGAGTTTTATACAAGCTTAGAAGTTGAGCACATTTTCTGCGGACTATATCATCATCACTAAGGGTGAAGATCTAGCTTCATTCCAAGGTATGGCGCTCTCTGCAAGGAAAACCCACAAGTCCGAGCGAAACAACTTGCTGAAGAAGCTTGACCATCAAAATGAAATTAAGGAACAACAAGTACTGTACATATTGCTTAGCGAGCGCGTCAAAGACCTTGAAATGAAGATGGAGGATCTTATCAAAAATGAAATACCAACTAATGAAGTTCAAACCGCCCAACAAGTTGAAGATCCTGAAGTTGCGAGCGCGAATCGCACACGATAAAAGCGTTGATGATAGCAAGTGCGAGACCAAAGCGCAAGACGAGCAGTCTTCCAGTGCCCCAAAAAGCATCGAAAAAGAAAATTGCACGGGTGAAAGCAGCGTCCGAGCCAGTGGCGAGATGGCAGTCCATTCACAGCACTGCAACTTTGCCAGCGGACTCACAAGACATGGACACCAACGACAAATGGTAAAAATAGATTTATTTTAATATGGCAGCTCTTGCTTTATGTCATTTTGCGCAATAATGTCATTTTAGAGGTAGGTCAATATGATACATTATAGATAAATGATATTCTTCGAGAATATTACACAAAAAGTCAGTTCATTAATGTGGAAATGAATAGATTTGTTTCATAAGTTCTCAGCACCGACGGTATAACTTTGTTCATTCGTTGGTGCTTTCGCTGTTTGTCAATTCCACCTGCTTGTGATAAATAATTTTCCACAGGTTGAAGAAGGCCTTGTAAAGTTTTCAGAACGTCTGGGTTAACAGTTTGGTTGTGGCGAAATGCCTTCAATCTATCTCACGTTTCAGGAATGTGCCTTGCCATAGCTTCCACAGTTCTTAAATGGAGAGTATCGCCAATGTTAATTCGACCGTCTAGACCACATCCGCACCGCGTTGAGTATCGTTAGGCTAAAATTGGAGTGCGTAAATCAAGGTTTAGCATGGAGAATTCGAATCTCCACACCGCGAGCCATTGTAAACGCTAATGCAAAGCCGATTGCCGTATGTTCTCTACCAATCCCAGGTAGCTCTCATACTGTCGACACTGATGGCGACTATGTGGATCTTTACATTCAACGGCTAGTAGCCCACTCAAATGCGACTACAGCGACGCCGCTGAACGGTACCATTCATCATTCTCATGAGTTCGAGTGTTGAAATCATCGACGACATGCAGCCAAAACGCGTCCAGTCTCTGGCCATTCCCCATGATAGCGTCTTGAGACACCCAATCAACTGGAACAAAGTTTTTCGTCGTCAACTTGACGAAAGTTCTTTCCGCGTCAGCGCTTTGGCGCGCTTTCTTCGCCCATGACAGCGGTGAGATTCAACAGATGCGCTTTATAAGATAGTCTATTCTCGCAGGGAAGTATTACCTAGCAGTTTCTACTACGTTAAAATAGAATGCTATATGTACAACGCAGTGCAGGTCGGATTCCTTCGCAAGTACTACTCTGGTCCGAAATGATTGTCACATTTGACTTTTCAGTGGAGTTTCGTTGGGCCTGTTCGATGAAATCTACATTTGATTGGTGCAAATGAAATTACTTTATCTCCTCTTTGATTGGATATATTTATTCAGGCGAAATTCATTGCCATGCAGGAGAAACAACGCCTCAAAGTTTGTCCTCTTATTCAAATTATAGAAAATCTCCCGCCAGTGAATCAAATCGCAATGAAACGCGGCCCCACCGCACACACAAATAGATTACTTAGTCTCTGATATGTTGACGGTATTTTTGAGAGGCTATCGATCAAGACGCTCAATTTCGATGCTCACAACTCAATCCGAATGGTCTGGCTCTAAGGCCCTTTTCCGGCGACCCTATGACCTCCTGCGTCCGTCCGCGCATCACTGGAACGTATAGAATAAGTTTGTACGCAGTTGCAGGACCAAATATGGCGCCTAGCGACGTGAGCAAAGCTAAATGCGAGGAGGTCCCCAATATCGTTAGGTTACATGCATATTTACCATTTTGTATGCCAATTTTATCTTTGATACAAAATATTACAATAAAAAAAAATTAAAATGTGATAAATTCTTCAAACCATTACATACTAAAACAAAGTCAACAAAAATGGTACTCCATAAAATATGCAACGTGACAATCTCTTCGGACCAAAGTAGTATGCTGTATTTAAGTATAGCATGCCAATTGGAATATGCGGTGCGGATGCTCTTAAAGATCATATTCACTTTCAAAAGTCAAAATGCCTCTCAATGCCACATTTTCTCCACTTGGTGCCCACGTGCCACATGCATATCTCGACCCCATCGAGATACCCACTCGTCACATCGGGCATGTTTGAAAGGTGTCATGCTCAGGTGGTGGACGTCCAAGCACCAACTTGGTCCGAAATCAACACGCGAGGGTCCCAAGCATACCCCACAAAGTGCCTCTCGATGCCACTTTTTCTCCACTTGGTGCCCACGTGCCACATGCATATCTCGACCCCATCGAGATACCCACTCGTCACATCGGGCATGTTTGAAAGGTGTCATGCTCACGTGGTGGACGTCCAAGCACCAACTTGGTCCGAAATCAACACGCGAGGGTCCCAAGCATACCCCACAGAGTGCCTCTCGATGCCACTTTTTCTCCACTTGGTGCCCACGTGCCACATGCATATCTCGACCCCATCGAGATACCCACTCGTCACATCGGGCATGTTTGAAAGGTGTCATGCTCACGTGGTGGACGTCCAAGCACCAACTTGGTCCGAAATCAACACGCGAGGGTCCCAAGCATACCCCACAAAGTGCCTCTCGATGCCACTTTTTCTCCACTTGGTGCCCACGTGCCACATGCATATCTCGACCCCATCGAGATACCCACTCGTCACATCGGGCATGTTTGAAAGGTGTCATGCTCAGGTGGTGGACGTCCAAGCACCAACTTGGTCCGAAATCAACACGCGAGGGTCCCAAGCATACCCCACAAAGTGCCTCTCGATGCCACTTTTTCTCCACTTGGTGCCCACGTGCCACATGCATATCTCGACCCCATCGAGATACCCACTCGTCACATCGGGCATGTTTGAAAGGTGTCATGCTCACGTGGTGGACGTCCAAGCACCAACTTGGTCCGAAATCAACACGCGAGGGTCCCAAGCATACCCCACAAAGTGCCTCTCGATGCCACTTTTTCTCCACTTGGTGCCCACGTGCCACATGCATATCTCGACCCCATCGAGATACCCACTCGTCACATCGGGCATGTTTGAAAGGTGTCATGCTCAGGTGGTGGACGTCCAAGCACCAACTTGGTCCGAAATCAACACGCGAGGGTCCCAAGCATACCCCACAAAGTGCCTCTCGATGCCACTTTTTCTCCACTTGGTGCCCACGTGCCACATGCATATCTCGACCCCATCGAGATACCCACTCGTCACATCGGGCATGTTTGAAAGGTGTCATGCTCAGGTGGTGGACGTCCAAGCACCAACTTGGTCCGAAATCAACACGCGAGGGTCCCAAGCATACCCCACAAAGTGCCTCTCGATGCCACTTTTTCTCCACTTGGTGCCCACGTGCCACATGCATATCTCGACCCCATCGAGATACCCACTCGTCACATCGGGCATGTTTGAAAGGTGTCATGCTCAGGTGGTGGACGTCCAAGCACCAACTTGGTCCGAAATCAACACGCGAGGGTCCCAAGCATACCCCACAAAGTGCCTCTCGATGCCACTTTTTCTCCACTTGGTGCCCACGTGCCACATGCATATCTCGACCCCATCGAGATACCCACTCGTCACATCGGGCATGTTTGAAAGGTGTCATGCTCAGGTGGTGGACGTCCAAGCACCAACTTGGTCCGAAATCAACACGCGAGGGTCCCAAGCATACCCCACAAAGTGCCTCTCGATGCCACTTTTTCTCCACTTGGTGCCCACGTGCCACATGCATATCTCGACCCCATCGAGATACCCACTCGTCACATCGGGCATGTTTGAAAGGTGTCATGCTCACGTGGTGGACGTCCAAGCACCAACTTGGTCCGAAATCAACACGCGAGGGTCCCAAGCATACCCCACAAAGTGCCTCTCGATGCCACTTTTTCTCCACTTGGTGCCCACGTGCCACATGCATATCTCGACCCCATCGAGATACCCACTCGTCACATCGGGCATGTTTGAAAGGTGTCATGCTCACGTGGTGGACGTCCAAGCACCAACTTGGTCCGAAATCAACACGCGAGGGTCCCAAGCATACCCCACAAAGTGCCTCTCGATGCCACTTTTTCTCCACTTGGTGCCCACGTGCCACATGCATATCTCGACCCCATCGAGATACCCACTCGTCACATCGGGCATGTTTGAAAGGTGTCATGCTCACGTGGTGGACGTCCAAGCACCAACTTGGTCCGAAATCAACACGCGAGGGTCCCAAGCATACCCCACAAAGTGCCTCTCGATGCCACTTTTTCTCCACTTGGTGCCCACGTGCCACATGCATATCTCGACCCCATCGAGATACCCACTCGTCACATCGGGCATGTTTGAAAGGTGTCATGCTCACGTGGTGGACGTCCAAGCACCAACTTGGTCCGAAATCAACACGCGAGGGTCCCAAGCATACCCCACAAAGTGCCTCTCGATGCCACTTTTTCTCCACTTGGTGCCCACGTGCCACATGCATATCTCGACCCCATCGAGATACCCACTCGTCACATCGGGCATGTTTGAAAGGTGTCATGCTCACGTGGTGGACGTCCAAGCACCAACTTGGTCCGAAATCAACACGCGAGGGTCCCAAGCATACCCCACAAAGTGCCTCTCGATGCCACTTTTTCTCCACTTGGTGCCCACGTGCCACATGCATATCTCGACCCCATCGAGATACCCACTCGTCACATCGGGCATGTTTGAAAGGTGTCATGCTCACGTGGTGGACGTCCAAGCACCAACTTGGTCCGAAATCAACACGCGAGGGTCCCAAGCATACCCCACAAAGTGCCTCTCGATGCCACTTTTTCTCCACTTGGTGCCCACGTGCCACATGCATATCTCGACCCCATCGAGATACCCACTCGTCACATCGGGCATGTTTGAAAGGTGTCATGCTCAGTGGTGGACGTCCAAGCACCAACTTGGTCCGAAATCAACACGCGAGGGTCCAAGCATACCCCACAAAGTGCCTCTCGATGCCACTTTTTCTCCACTTGGTGCCCACGTGCCACATGCATATCTCGACCCCATCGAGATACCCACTCGTCACATCGGGCATGTTTGAAAGGTGTCATGCTCACGTGGTGGACGTCCAAGCACCAACTTGGTCCGAAATCAACACGCGAGGGTCCCAAGCATACCCCACAAAGTGCCTCTCGATGCCACTTTTTCTCCACTTGGTGCCCACGTGCCACATGCATATCTCGACCCCATCGAGATACCCACTCGTCACATCGGGCATGTTTGAAAGGTGTCATGCTCACGTGGTGGACGTCCAAGCACCAACTTGGTCCGAAATCAACACGCGAGGGTCCCAAGCATACCCCACAAAGTGCCTCTCGATGCCACTTTTTCTCCACTTGGTGCCCACGTGCCACATGCATATCTCGACCCCATCGAGATACCCACTCGTCACATCGGGCATGTTTGAAAGGTGTCATGCTCACGTGGTGGACGTCCAAGCACCAACTTGGTCCGAAATCAACACGCGAGGGTCCCAAGCATACCCCACAAAGTGCCTCTCGATGCCACTTTTTCTCCACTTGGTGCCCACGTGCCACATGCATATCTCGACCCCATCGAGATACCCACTCGTCACATCGGGCATGTTTGAAAGGTGTCATGCTCACGTGGTGGACGTCCAAGCACCAACTTGGTCCGAAATCAACACGCGAGGGTCCCAAGCATACCCCACAAAGTGCCTCTCGATGCCACTTTTTCTCCACTTGGTGCCCACGTGCCACATGCATATCTCGACCCCATCGAGATACCCACTCGTCACATCGGGCATGTTTGAAAGGTGTCATGCTCACGTGGTGGACGTCCAAGCACCAACTTGGTCCGAAATCAACACGCGAGGGTCCCAAGCATACCCCACAAAGTGCCTCTCGATGCCACTTTTTCTCCACTTGGTGCCCACGTGCCACATGCATATCTCGACCCCATCGAGATACCCACTCGTCACATCGGGCATGTTTGAAAGGTGTCATGCTCACGTGGTGGACGTCCAAGCACCAACTTGGTCCGAAATCAACACGCGAGGGTCCCAAGCATACCCCACAAAGTGCCTCTCGATGCCACTTTTTCTCCACTTGGTGCCCACGTGCCACATGCATATCTCGACCCCATCGAGATACCCACTCGTCACATCGGGCATGTTTGAAAGGTGTCATGCTCAGTGGGTGGTGACGTCCAAGCACCAACTTGGTCCGAAATCAACACGCGAGGGTCCCAAGCATACCCCACAAAGTGCCTCTCGATGCCACTTTTTCTCCACTTGGTGCCCACGTGCCACATGCATATCTCGACCCCATCGAGATACCCACTCGTCACATCGGGCATGTTTGAAAGGTGTCATGCTCAGGTGGTGGACGTCCAAGCACCAACTTGGTCCGAAATCAACACGCGAGGGTCCCAAGCATACCCCACAAAGTGCCTCTCGATGCCACTTTTTCTCCACTTGGTGCCCACGTGCCACATGCATATCTCGACCCCATCGAGATACCCACTCGTCACATCGGGCATGTTTGAAAGGTGTCATGCTCAGGTGGTGGACGTCCAAGCACCAACTTGGTCCGAAATCAACACGCGAGGGTCCCAAGCATCCACCCCACCCCACGTCCACTCATCTCGATCGAGTCCCTCGTCACATCGCATGGTGTACTCGCCACGCAGGGTCCAAGCATACCCCACAAAGTGCCTCTCGATGCCACTTTTTCTCCACTTGGTGCCCACGTGCCACATGCATATCTCGACCCCATCGAGATACCCACTCGTCACATCGGGCATGTTTGAAAGGTGTCATGCTCAGGTGGTGGACGTCCAAGCACCAACTTGGTCCGAAATCAACACGCGAGGGTCCCAAGCATACCCCACAAAGTGCCTCTCGATGCCACTTTTTCTCCACTTGGTGCCCACGTGCCACATGCATATCTCGACCCATCGAGATACCCACTCGTCACATCGGGCATGTTTGAAAGTGTCATGCTCAGTGGTGGACGTCCAAGCACCAACTTGGTCCGAAATCAACACGCGAGGGTCCCAAGCATACCCCACAAAGTGCCTCTCGATGCCACTTTTTCTCCACTTGGTGCCCACGTGCCACATGCATATCTCGACCCCATCGAGATACCCACTCGTCACATCGGGCATGTTTGAAAGGTGTCATGCTCAGGTGGTGGACGTCCAAGCACCAACTTGGTCCGAAATCAACACGCGAGGCCAAGCATACCCCACAAAGTGCCTCTCGATGCCACTTTTTCTCCACTTGGTGCCCACGTGCCACATGCATATCTCGACCCCATCGAGATACCCACTCGTCACATCGGGCATGTTTGAAAGGTGTCATGCTCACGTGGTGGACGTCCAAGCACCAACTTGGTCCGAAATCAACACGCGAGGGTCCCAAGCATACCCCACAAAGTGCCTCTCGATGCCACTTTTTCTCCACTTGGTGCCCACGTGCCACATGCATATCTCGACCCCATCGAGATACCCACTCGTCACATCGGGCATGTTTGAAAGGTGTCATGCTCACGTGGTGGACGTCCAAGCACCAACTTGGTCCGAAATCAACACGCGAGGGTCCCAAGCATACCCCACAAAGTGCCTCTCGATGCCACTTTTTCTCCACTTGGTGCCCACGTGCCACATGCATATCTCGACCCCATCGAGATACCCACTCGTCACATCGGGCATGTTTGAAAGGTGTCATGCTCACGTGGTGGACGTCCAAGCACCAACTTGGTCCGAAATCAACACGCGAGGGTCCCAAGCATACCCCACAAAGTGCCTCTCGATGCCACTTTTTCTCCACTTGGTGCCCACGTGCCACATGCATATCTCGACCCCATCGAGATACCCACTCGTCACATCGGGCATGTTTGAAAGGTGTCATGCTCACGTGGTGGACGTCCAAGCACCAACTTGGTCCGAAATCAACACGCGAGGGTCCCAAGCATACCCCACAAAGTGCCTCTCGATGCCACTTTTTCTCCACTTGGTGCCCACGTGCCACATGCATATCTCGACCCCATCGAGATACCCACTCGTCACATCGGGCATGTTTGAAAGGTGTCATGCTCAGGTGGTGGACGTCCAAGCACCAACTTGGTCCGAAATCAACACGCGAGGGTCCCAAGCATACCCCACAAAGTGCCTCTCGATGCCACTTTTTCTCCACTTGGTGCCCACGTGCCACATGCATATCTCGACCCCATCGAGATACCCACTCGTCACATCGGGCATGTTTGAAAGGTGTCATGCTCACGTGGTGGACGTCCAAGCACCAACTTGGTCCGAAATCAACACGCGAGGGTCCCAAGCATACCCCACAAAGTGCCTCTCGATGCCACTTTTTCTCCACTTGGTGCCCACGTGCCACATGCATATCTCGACCCCATCGAGATACCCACTCGTCACATCGGGCATGTTTGAAAGGTGTCATGCTCACGTGGTGGACGTCCAAGCACCAACTTGGTCCGAAATCAACACGCGAGGGTCCCAAGCATACCCCACAAAGTGCCTCTCGATGCCACTTTTTCTCCACTTGGTGCCCACGTGCCACATGC
>JAJGMV010000105.1:0-92252 GCA_021527685.1 Aphanomyces euteiches
CCAACCCCCAAACCCCCAAACCCCCAAACCCCCAAACCCCCAAACCCCCCCCCCCCCCCCCCCCCCCCCCCCCCAAACCCCCAAACCCCCAAACCCCCAAACCCCAAACCCCCAAACCCCCAAACCCCCAAACCCCCAAACCCCCAAACCCCCAAACCCCAAACCCCCAAACCCCCAAACCCCCAAACCCCCAAACCCCAAACCCCCAAACCCCCAAACCCCCAAACCCCCAAACCCCCAAACCCCCAAACCCCCCAAACCCCGAACCCCCGAACCCCCGAACCCCCGAACCCCCGAATCCCCTATCCGGACAAACCCGGATAGCCCCCCTGGGAATCCCCCCAGGGCCCCCAGCCTCCCTTATCCGGCCCCATCCGGATAACCCCCCGGGGCCCCCAGCCCCCCTCATCCGGCTCTATCCGGATAACCCCCCGAAATCACCCCTCAATCCGGATATTTCCGGATAACCAAACTACTGGATCGAATGGCTGTAAACATTGTTTACGCTTATTCCTTCCAGCGTAAACGACAATCATTCACTGAGAAGGCAAACGAAAGGACCAATGAAATTAGATAACGAGTGCCTACAACCAATTAAAACGAGCCCTGGGAGGCTCCGCCTCCCAGACCCTCCGGACGCCCTTCGGGCGTGACGCGCTAAAGCGCGTGGTCGCTTCGCTCGGTAGTTGTAGCGTTAATTTTTAATTCACCCCTTTGGAACCGTTCGTTCTCTTGTTCGCGCGGTCTCGTCGCCCTTTCCCCTTCCCCAAACCTCCTCCGACTGACCCGCCCAAGGATGGACTCGCCTCAAGCATCTGCTTTGGCTCGAAGCCCGCCGCCCCACGCCGTTGCCATCGTGTCTGCCTGCACGCGCGAGTTCACAGCTCTGCTGCGTCGCATCGACTCCAAGCGCACGGCCCTCGCCCGCCTCGCCGAGCGACCGCCCAAGTCCATCACGACGAAGATGGACTTGAAGACCTCCGCCACCCTCGACGCCAACCTGCCCAACCAAGCGGCCGCGTTGAAGAGCCAGTTCGCCAGCCATCTGGCCGCTGGTCAAGCCGCGCTCCACGCCACAATCAAGGAAGCAGCGGCAGCGGAAATCGACGCGCTTGAAGCCCAAGTTCCGCTCCTGCGCGCGCGATGTGAAGACCAACTGAAAAGGTATTTCTCTAGTTGTATCTCATCCCTCCAGCTTGCTGACGCGAACGGCACCCCGGGGAGGCCCGGCCTCCCTGCCGCTGGAGGGCTTGATATCAATTTTATAATACAAACCTTTAATGATGATCTTTCCTTGTCTCTGTCTTTTCTTTCTCAAGCCCTCAACAAGGCCTCGTACGAACACGTACTCCAAGTCCAAGCACGCGAAACCAAGCGCGCCGAAGCCCAAGCCGCCCGAGCCGCAGCCGAAGAGATGGAAGTAGATACACCAAACGATATATTAGTTGGTCAATTAGTTAAGAGAGAGATAACTAAAAACATGAGTGCCCTTCGCAAGGAACTCAACACCCTTCGGGCTGCTTTAAACGACAAGCCCAACCGACGTGGCAACTCGGTTGGGAAGACAGGAAAGACGCCAACTCCCCGCGGAAGCGGTGGAGGAAAAGCCCAAGGACAACCTCAAGAAAGAAGAAACAGCAAGCCAAAGAACAATCCCGGCAAGCAGAAAGGCAACGGCGCAGAAGGTGCGAAGAAGCATCCGGCACAAGCACCCAAGAAAAAGCCGCCACCCAAGAAAAACAACTAGTTTTGGTCGACAATGCGATTGACCCCTCAGCATCTGCTAAACGTAACGCAATCAATATATTTGCATGTCGTTATGTGGGTGCTGTTGACTTGGAACCTATGAATCTTGCCTATCATGACCTGACGCCACCGGACACGGTGGTACCTGCTACACTTAAACGCTTGCTTGGCCTCGGCCTAAATTTTTGCCCGACACCCCCTCACATCCAACCCAACCAAATACTTCAAACATACCCGTTTTTTGAACGGACCTTACGACTGAAGTATTTGTTCGAAAGGTCAGATCACAAAATTCGAGAATGTATGCATCTCTCCAGTTCTCGCGCGCCTTTCCCCCACAATTTTTCACGGCCGCAAACACCCGTCTCAACACACAAACGGAAACGAGATTTCAAACCCTCCTCCGTATACGTTAAAAACACTTCTTTCCAACCACCTCCAGCGTCAGCCACATTAGAAACGGCTCTTGACGCCACTAGAGTTGCCATTACAGTCGCACGCCTTCCCGCCAAAAGAAAATTCAACTTGAACAGGGAACATAGGATGCTACTACACACTCTAACACAATCCAATCTACATGTACTGTCTACCGATAAGAATCTAGGACCTGCTGTCATGACACGGGACCAATACATTCGGTGGTGTCTCACACACCTTCAAGATACAAATACATACAGTAGATCTCTCTCGCCACTCTCAGCCTTACAACGACTGTTACGAACACGCATACGTCGTCTCATGGCATCGATGAGAGAAGAACACGGCCATAGGCATGATTTCAAAGACACGAAAATCATCGCACACGAGCTAGAATATAAAAGTCTTAATAAATTCTACGCTCTGGCTAAAGTTCACAAACCGACACTTCAACTACGACCCATTGTGTCCAACTCAAACACAATTTTTGAAGGCCTGTCGAAATGGCTAGACTTTAAACTGAAACCATACCTCTTACAAACACGCTCCTATCTTAAAGATTCCGACTCTTTGATAGACGACCTGGCTACACTTACTGCAGAGGATGATGATATGCTCGTTACTTATGACATCGCATCTCTCTATACAAACATCCAGTCAAACCGAGCTGTAAGTGTAATCTATAACATTGTAAGAGACGATCCATGGTGTGACGCCATCATTTCTGGCTTGCACATGCTACTGGATTCAAATTACTTCACCTTTGGTGACACTGTATGGTTACAGAAAAGCGGCACTGCTATGGGTACACCCGTGGCACCTACTTATGCTTCACTATACTTAGCTTATATTGAAGAAGTTCTATTACTTCCCCAATTCAATACCCAGCTAAAGTACTACAAACGTTACATTGATGATGGTTTCCTCATCATTCGTAATCATTCATCTCATCCCTTTATTGTCAACCAATTTCTGGCGACATTCAAACGAGAAACGAAGCTAAGTTTCACCCATTTACTGGATTCAAAGGCTGTGGCCTTTCTGGATCTCTGGGTGATAAAGGATAAGAATGTATACACGCACAAAACACATCAGAAAAGATTAAATCTGTATCTATACATTCCCGCTTCTAGTGCGCACCCACCTGGCGTACTCAAAGGACTATTGTTCGGATTAGTCAAGAAGTACCGTAAACAAAACCCACGGGAAACTGACTTTAAGGACTTTCTCAATAAATTAATCACCCGATTAATCTATAGAGGCTACAACAAGCGACTGCTTCTCAATCTGCTCCGAAAAGCACTTGATGCAAGTAAAGTATACAAAGAAAAAGACAATGTAATCTTCTACAAAGTCCCTTATGACCCGAACGGACCGTCAAACTATGAACTTAAGCGACTTTTACGGCTTGATAACTACACAACTGGCTTAAAAAGTATCGACGTCGATCGAATTTCAATCTGTTATCTCAAGCCTAAATCCTTAAAAAACATAGTCAGTCCCTCCACCCTCAGGCTGGACTCCACCCCCACACCTGCTAGCATACTTGATGCTGAGTACAGGAGTGGGGGTGGAACCCCCGAACCCCCGAATCCCCTATCCGGACAAACCCGGATAGCCCCCCTGGGAATCCCCCCAGGGCCCCCAGCCTCCCTTATCCGGCCCCATCCGGATAACCCCCCGGGGCCCCCAGCCCCCCTCATCCGGCTCTATCCGGATAACCCCCCGAAATCACCCCTCAATCCGGATATTTCCGGATAACCAAACTACTGGATCGAATGGCTGTAAACATTGTTTACGCTTATTCCTTCCAGCGTAAACGACAATCATTCCACTGAAGAAGGCAAACGAAAGGACCAATGAAATTAGATAACGAGTGCCTACAACCAATTAAAACGAGCCCTGGGAGGCTCCGCCTCCCAGACCCTCCGGACGCCCTTCGGGCGTGACGCGCTAAAGCGCGTGGTCGCTTCGCTCGGTAGTTGTAGCGTTAATTTTTAATTCACCCCTTTGGAACCGTTCGTTCTCTTGTTCGCGCGGTCTCGTCGCCCTTTCCCCCTCCCCCAAACCCCCAAACCCCCGAATCCCCTATCCGGACAAACCCGGATAGCCCCCCTGGGAATCCCCCCAGGGCCCCCAGCCTCCCTTATCCGGCCCCATCCGGATAACCCCCCCGGGGCCCCCAGCCCCCCTCATCCGGCTCTATCCGGATAACCCCCCGAAATCACCCCTCAATCCGGATATTTCCGGATAACCAAACTACTGGATCGAATGGCTGTAAACATTGTTTACGCTTATTCCTTCCAGCGTAAACGACAATCATTCCACTGAAGAAGGCAAACGAAAGGACCAATGAAATTAGATAACGAGTGCCTACAACCAATTAAAACGAGCCCTGGGAGGCTCCGCCTCCCAGACCCTCCGGACGCCCTTCGGGCGTGACGCGCTAAAGCGCGTGGTCGCTTCGCTCGGTAGTTGTAGCGTTAATTTTTAATTCACCCCTTTGGAACCGTTCGTTCTCTTGTTCGCGCGGTCTCGTCGCCCTTTCCCCTTCCCCAAACCTCCTCCGACTGACCCGCCCAAGGATGGACTCGCCTCAAGCATCTGCTTTGGCTCGAAGCCCGCCGCCCCACGCCGTTGCCATCGTGTCTGCCTGCACGCGCGAGTTCACAGCTCTGCTGCGTCGCATCGACTCCAAGCGCACGGCCCTCGCCCGCCTCGCCGAGCGACCGCCCAAGTCCATCACGACGAAGATGGACTTGAAGACCTCCGCCACCCTCGACGCCAACCTGCCCAACCAAGCGGCCGCGTTGAAGAGCCAGTTCGCCAGCCATCTGGCCGCTGGTCAAGCCGCGCTCCACGCCACAATCAAGGAAGCAGCGGCAGCGGAAATCGACGCGCTTGAAGCCCAAGTTCCGCTCCTGCGCGCGCGATGTGAAGACCAACTGAAAAGGTATTTCTCTAGTTGTATCTCATCCCTCCAGCTTGCTGACGCGAACGGCACCCCGGGGAGGCCCGGCCTCCCTGCCGCTGGAGGGCTTGATATCAATTTTATAATACAAACCTTTAATGATGATCTTTCCTTGTCTCTGTCTTTTCTTTCTCAAGCCCTCAACAAGGCCTCGTACGAACACGTACTCCAAGTCCAAGCACGCGAAACCAAGCGCGCCGAAGCCCAAGCCGCCCGAGCCGCAGCCGAAGAGATGGAAGTAGATACACCAAACGATATATTAGTTGGTCAATTAGTTAAGAGAGAGATAACTAAAAACATGAGTGCCCTTCGCAAGGAACTCAACACCCTTCGGGCTGCTTTAAACGACAAGCCCAACCGACGTGGCAACTCGGTTGGGAAGACAGGAAAGACGCCAACTCCCCGCGGAAGCGGTGGAGGAAAAGCCCAAGGACAACCTCAAGAAAGAAACAGCAAGCCAAAGAACAATCCCGGCAAGCAGAAAGGCAACGGCGCAGAAGGTGCGAAGAAGCATCCGGCACAAGCACCCAAGAAAAAGCCGCCACCCAAGAAAAACAACTAGTTTTGGTCGACAATGCGATTGACCCCTCAGCATCTGCTAAACGTAACGCAATCAATATATTTGCATGTCGTTATGTGGGTGCTGTTGACTTGGAACCTATGAATCTTGCCTATCATGACCTGACGCCACCGGACACGGTGGTACCTGCTACACTTAAACGCTTGCTTGGCCTCGGCCTAAATTTTTGCCCGACACCCCCTCACATCCAACCCAACCAAATACTTCAAACATACCCGTTTTTTGAACGGACCTTACGACTGAAGTATTTGTTCGAAAGGTCAGATCACAAAATTCGAGAATGTATGCATCTCTCCAGTTCTCGCGCGCCTTTCCCCCACAATTTTTCACGGCCGCAAACACCCGTCTCAACACACAAACGGAAACGAGATTTCAAACCCTCCTCCGTATACGTTAAAAACACTTCTTTCCAACCACCTCCAGCGTCAGCCACATTAGAAACGGCTCTTGACGCCACTAGAGTTGCCATTACAGTCGCACGCCTTCCCGCCAAAAGAAAATTCAACTTGAACAGGGAACATAGGATGCTACTACACACTCTAACACAATCCAATCTACATGTACTGTCTACCGATAAGAATCTAGGACCTGCTGTCATGACACGGGACCAATACATTCGGTGGTGTCTCACACACCTTCAAGATACAAATACATACAGTAGATCTCTCTCGCCACTCTCAGCCTTACAACGACTGTTACGAACACGCATACGTCGTCTCATGGCATCGATGAGAGAAGAACACGGCCATAGGCATGATTTCAAAGACACGAAAATCATCGCACACGAGCTAGAATATAAAAGTCTTAATAAATTCTACGCTCTGGCTAAAGTTCACAAACCGACACTTCAACTACGACCCATTGTGTCCAACTCAAACACAATTTTTGAAGGCCTGTCGAAATGGCTAGACTTTAAACTGAAACCATACCTCTTACAAACACGCTCCTATCTTAAAGATTCCGACTCTTTGATAGACGACCTGGCTACACTTACTGCAGAGGATGATGATATGCTCGTTACTTATGACATCGCATCTCTCTATACAAACATCCAGTCAAACCGAGCTGTAAGTGTAATCTATAACATTGTAAGAGACGATCCATGGTGTGACGCCATCATTTCTGGCTTGCACATGCTACTGGATTCAAATTACTTCACCTTTGGTGACACTGTATGGTTACAGAAAAGCGGCACTGCTATGGGTACACCCGTGGCACCTACTTATGCTTCACTATACTTAGCTTATATTGAAGAAGTTCTATTACTTCCCCAATTCAATACCCAGCTAAAGTACTACAAACGTTACATTGATGATGGTTTCCTCATCATTCGTAATCATTCATCTCATCCCTTTATTGTCAACCAATTTCTGGCGACATTCAAACGAGAAACGAAGCTAAGTTTCACCCATTTACTGGATTCAAAGGCTGTGGCCTTTCTGGATCTCTGGGTGATAAAGGATAAGAATGTATACACGCACAAAACACATCAGAAAAGATTAAATCTGTATCTATACATTCCCGCTTCTAGTGCGCACCCACCTGGCGTACTCAAAGGACTATTGTTCGGATTAGTCAAGAAGTACCGTAAACAAAACCCACGGGAAACTGACTTTAAGGACTTTCTCAATAAATTAATCACCCGATTAATCTATAGAGGCTACAACAAGCGACTGCTTCTCAATCTGCTCCGAAAAGCACTTGATGCAAGTAAAGTATACAAAGAAAAAGACAATGTAATCTTCTACAAAGTCCCTTATGACCCGAACGGACCGTCAAACTATGAACTTAAGCGACTTTTACGGCTTGATAACTACACAACTGGCTTAAAAAGTATCGACGTCGATCGAATTTCAATCTGTTATCTCAAGCCTAAATCCTTAAAAAACATAGTCAGTCCCTCCACCCTCAGGCTGGACTCCACCCCCACACCTGCTAGCATACTTGATGCTGAGTACAGGAGTGGGGGTGGAACCCCCGAACCCCCGAATCCCCTATCCGGACAAACCCGGATAGCCCCCCTGGGAATCCCCCCAGGGCCCCCAGCCTCCCTTATCCGGCCCCATCCGGATAACCCCCCCGGGGCCCCCAGCCCCCCTCATCCGGCTCTATCCGGATAACCCCCCGAAATCACCCCTCAATCCGGATATTTCCGGATAACCAAACTACTGGATCGAATGGCTGTAAACATTGTTTACGCTTATTCCTTCCAGCGTAAACGACAATCATTCCACTGAAGAAGGCAAACGAAAGGACCAATGAAATTAGATAACGAGTGCCTACAACCAATTAAAACGAGCCCTGGGAGGCTCCGCCTCCCAGACCCTCCGGACGCCCTTCGGGCGTGACGCGCTAAAGCGCGTGGTCGCTTCGCTCGGTAGTTGTAGCGTTAATTTTTAATTCACCCCTTTGGAACCGTTCGTTCTCTTGTTCGCGCGGTCTCGTCGCCCTTTCCCCTTCCCCAAACCCCCAAACCTTGATCCCCGCGTCCTTCATAGTCTTGAGTTGCTTCGTCGTCCGCGCCAAAGTCGACGCTGTCGATGCGGAACCCATTCTAGACAGAATGAGCACGGTTGCCGTCGAAGAGGCGGAACGGGACAAGGTACGGCGCTTGACTTAAGTTCTTACAATACCACTAGTATGGTTTTAACCAATAACATGCATGTATTTTGGTTTTAGCCAATAGATTGAAATGTCGACACTATTACGAACCAAAAGTGTTTATTTTGCCACAATTATAAAGGACCAGAGGAAGTATTTCATTCTTTTATTCCACGAGTTACCGTATAAGTTGATAAAGTCGTTTTATAGAGGCTTTGTAAGATTCATTGTCAGAGAGGTTACACTCCTTCAGTTTTGAACAGTCAATTTTGACTCTGCGGTGGGCATGATGATAAACTTGCTTGATGTACTGTACATGGTGTGGCTGATCTTACCCTTGGCATGTCCATGGAAGCAGCTGAAAAATGAAATTCTTTATCCAGGATGTTGCCTTGAATGATGAAAAGACTGTCAAAATCTCTGAACGGAATGGTGACAAAGTTGTTTTTGTTTGCAGCAGCCCGACCGCGTGCTCATGGAGTGTGATAATTAAACGTCGTCGATTGAAGGACAAACGTCTTTTCTATTATTTTGCAAGTATGGACCCTATCCATTCGTTTACGCGTTCATCAATTTTGAATCCCACCGAACGTCAAATGTCCCTATTGCCCAGTCTTTTCAGTTTGACGAAGTCAAATACAACACTTTCTAGACGAGAATTGGTGTCTTCTGTCCAATTGCTCGACAATTTTTTACTGGAAAATCGTCGAGCTCGAGTTTATCGTACAAAAGATTTAGCAATGGAACGTGTTATTGACCCCCGCACCTTGGGTTCGCAAAAATTCCCTCACTGCTGTTGAAATTTTCTGAACTTAATCCAGGATCCAGAGTTGACCTAGAACTTGATACCCAAGACCGATTTTACATGGCGCTCTTTCGTGCTTCTGCTTTCTCCAGTTGGCGAAGATTCTATCTTAAAGTGTTAGGATGTGATGGCGCACACTTCAAATCTCAAGAATACAATGGTATTACATTGAACCTTGTTGGTCAAGATGGAAATGGAAAGAATGTATTGTTGGCATTAGCTATTGTTCCTAAGGAGAGTACCGACAACTTAATTTGTTTTTTTACTAACTGCTTGAATACTGGCTTGAACTTGACAGAGTCTTGTTTATTTGTTGACCGTGGGAAATCTCTAGGAGCCGCCGAGGCGCTCAAGCAAAGTGGCTTCTTGGTTTGTTTAAAGTTTTGTACACTGCGTATACTCGGAAATGTTAAAGCAAAATTTGGTTTGCATGGCCAAGTGTTTGAAAATCATGTTTGGCGTCTTCAAGGTTGTGAAAACCAGACGCAATATGAAGGGTGAATGAATGCAATACGTGAAAGATATGGAGTTATGGTTGAGGGATATCTTCGTGATATCCCATCAATACATTGGATTTTGTTTGCCAACCTTAATAGAGCACATGATCTCCCCAGTAGCGGCGACTTTATGCATGTAGGACGACAAATTTCGTGGAATCGGACAATAGCCAGAATTTGAGAAACAAGATGCGATGGACTAATCCTCTACATACATTAGTCATAGCAATTGACGAAGGAGCAAAGGCTTTATCAAAGAGAAGGGCTAATTCCAAAACGTGGATTGAACAAAATCGAAGAGTAACACCCTATGCTACAGAAATTTTGAAAACGAGAAGCGCTTTGCTCAAATGTATGAATGTATTGATGGCGGTGGTGATGTCTATTTTGTATATCATGTTTCAACTCCCACGAAGAAGCGGAGGATGTGTATGGTCGACTTATCTTGTAGTTGTGCATATCGTGATCAGCATGGTTTACCCTGTCGGCACCTCATTCGTACTCTAATTGCCAGAAACGAAATGCACAGAAAATTTGAAGCGTATGAATATGTTTACACAGTGGAAGGCTTCCAAACCCCATTCTTTCTTTTTTGCGCAACCTCATCTTTTTTGTATTTTTATTCAGGCAAAAAATAGATTTCAATTTGAGATCGATTTCTCCACCAAAACCAACCTAAATTTATTTTGTTTTGACGTCTGTGATTGGCCCAGAAAACATTTCAAATGCCTTGTCTGATGGCGAAGTGGCAGGTGGCGGAGGAGAGCGAGGAGCGCCGCGACCGCGTCGTCTTGGTTTAGCTCTCGCCTCTGCAAAATGCTTTATGTAGTTTAGCTCTCAGTCAGCAAAGCAACGAATGAGTTGCGCAGGGAGAATTTGTTCGCTTCTGCCTTGTGTGATCTATCTGTGTGATCTCGGGATGGCGCTGTCTCCGCCGGTGCCTTGCTGTGAATGAGCGCGATTACTGAACCTGACACAGTAAGGATCTATATAACATTAACCTACGTGCGTTCGCATGAGTTTATATACTTTTCACTGATCCAAATCACCGGCATACCCTCAACATGGTCTCCAGGCCTCGGGCGTTAGGCCTTGGTTGCGTCAATTTGTGTCACAACTCGACGCAAATATACGAAATGCGACTGTAATTAAAAGAAGAAAAAAGAAATTGCGAACCCTCGCAAAAAAGAAAGAATGGGTTTTGGAAGCCTTCCAGTTGATGCATATTCCACGGCATATATGGACACTCGTATTGAAATTCCCATTGACAGCGATCTTACTCTTGATTTACGAGTCAAAGACACCACCGATATATATAGGCAGTCTAGGCGCCATATCAGCAGAAGAATTGCCAGACGGGGGGAAGAAGATAGACAGCGAACTTATAAATGCCGAAATGTGGTGAACATGGCCACAATTACGTAAGCTGCAAACGTCATTCAAGACGTGATGTCGAAATCGAACATGCGACTCCGTTTGATCAAAGTTTTCCTGGCTTCACTTCCCCACTACAGTACAGTAGAATGACAATTGAAGAAATTATGGCCGAGCCTCACGAGAACAGTAGTCATGACACTCAAGATGCCATGTAGCCATGATGATAACAAACCACAGCAGTGTTCCTTACGATTCACGGGCTTTGCTACGGACCAGAAACAGCTGGGGGAAGAAGCAGCCGGTAGCAGCATTCATACTGTACAATGAGCCAATCAAAACGTTCGCAATGAGTAACTCACATTGCTGTGTCGTATAACTCTAAATGAACATATCAAAAGCTTATTTAGTGTCAAGAAATAATTACATCCAATCAAAACTGTCTCCATTTGGCATCGCTCATTTTTTGACAACTCAAACATGAATTAATACGTCCCAGAAATGATCGACGATCAGTATCAGTGCCCAAATTGCGATAAGTTCGACGCAAGAACAACTGAGAGGTCATGTTTGCACGGCAGACCCATGATTGATCGATAGCGGCCTGTGCATTCATTGGGTGGGCGTTTTCCTTGAGCCATGAGTTGTTTTGCGGTGGTCTGAACCATCGAAAGAGCATACGGACTGATTATGCGAGTGACGGCAGAATACATGTCCGACTTCAAATCGTTGGGAACTTACGTTCCCAACGAGTCGCGCTCGACGGAGAAACGGATACGGTCTGCTGCTTTCAGCCACCACGGAAGCATACTTTGAAACAAAGTAAGGAGGCCGCAACGTGAAATTGACAAATATGACATAATATGTGCATGCGTACCTTCAACAACCGAAGTGTCACGGTAGCCAAAATGTCTACATTTATCAACCCAGAATCTGACGAACCGCTTTTGGTATGGCCACCAGTGGCGCACCAGATAGTCTGCAAGAACTCCACTCATCGAACGTAGGGCTGAACAATTCGCCAAGAAATCCGATTCGGACGCTGAGTCTATTGCCTCTTGAAACCAGTTGGTATTTGTCTCCGGCAGAGCGAGGAGAACTTGCGCTTAATCGAATCTACTGTTCGTCCTTGACCAGGGCAGCGCAACTCGTGCAATCGTAGCACGCTTTCCCACTCGGTTGTGCACAAGGGAAGCGCCTCATCTAGTATCTCCAACAAGGAGTCAACTTCAGTGCGAGTGAGCCCATTACCGCGGCCAGCCTTCGCCACGGCTGCCGTCTGTTTAGCATGGCTGGCTGACGCGACTTGACCAGATTTGTTGATTTGTGCAAATGTGAATTACACTGTACACTCGTGGCTCCTCTGACGACAAAATTGGCGTTTGTGCGTGCACAATTTTTTCAAATTTTATAATAATACGTGTATTGCGGGAGCAAAATGTGTTTTTAGGAACGCCCCATTATCTGTCAGGGTTAAAGACATTTACACACTAATTGGCTCTCAGCATACTATTAATTGTTACGCCACCAATTCAAAACCCAACACGACGTGACTTGATTCGCACGACAAGACTCGTTTCCACTTCTTTTGCACACTGTAGTCGAATCGTCCATTTTGACCTCTGTGACAATTGTGGTTCTACTCTTGCGTGTCGACCCTGTTGTCAAAGACCTCAAACTAACTTCCAACTTCCAACATCAACTCGAAACTCAGACAGTGGCACTCAACAACAGTGCTACATGGCGGCGCAGCGCGGCGGCATGCACGCATGGTGAATCGCAGTCTCATTGGACATTCAATTCGTTTGGAACCGCGACTTCTTATGCGAGAGTGCGCTTGATGCTCTGCGCATTGACACTCGTCTCCGTTTCTGCAGAATTGGGGGTTTACTCTGCCTGGTGCCACCTCGGTCGCACGTGAAGAAGCGGCCTGTAAGATTCCAATTCGCGTCCTTGAAAATTTTCTCCTTGACTACGTTGTAGCCGTGAGAATTTGTCCGGTCATGGATGGCATCCATAATAGATGCCTCACTTGAATAACTCCTGATGGGCGGTGGTGGGATTGCGTAGATTGTTGGATGTATTGTGGTTTTGGTTCGAAATTGTGAGATGCAGCTCAAATCGGTCAGGCAAAATGTCAGGCAGAAAGTCGGAACACCAATCAGAGTCGAGTATTTTCGTGGCGTCATTGATGACGTCATCGTCATTGCAGATTCGGGCAACCAATCAAACGAGGTTAATTCTACCCCGGGCTCCATTTTGAATCCAAAGGACCATGGCAACATTGTTGCAAGCTGTTGAGCAGCACCATGCTTCGGTGAACACTGTCATGCATGCCCTTTATGGTTACTATTTCTTGGGGGTCTCGAAGCAAGAGTTAGCAAGACTTTACAAAAAGCACGTGAACACAATTGACAACTGGATACGGCGATATGAAGCCGAAGGAACGTACCAAAGGAAGGCTACCAAAACAACGAACAAGTTCACTGAAGTCCAGAAGTTGTGGGTTATTGATTGCTTTGACAAGCAGCCGTTGGCATTTGTAGACGAAGCCAAAGCTGCCTTCCAACTTACATATCACATCACGATATCTGTACCAACGATATGGCAAATCCTTCACGACAGTGGCTATACAAGAAAAGTTCTTGAACGCAGGGCTATTCATATCAAGTTCAAAGACATTGTTAGATTCACAAGTGAAATGAGCACATTGGCCTGGAATCAATTGAACATTCAGTTTTTGGACGAAGCTAGTTTCGACAATCGTGGGGTGCTGAGGACTCGAGGATATTGCCTGAAAGGGAGAAAGCTTGCTTTTAGAGGCGAATTCAATATCAAAGCAAGGGTTTCTGTATTATGTTGGATCAATGTGGACGGTGTCGTTGAAATCTTTCATACTGAAGGTACGTTCGATCGCACCAAATTTGTATAATGTTGCAGGCTACATGCTCATTCAAAACGATCGGTTAAAGCGTGTCCAGGGCCAAGCTCTATTTGGATTATGGATGGTGCTAAAATTCACTGTCACCCAACGATTACGCAGTACCTGAGATCGATTGGAATTGTGCCTTTGTTTCTACCTGCCTACTGCCCTTTCTTCAATCCAATCGAATATTTGTTTGGCCTTGTGAAGAAGAGCATGCAGCGGCATTATGTTGAGAATTCTCGAGAACCACTTGAGCTCTTTGTTTTGAGGACATTGATGGAATTCGAAGGTTTTGACATGCGCACCATTTCTGATCATTGTGGCTATGGAAGAGATGGAGTATTTAATCCTGCTTTTGCCTTGAACAGCAGAACTGTCCGAATCGGCCCAAACGACATGCAAGATGTTCAGAAGCTTCTTGAATTCACAGGGAGAGATGTGGACGACGAAGACGATGGAGATGAATAATCGATTCTTAGTTTAACTAAATCAGGCATGATCACAGTCATCTTGACTTGGAATAGCTCCTAACACACGAATAACATCTAAGTCATCAGGGTAGGGATCCAAATCCTCTACATACGTTTCAATTGTTTCTCTTTTTGATCTTAACATGGCTTCAAAAGCATCCATTCTTGCGTCTGTCAGTAAGCGCTGTTGGACAACATTATCGCGCAGCTCATGGAATTGTAGCATAGCTCCATCAACAAGATCTATAGCCAATCTGCAATTGCGCTTCAAACGTAAAATTTGGGCCTGAGCGGACGATGACGTCGTGCGGAAATATTTGATAAAATTTGTGGTGCCTTTGGACATCTCTTGCTCGTTGCCCATCAGGCAGTTCGCGAACTTCACTAGCCCACATGTGCCAAGCCATTTGTGGCGCTTCTAAGTTGGGCCATTCTGATTGCATTTGTCGAATGACCTCCAGTTGTTCAGCCTCTGCAGCAGCTCCAGAACGATCTGTGTTGGCAGGCTCCAGACAAGCTTTGCTAAATGCCATGTATTGTGATCCTGTTGAAAGTTCATTTCCCCATTTGTATGCAGAAATCGTGATTGTTTTCTCGCGATATTTAGCAAGTGCTTTGTGGGCTTCATGGTCTGTTTGCCACATATGGCAATAAACTTCTCAAAGAGATCAATTGTTGGTTCGTCTGGGCTTAAATTCCATGCCAGGGGCTCACCAGTGTAAGTTGCCATTGGTTGCAGTTATGGAGCACAAATCTCCCAAATTCGACGTTTGATACTGGTCCAGTCGTTCAACGTAATCATGTGCAAACCAAGTTTTTCAGCGTCATCAATGCGCTGGCCAGTCGTCTTCTTTAAGAGGACGTCGATCGTGAATCGGAACAAGGAGTCATGTGGTTGGGGTGGAGGCTGTGGTGCAGCTGATGGCAATTGTGTTCCATTTTGAGCCGCTAATGTTGCTTGACTTGGTTTTGGCACCACGCTTTGCAGAGGACTTGGTGTTGTATGCAAGAAGCGAGGCGAACGACGTCGAGTTGGAATCGGCGAGGCATGAAGACTCCCATTGCTTGCATGTCCAACTGGTGTTGTATTCCGGCTCATCCAGACCGCAGATGGGAGCTTTGTGGGTGAATGAAATTTTCAAGCTCACGTTTGATTGGTCAATATGGCCTCTTGTTCCGGAAGGAAAAATACAACAATTTCAGCCAAATCGACAAATTCCCACCAAAATGACAATACGTATCGGCTTCTTCCTGTGCCATTGAGCCTTCCGTCTTGAGCATTGTAGTCCATTGATTGCATGGTTTGCACTCAACACGAATCGTAGACCAATCATGCTGACAGTATGAGAAACTTTGTACCCTGCACCATTCATGTTTGAGTTGTCAAAATGAGTGATGCCAAATGGAGACAGTTTTGATTGGATGTAATTATTTCTTGACACTAAATAAGCTTTGGATATGTTCATTTAGAGTTATAAGACACAACAATGTGAGTTACTCACAGCGAACGTTTTGATTGGCTCATTGTACAGTATGAATGCTGCTACCGGCTGCTTCTTCCCCCAGATATTTCTGGTCCGTAGCAAAGCCTACGATTCACGTAGTGGTAATTACATCGCATCAGCCAATTGTATCTAGTGGCACGAAGTCGGTCAAAGTTGAATCAAGAATGGCACTGTCTTGATAAACAATGGGTGCGGTGGCACGATCGTGATATTTACCCTTTTATTTGTCAGACCCTTACACTTGGGACTTGTATGAGTATACAAACTCATGTGTGACTTGAATTATAGTATCTACTACGAATACTAGTCACATTTAGCGGACAGTCAGCAGAGACACACTTGTTGCGCCACCATGCTGCGAAAAAGATATGCTCTTGAGTGCTAGTTCCTGCTGAGGATTGGTTATTTGTTATTTCGCGGTTATGTTACACTCTCTCGGCTGGCGCAATGCTGCTACAGGTCGCGTACTAGCCTAGACTAGCGGAGGTAACGAAATACAGATATGCAGGGGGAACGGAGCAGGAATGCTAGGCAGTGGTGCTGCGGTGACTCCAGTGTATGATATAGATCCAAGACGGAGGTAGCGGTGGTGCCTGTGGCACTAGATATGCATGCAGCCAGCGGGTATTGCCATTACTGCGAAGGAGCAGGTACCACATGACTGCAGTCGAGCAGGTGGGGAGTTTGTGAGGATTCCAATCTGTATGGAATGAGTATTGAGGCGGCGATGTGATTTCCACGTTGGAAGAAGGTCGTGTGAGATAGTGGAGAGGCTACACATGGTAATGCTGCCAGCAGGTATGCTGAGAAGCCAGCGGGCTTGATTAGTAGTGCCAAACCGGTGGTCGGGAGATTGGTCGTAGACGGTAAGAAGCAATGTGAATGGAGCGTCGCCTTGTTTAGCCGTGGTGACTTATTGTTGCAGTTGTTGCCGCCATTGCTTGGGGTACACATAACTGGTTGCATCAATCCACCATTGTTGGTGCGTACTGGGAGGCGAAGGAACCTGAGATTGGTGTGAGCCAAGTGGGCCTGCGAAACGTGCCCCATTAGGGCCACCCATCCATTGGGCAAACAGTATGTCACGAGAGACTAATAACGGGTGGGATGTGAGCATATCTGAAAATGCTGAGAATTGGACTTACTGCTGGGAATAGGACTTGCCACTACCAGTCATGAAATATTGCCGCCGCGCTGCGCCGCCATGTAGCACTGTTGTTGAGTGCCACTGTCTGAGTTTCGAGTTGATGTTGGAAGTTGGAAGTTAGTTTGAGGTCTTTGACAACAGGGTCGACACGCAAGAGTAGAACCACAATTGTCACAGAGGTCAAAATGGACGATTCGACTACAGTGTGCAAAAGAAGTGGAAACGAGTCTTGTCGTGCGAATCAAGTCACGTCGTGTTGGGTTTTGAATTGGTGGCGTAACAATTAATAGTATGCTGAGAGCCAATTAGTGTGTAAATGTCTTTAACCCTGACAGATAATGGGGCGTTCCTAAAAACACATTTTGCTCCCGCAATACACGTATTATTATAAAATTTGAAAAAATTGTGCACGCACAAACGCCAATTTTGTCGTCAGAGGAGCCACGAGTGTACAGTGTAATTCACATTTGCACAAATCAACAAATCTGGTCAAGTCGCGTCAGCCAGCCATGCTAAACAGACGGCAGCCGTGGCGAAGGCTGGCCGCGGTAATGGGCTCACTCGCACTGAAGTTGACTCCTTGTTGGAGATACTAGATGAGGCGCTTCCCTTGTGCACAACCGAGTGGGAAAGCGTGCTACGATTGCACGAGTTGCGCTGCCCTGGTCAAGGACGAACAGTAGATTCGATTAAGCGCAAGTTCTCCTCGCTCTGCCGGAGACAAATACCAACTGGTTTCAAGAGGCAATAGACTCAGCGTCCGAATCGGATTTCTTGGCGAATTGTTCAGCCCTACGTTCGATGAGTGGAGTTCTTGCAGACTATCTGGTGCGCCACTGGTGGCCATACCAAAAGCGGTTCGTCAGATTCTGGGTTGATAAATGTAGACATTTTGGCTACCGTGACACTTCGGTTGTTGAAGGTACGCATGCACATATTATGTCATATTTGTCAATTTCACGTTGCGGCCTCCTTACTTTGTTTCAAAGTATGCTTCCGTGGTGGCTGAAAGCAGCAGACCGTATCCGTTTCTCCGTCGAGCGCGACTCGTTGGGAACGTAAGTTCCCAACGATTTGAAGTCGGACATGTATTCTGCCGTCACTCGCATAATCAGTCCGTATGCTCTTTCGATGGTTCAGACCACCGCAAAACAACTCATGGCTCAAGGAAAACGCCCACCCAATGAATGCACAGGCCGCTATCGATCAATCATGGGTCTGCCGTGCAAACATGACCTCTCAGTTGTTCTTGCGTCGAACTTATCGCAATTTGGGCACTGATACTGATCGTCGATCATTTCTGGGACGTATTAATTCATGTTTGAGTTGTCAAAAAATGAGCGATGCCAAATGGAGACAGTTTTGATTGGATGTAATTATTTCTTGACACTAAATAAGCTTTTGATATGTTCATTTAGAGTTATACGACACAGCAATGTGAGTTACTCATTGCAAACGTTTTGATTGGCTCATTGTACAGTATGAATGCTGCTACCGGCTGCTTCTTCCCCCAGCTGTTTCTGGTCCGTAGCAAAGCCTCCAAGTTGGGCGTCGTTCACAACAAGCAAAGCAGGTGCGTATATGGGTGCAAAGAGAGTAACAGCTTGAGATCTGTTGTTCTTTGATTCCCCTTCTCTTGCCATTTTCGTTTTGCCATTGAAAAGCTACAACGATGCGCGTTTGGATCCTCCTCGCCCTTGCTATGAGCGCTGTCGTGGCGTACTCTCAACAAAATCGAGACGTGGCCGTGGCTGACCAAGTTTCCCCGATGGACTCTGGATTGCGCAACCTCCGCCGCCTTAAAGCGAAACCGGCGAAAGACGCTTTGAAGCCTTTGACACTTAGTGGTCGTGCGTCAGCAAAAGTCAAAGGTATCTTTGGAGGAAAAAAAGAAAACCCGAAGGTCCAAAATTTCGAAGGCAAGAAAATGGGTCATGTGTACGAACAGAGTGGCAATGTGTACCAAGACGACAGGAAAACGAGGCAGAAAACCACTCGTTCTGGTGGCTTTAAAAAAAATATGTCCATACAAGATTTCGATCTTGTGCGCAGTGGTCAAGAACCAATACGGACCTATTTCTCCAAAAAGACCATTGACCAAGTCGGGAAAAGTTTATAGTCGGTAAAAACTGGCCTAATTCGAAGATCAAACTCCCCTGCTTTGCTTGTTCTGTTCAGAACACACCATGCCTCCGTTGTCGCTTGACCGTCAGCTTTACCACTCGCTAGAGTGAGGTACTTGCGAGCCTTCTCGACGTTCTTCTCGAGAATAGCCTCTCGCAGGGACTGGTTAGTCTTGCCTTGGATCAAGTTCAGCCCTGTCGTCGTCAATGACGACAACCCAGCGACACTTTATTTTGCTGATCCAGATCCAAGTAGAACTATCAGGTCATCAATCCTCAATCAACTCCGACTCCTGCTTCACAGCGAGTCCGCCGTAGGGGAACAACGAGGCAGCATGCTGACATGATGGACGGCACTGGAATCTCCCAAAGAGATGTCAGGTCAGCAATGTCGTCTGAATGTCACCAAACAGGGAAAAAGCCCGAAATGACCGACTTTCATACAAATAGTCCCTGGAGATCGCATGGCTTTCCGCTTTTTTGCCTTTCAAAGGAAACATTCATCGTGTTTTTATTGCAGGGATGACGTTTTCGATGGCAACTGGGATTGTGCTGTACAGAAATTGTTTGACCAATGACTATCAGATGGAAAATGAAGGCGAAAATGAAATCCACTGCGGAGGATTTTACGATCAAGTTTTGGCATTCCTGGAGCATTCAGATGCCACTCGACAGGTCACTGGGACAAATAGTACGAGGGGGAACTTCCCTCGCACGCGATAGTTCATACCGTCAAGCTCTCTGGCTGAGTCTAATAGTTTCCTCTGTCTTCTATGGGTCTTGTTCTTTCCAGTGGATGAAACACATCGAAAATAAACGGAGGAGATTGCGCCCATTCAACCGGGGAAATGGGTGCCAAGAGCATTCCAAGAAGATGCCACTGCATTCCTAGAGTGTCCTGGGAACACGTTGAAAGGTTGGATTGTACCGATATTTATTGTCTTTTTCACTGAAATTTGTATTTTTGACTAAAAATTGAAGTATTCTCGAATACTATTCAGGTTTAGTGAATTCAAGTGTAACATGAAAGTACATTCAATAAAGTAAATTTTCGAATGTGTGTTTTGTGTGTGTTTTTGTCAAGAAGGCAAATACTCGATTCTGATTGGCTATAGATTCCAAATACATTTGGAAAAATAGATACATTTTCTATTGTGCTTTCGAGCGGATTTCGGCGTGATTTGCGGAATCGCTCAACAATCGTTTTGATTGGCTAGATTGATATAGGTGCTTCCTTTTGGCCAATCAGATGAGATCTCGAAAAATTAGCCAATCAGATCGACGTTTCTTCTGCAATCATTTTGATTGGCTAGATTGATATAGGTGGTTCCTTTTGGCCAATTAGATCTCGAACTCAAAAAATTAGCCAATCAGATCGATTCACTGATCGGTTCTTCGGCGCGATACGATTGCACCCCCATCCAAAATTTGTATCAAATCGACCATACCCCCCTCACAATTTAGAATGTATGTATCAATATTTCAAAACCCAAAAAATAAATATATCCGATATTTATTGTATTGCTTGAAGTATTTCAATTTGCGATGCTTGACATACTTCGAAGTACTCTTTATGGTCGCTGCACTCCAGAGATCAACATTGTTCCCCAACATCATGATGACCTCGAGCATTTCAGTGTCCATACTTGAGCGAAGCTTGGAGTACGTCAACTTGGCTTGTGAGAAAAAGCGCTCACAGTCGGCGGGACCAAACGTGTGTCGATGTACTTATTTCTCCGAACCTTCTGGCGTTTGTAGCATTTTTCGATGTACAAGAGTCCCCCAGTTTTCGCCTCCCACTCTAAACTTATAGCTTGTACAATATTATTTTGTCAAAATATTCATTTTGACAGTACCTATAATAAATAAACCTTTGATACATAATACTTCCAATGATATAAATTTTGAAAACCCATGAGGCGATAACTGGGGGACTACGTACTGTAAAGTTCTCTTTAGTTGTCGTTGTGAGTTCCTTCCCTTCAAACCCAGCAAATGAACCACATAATATGTGCTACAGCCAAATATTATTTGGCTGTCTGGCAAGAGGCCTAGTGAGAAGAAAACATTTTCCATGACACAAAAATATCGGTCTTTCAAACGATACATAAATATGATCCAAATATTGATTGTATTTGGTATTGTCCGACCAGGCTCTAATACTTGTTCGGGAGCCCTGTTGAACGGTAAGGCACGTTGGCTAATGCAGTGGGCCAATGTAGCTTGTAGCTGCTCGTGGCCATTACGCGCCATGGAGTGCTCAAAGGTATTCCACGTGCTTCCGCTCGGGACTGGAGCTGTCACGGACCATTTTGCTTCAGTTTTCATCCCCCTGCGCATGCTCACGTTTTCTTGGTGTGTTTCTTTCAATATTGCTGCTTTTAATAAGAATGCTATGCGTAGAATAACGTCGTGCTGTCTTGCAATACGACGATACCCTTCGGAGTCAGCTCATCTTTTAGCTGAAAGATATGTTGATTCATGTCCCCTTCAACTTGACTTGGCGTCCATGAATTTCAAATCGACCATTCGGAAGCAATTGACCGTAGTCCTCGGTTCGGAACTTGCGACCACCAACATGTACAAATGGATCGTCCAAGAAGAGTGTAGCCGTTTGATCGGGCAAATAGATATAGTCTCGAGACACACTTTGATGCTGAGGGTGACGCGGGACGCCCAGAGATTTTTGAGGGAAGATGTCAAGGCCTCGCCGGCCACGGCGACATATTTTAAGTTTGGGTATGACGTGGCGTCACCCAAGAGAGTAAGTGCCATCGGGGTGCAAATAATGCCGTGGGTATTTCAAAAAAAGCTCGAGGAAATCAAATCCACGCAAAACAAGAGAGCACTCCAGACATCAAATTGGCAACCATCAAAAGCAATCGACATCATTTGGCCAAATCGCAGTCCTTACGCGAGCATGTCCTTGCAAACTCCAAACATCGTTCCATGACCACCGCCACACAGTTTCCAACACCGACACCAAGCGATAGCGACTGATGCGCCAGTGCCATCGCTTGGTGGTTCAAGTCATCATTAGACGATACGCTGACCTTCGACTTCGACAGCAATCAAGTGTGGCAATGACGTATCCATCTTCAGTTGGTGTCTTTTTCGTCCAAATTTTCAGTTTTCAACGAAATTTGTGTGATCAATCTGGCAAAGTGAATTCAAGTATAATGTGTTGTGTGTTTGTGTGTTTTGTGTGTGTTTAAATTAATTCTGGACGCTGATTGGCTGGTTCGATTTGGTGATTGAATGACAAGTTTGATCGATTCAGCCAAGTTTGAGTCAATCAGATACAACTGCACAAGATAATTTTTCCTTGTTGTCTCAATATCCACTGTAGACGTGTCGTTACAATTTCCTTGTCTAACGAGGGAATGCTCTGCTACTGACTTCCAGGAGCGCTTCTACCGCTTTTATAGCTTATTGTGCTTGTCAAGGAAAATGAAAGAGGCCTCACCTTGATCCCCACAACCTTGTGGCTTATCTTAGGTCTTCCGGATATACTTTGCCAAATTTTTGTGAATTTAAAAAGTCTTGAAAAAAATCGATTAGAACATTTTGAACACGTCAAGACTAAGAATTTGTATTAGGGTTTAAAACAGTCCCGTAAAACCTTTCAATGGGGAATACACTGTAACAAATCTGTGGTACATACAAAATTCACGTGATTTCACCCATAAAGTGTATTCACGACCGCGTTTTGTCGTGGAATATTCACTGGATGTCTCTGGTCATTTCAAAATTTACGACGAAGACAGCACATGACGACGGTACCATCGTTCATGTGGATTTGAGATTACATCGATCCTTGTAGGAAATGAGCAGCCAAGTCGAGGTATTCTTCTCTTATGGTTTTATTGTGGAATCAAGGATATGTAGGAATATTTCAAAGCCGTACAAGAAGGCGACGTTGACAAAGCCAAGACGTTCTTGGACGCTGGCGTTGACGTCAATATACAATATAGTATTCCTGCGAAAAGGCTCAATGGATCTGAATTCCTCGTAAGACAAAAACGACGACGAATGTGATATCTCCGTAGTGGAAATGTTCGGCCCTCATGTATACCTCACGCTATGGCTTTGAGAGTTTAGTCAGCTTCCTATTATCCCAAGATCATATTGATGTGAATGCCCAAGACGGGGTACCGATGATTGCTGTTGAAGAAAGGTTTCCACGACCAATTGTCGCTTCTTGTAGAATGGATCGACTGCGCTGATTCTCGCTGCAGCAGTCGGCAATGGTCAAATCATTCGTCAGCTGCTGCACTACGATGGTATTGACGTCAACTGCGTACGTTCAATTTTCGTTATCGTCAGGCTTTGATGGATGCTGGATAGGGCAATTTTACTCCGCTTTACCACGCAGCCAAGTATGGCCAGACCGAAGCTCTTGAAATGTTACTGAACGACGACAAGATCGATGTCAGTGTCAAATCTTCGGTGTCTTAAGTGCCGAGGGGGTACTTTGACACTGCTCTGTTAATTCTAAAAGTCATTGTAGTACAATGGAACTGCCTTTGAAGTCGCAGCTGCAAATGGTCACATTGGCGTGTTGAAAGCTTTGTTGGACGATAATATGGTCGACCAAACATTCCTAAACGAGGTTTGCCCGCCGTGATCTTCACACATGACGATGAATCGCAGAATATTCCAAAAATCCTTGCTCAAGGCATCCAGCCATGGACACTGCGACATTGTACAAATGATTCTCGGCGATTTTAAACCCTACATCGATGCTACATCCTTGGTAAATCAGCCTTTTCACATGTACTTGGAGGATTTTCTCACCTCGATATGCTTTGTAGCATTCGGCGCTTCTCAAAGCAGCAGCGTTAGGCCATGCCAATGTCGTGCGATATTTGTTTGCAATCGACGGTATCAACGTCAATTAATTAAAGGTGTGTGGACATTCTCTGTGCAGATTCATCCCTTGAAACATTCTAGCTTGGAGAAACGGCATTGCATTTTGCTACAAAGAAAGGGCGACTTGAAATCGTGCGCATGTTGCTCGACCACGACGGCATCGAGGTGAATTTGTCGAACGAGGTATGCGAAAGAGTGAATATATGCACCAGCGATTCGGATTTTAGGTCAATGAAAGCGCATTGCATTACGCTTCTTCGAATGGTTACGTTGAAATCGCTCGTCTCTTACTAGAACGTGGAGTACATATCAACGCTCAGTCAAAGGTAGACTCTACTGCGTCAAAAGGATAGTACCAACTAGATATGCATTTACTTTCTAGACAGGCTACACAGCATTGCATAATGCAATAGTGAGAAGAAAGTCCAACATTGTCCAAGCTTTACTGGCCCATGGTCATCTTGATCTTACTGCTAAGACAAAGGTAAAACTTGTATCCAAGTGGCAGAGATGGTCGAAAGCTCATGTTTAGGGAGGCCGTACAGCTCTTGATATTGCATTGGCAAAATGCGACGACGAGATAGTTCGATTGCTGGTCGAATACCCTGGCAGTGGATTTACGTCCATTGTAGACACCACGCCTCGTCACTCGGATTTTGAATGTTTGATCACTGCTCCTCATTACTTTGCTTTTGAAGACTATCCTGCTATGAGTATGCGGCCATATTTCGAAACGGAACCGAAGGTTGAGTATTATTACAGTCCACAATCTCCAACCAATTGTTCGACACGAAAGAGCTCCAGCCTGGTGCAAAACCAACTCGATTACGTCCGCGGTGAGAAGGAAGACGCCGTACATTTTGCAGCCTATGCGCCTCCGATTGTTGGTATCAACGTACCGTTCAATTTCGTCATTTGGGCCTTCCTGGCAAACCAAAGGGAAGAGATGCAAGAACAAGCGACAAGTGATGGCAGTCAATCGCGACAATTATCTCGTGAAATGCTCATGGATATTCGGCAAGGAGCATCCGTTCATATCCATTTAGAGGCTCCAAGTGGTTTTACTATCTTGGAGGATGGACCAACTCAAACGTTGTTTTGGAAAGGCGAGTTGACTTCTGCAAACTACACAATCCAATGTACTTTGGCACCACAAATGGATCAAGTCATGTTTCGAGCCAAGATCATTGTCGGAGAAAAAGTCATTGTCCTTAAATCGTTCATATTTGTGAGTTCCATGCAACAGCAACACGAAGAAGCTGTCGAATTGAAGAGCACGGTTGAATGGATTCCTGAACAATACGAAGAAATCCCATATCAAGACTTGAATCTGAAAGAATTGGTCGGTCAAGGCCATTTTGGAGATGCCTACCGCGCAGAGTACAAAGGCAATGACGTCGTCGTGAAGACACTCAAAGCTCAAGCTTTTGGTGCATCCAACGATGAAATCGTCCGTGAGTTCCGTCACGAAGCTGCCGTGCTCAGCATGTTTGGCCACCATCCCAATATCGTTCCTTTTGTCGGTGCATCCACGGATTCGTCTCAACCGCTAGCATTGGTGACGGGATATTTACCATTTGGAAGCCTGCATCAATACTTGTCGAACCACGAAATGACCGTCAAGCAAAAAGAAATTGTGTTGAAAGATGCTGCCGCTGGTCTACTCAATATCCACGAAGGTCGATTCATTAATCGAGACATTGCGGCTCGAAATCTTTTGGTTGACGGCGATTTGCGTGCCAAGATATGTGACTTTGGCTTGTGCCGTCGGATGGGCGCAACTGGTGGCTGGCATTTCGAGTCTGGGGTTGGTCCTCTCAAGTATATGGCTCCAGAATCGTTGAGTCCACCGCATTCGTTTTCGCAGCCTTCGGATGTGTATTCGTTTGGAGTGTTGATGTGGGAGACTTTCACAGAAGCAACGCCGTATAAAGGTTTAAGTGGAGTCGAAGCGGCTGCGCTGGTATTGGAAGGCAAGTGTCTAAATCCTTTTGCAACGGGCATTCCGTCCAAGTATGTAAACTTTATAGCCTGCTGCTTTTGCGAAGATCCGTCCAAACGTCCTACAATGACAGATATTTACAACAAATTGAGTGAAAGAGAAGTCTTTTTGCCCGGAATCGACCCATATGCGCGCTGGATGAAGCGCTGATATCACGCTTTTCATTGTTTATTTTCAAGTTTGGACTTGGTGAACATGAAAAAAAGGTGATTCTTTCTCTTATAATTGCTCTAGACGCTCTGAATATATTGTCCATTGCGACCAACTTGGCTGTCGTTGAGCTATGAGAGAGATTAAGCGTGGAAATTGCAGTTACAACGGCTGAATAAGCTCGGTTGGCGTATTTTTGGAATGACCAAAGTTCACGTAACGCGGCAGAATGAGCCCACGGTGCATTTGAGTCGGTGGTCCGTGGCATACAATGCCGCGTTTGTTGTCAACCTCGCTACGACGGTAAGCGCGCGTTCTCTCTCTATACAGCTTGAATATTCCACTTTGTAGCCTTTTATGACGTACCTGACCGAGCCACTGCCTGGAAACATCGCACAAGTCCATCTACCAGCATGGAATTCATTTCAAGAGTATACTGACATCATGGTCACGTACTTCCAATTGCTCTACAACAAGACGACCATGCTGAATGAGGTGGTCAAGCAAGACAGGACGACCAATACGTTTGCAGCGAGAACGACGGTGGAAATACCATTTAGCATTCCTGAAAGCCAAGTCCAAGGCTACCTCTCGCGCATGGCTGGCTTTCCTTTCTTTGGAGAAGGGGTCGACGCTTACATGACAGCATTTGCCACCTCCAACGCTTCTTCCCGTGCTGCCATGAAGCCGTGGCGCATCTGCGAACACTCCTTTTTAGCTGGGATCAACTTTGGCGAGTTTTGCTTTTGGCTTGACGACGTTGTGGATGGTGCAAATGCGCCTCGCTACTACGACGTTTGGGCAGTCAATTACCCTTTGGAAACGACTCAACTCTCTTAGTTCAAGCTTATCTTTCGCTCTGCCGTCTCAGTGTATGTCTTGTATGTCTTCTGGATGCGATATTACCGCCAGTATGGCCCTCTTCTCCCTAACCTACGCGTTCTTGGCTTTTGGGGGCTTGATTTGCGCCGGTCGATCTTGTTTTTCTAGCGATATGTGCCTACGTGTATGGTGGCCCCATGACGACTGCAATGATGTCGAGTCCGATGATTTTGTTGTTCAGAAAATCGCTCCGTTTCTTTCTTCCAAGTGCATTGCACGGACAAGCGATCGACTCCTCGTTCAGTAGGCAGCTTCTGACTTATGCTAGTATTAACCACTGGTCGCAGTCACAACTTGCTTTACTCTGGTCATGGCCCACTTTCCACTGGTGTACTCGCTCGCTGCTGTCAAGTGGAGGCGCTTCAAGCAACGTCGTAAGCTTGGTCATATTGACTCTGACAGTTCAAAGTCCCGACGAGAAAGTGCTAGCATCTCGTTTAGCAGCCCAGCGTACAACGACGTCAAGGCAATTGTTTTGCTGTCGATGGTGATGCGAAAACACCACCCAGCGTGTCCAACGACTGGAGGCTCACTGCACAAGTTGTACCACAAAAACCCTCGTTATCGCTCGATGGCACTCTTTAGTCATCGTGCTGCGGACTGCTTTGTCGTATGCTACAACGCAGATAGAAATGTGGCCAAGCGAGTCCGTCTCAGCTTGTTGGCATGGCTCGACGGTCAATCTCGCGACCCCAAACTTGAAATTCAGCTTTGTACAGCATTGCATTCGACAAGTGTGTGCATCTTCGACGACAAGCCATGTTCAAAGCCAAGCTCGACGTCGTTGGATGCCAAGTATATCCATCTTGGCGACACCAATTGCCCATGGATCATGTGAAAGCAGTCGGTTGTGACGAAGCTAGCTCGTTTTTCAAAACTCGAACTATCAGTGGACTTTTCGATTAGAAACGATGCCAGGGGGAGACGCCACCATGGAGAGATGTAACATCCTTTCGTCTTGGCGATTCCTTAAGTCCATGGGTCAAGTGCACTGCGAAAATAGGAGCAAATTCCGAGACAATGCCGATCCGTCCGTGTAGTTTTCTTATGAACATGAAGCTCTCAACTCGCCAATCTGAGCTAAGTATTATCCCAAATGGCCCCAAAGCGTACCAACACATTCGCTCGTGATACATTGCGGTTCAAACAGTGGCGAGAAAGTGCCATGATACCCATAAAATTCATTTGCTTCCTCTGTTTCATACTTGGATGTCCCGAAAGTCTGTGGTTTATTCCGTGGTCAGCAGCGCATGCCACCGATATGTGCAATATCGATGAGAACAATGCCAAGCCGGGGCCAATAATTTTTCTTTTGTCTTTTAATGAGTTTGTGTTTCAATTATTAAGAGCATCTCCTCTCGGGGTATTTGTAATCAAATTTACGGATAATTTTACGCAACTCGTCCGATTATCCAAAAAATTTGTGGTGTAAGTTATTGTCGTTTACATACAAAATTGTGAGCGGGGTCAGAATCGAATCGATTTTTTAAACGTATTTGAAATCTATAAGCCAATCAGAATTGAGCATTTGCCAAATACACAGGATACACACACGCACACACGTGTATTTATTTGGCTATTTGAGTGTACTTTCTGGTTATACTTGGATTCACTATGGCTGAATAGTATTGAAAGACTATTCGATTATTGGTCAAAAATACAATTTTGTCCGAAAAGGTTAAAAAAAAGTTCGGGTACTTCGTTGCTAAATTTATCCGTACTAGGGTGGGGCCAGGGCTACGCCCCTGGGTGGTAAAAGAAGAACCCTGATTGGCTACTGTTGAATGACGACTATCAGGAGATAAATCATGTTCTGACCAAAAAACCGTCGACTCGTACCAAAAGAAAATAAATTATCCAATCAGAGATGATATTATATTTAAACTAAAAGGAGACGATATTTACTTTACCGTAGAGTGCTTATCGTCCTGGACAGTCAAATACATCGTCTGTGTGAACTTTTGAGTAAGATTCAGACCTTTTCGTTTCAGACATACAAATAATAAATGTATCATACCATTACGAAACGAATACTCTCAAATAAGTTATAGCAATATATAAATTATTGAAGTATATGAAGTCATAAGATAACATGAACTAATGTGGATTGTGATGTAAACTCTACAAGTAGAAAACTCGCAATTCTCCATCTTGATCTTCTTCATCGTCCACGGCATTTTCTATATCATCCGTAGGTGATATGACATGTTCAATATCGAGACTTTCCATCAAAGTAGACAATAGAGTGTCGTCAACATAGCCATCCATCGTTTCATGGTCCTCCTCCTCGCCGTAGACAAGCTTGCACTTCTTGAATCCATTGACAATAACCAAGGAAGGCAAATTGTCCCATGCTGTAGAAATCCAAGCCACAATTGTTGAGCGTTTGGGGGGTTCGAGCTTGAAATTCACGCCACTAGCACGGCTCGACAAAACTTGTCGTCGAATTGAATCTAACCAAAGTTCCCTCAGGGTGGACTTCAAAGGTCGAATCCAGGCTACATCTGCTGGTTGGCAGACCCAAGTGTAACCTGGAGGCACTTTCACCAGCAAAATGTTCAGCTCGCACGCACATGAGAGCACACTCTCGGTAAAGTGGGCGCGAAGTCGTCCCATAACAGCAAAATCTTCTTCGTAGCACGGTCGTGTCGATCGGTGACACGACCGTGCTTGTGAAATCGCAAGAAAGCCACGGACAAATCTGAATTCCACCAAACCGATGGGTTCCCAAAGATTTGGCACCCATATTCAGATTGCATGGGTTCTACTTGCTTCCACAGAACACGTCCAAATCCATGACGGTGGTCCAAGTTGTCTTTGACAACATGCTTGATCCTTGAATGCGTGGTCTTCATCACCAGGAAAAGAGAATATTTTCGCCCACTTGAGTCTCCCAAGACCATGGCTGTGGCTCTCTCCTTTGATCTGCCACCACACTTCACCCACACCATATTCTCGCCACTTCCATTGAGTGTCTTCGTTGGCAAATACTCGTAGTTAATTGCCGTTTGATCAGCATTGTGGACAACCTCGATCCCTTCTTGCTGCATCATCTCTCGAATCTTCTTGGAGAACTCCTTCAACTTTTCGTCACCGTCGTCGTTTGACACTTGACCGATTCTTGTTTTCACACGCCATGCAAAGCGGTGACGTCTTCTGAAACCTTGGACCCATCGTGTGCTGGCCTTGAATTCGTGATCCTTGATCCCATCATCAGTAGCCATTTCAACAGCCATAATTCGCAACATCCCATATGTGACGGGAACCTCATCACGTCTCATGCCATGGATCCACTGAGCAAGCTGCTCCTCAATGTTGGCTGGGAGTGTCGTGCCAGTGCCGATAGCACGCACACATTTTTGATGCGAAGTTCTTGGACTGCACGCTTTCGCAACAATATGGTCCTTTGCGGCAATCCAGCCGTATATCTTCTTCCGAGTGCTTTCGCGTTGCGTTGGGCCAAGAGTCGTATCCAGTATTGTAGGCAGTCCATGTGCCTCATACAGCTTAACGACTTTCAAACGATACTCGTAGTCCACTATCTTGTTCTTGAACTTTTTGGCGCCTTTTTTGGCCCATACTTGGACACAGGACGACCTCGAGCACGTTTTTTGTGCTTGCCGCGAGTCTGACATAGCTGCAATGGCTGTCAACGCGCCAAATCAGTTCGGCGCGAAGCGCCGGACAAAAACCTCCCAAAATTAATATTGCCTATTGGATTGAAGGGTATATATTAAGTTTGAGAGGCATTTGTGGCGGGAAAGTTAGTTTCCAAAACATTATTTTTAATATTTTTCTCACATATTGAATATTACAGTTGTCCACCTTGAAAAGTGTGTCCAGAACGATAAGCATTCTGCGGTATTCACTTCTTTCATATTTTACTTCGAATTGGCCTCCGTAGTTTCCCTGTTTTGTTGTTCTATGGAGTCCTGACTATTCTTAAGCTTCTTGATACACGATATTGTTGTGTAGTCCCGGTAGTCTGTCTTACTGTCCGTTGGTGACCAACACTTATTGTTGCCTTTTGCTTGGGCTCTTGACATGGCGACGTAAAGATGACCATGCGAGAAGACGGGTTCTGGTATCATTAGGTAGTCGAATTTTATCGGCACCGAGTTCGGTACATGTGGGGTACGTTCCATGACCAATAGACTTGAGCAATGCAGCAAGCTCTTGAATACTCTCTGATTTATTTTTGGTCAACCTCCTGTTCACCGTCAGATAAACATTTGCGACCTTTCGTTAAACGTAACTGTTCTTCAAGCATGTTTCGAGGACTGGCCCCGGTGTGCACTTCAAAATGACTGGATGCATTTGCTTGAAGTCGCTCGAGAATATGATGACCTTTCCACAGGAATGAAGCGTGTTGTCCCTCCAATCTTGCACCTTGTGATCTACGGCCTCCACAGCGTACTTACGCATCATGAAACACACGTTTTTGTTTTCCATCACAGCTCCATGAAAATGTTTGGTATTTCGAGCCAAAGTGGCTCTACTTCATAACATTCGCAATATCGCGTCGTTATTCGCCTTTTGGAGTCCAAGCCTCTGGCCAAGGTATGCTTGAAGTGGCAGAAAGGGCTCGTACTGCACAGAGTGTTGAACGCTTATTCTATGGCCTTTCTGCCCGAGTAAAGCTATCCTAAGACATGCATTTCACCTTGCATTGTCCGTGAAAAACTCAACTGCCCTTCCTTTCGTGGCGATTGTCTAAAGGAACCATACTGGACTTTTTCAACCTGTATTAACGGACAAATGACAAATTATGCTAATCGATTATCAATTCCAATCTGATCCCACTAATGTTCGCCTTTGAAAGAGAACCATCCAATCCTCATACATAGAAATAGAGTAACTCTCCAGTTGAACCCCACTGACCTCTAACGATAAGGGCCATTCACTTCTCTGGACATATATTTCAAAATTTGCAATGGACAGTCTATATGACTTGTCCCATGTCTCGGACAAATTTGCAATGGACAGGGTTATGAAGGAAACTGTCAGCGAGGAATGGTGCATGAAAGTAAATTGAAACTCCTGTTGAATGAAACTCCTGTTGAATGAAACTCACAGTCAATTGAAGGTGTGTGGGAAGTACCTGTGAAACACCATGTGAGATGTTCAAACTGACGACCTTCTTTTTCACCTGAATCAGTTCATATGGCGAAGCTGGCAACAGCTATTGTCAAGGCCAAATGAACACAGTCTCCAGTCAAGTAGGTGTATTTTCGTCAATTCCGATCGGATTTAAATAGGAATTGAAAATAAAAAATCTTGAAATCCGTTCTGAATTTTTTTTCAATGACACCAAGTTGATTGAAGCAACGGTTTTCAAGATAAATGATTCTCAATTTGATTGATTTGAAAACCTATGTCGAGTAGCGATTAGTTTACGACGGAGTGCAATGATTGGCCAAATCTATGGCGAGATGTTTCAAAACTATATATTTATACAGTTAAACACAAAGGTTTTATTATTATACTCATGTGTTTATCAGATTGGAGAGTTTAACTTCTGTTGCGACAAGTGTTCAGCCATTGCACTGCCGCTATGGCATATGGATGAACAGTTTTTTACATACCTTTGGCAAACAATGCGCTAAATTAACCGTATAAAGTGCTAAAGAAAGAGCGCATTAGGAGCTTTGACCAGATATACTTGCTTTATCAAAAATGGAAATATTTCATGTTTATATTACGGTTTGAATTGGCCGTGAACGATTTCATTTGACCCCGACAATAGTATGTATTTTAGAAGATTAGTAAAACATACATCTAACGCCAATATCTTGATTTGATCTTCTTCAGTCAGTTTGGATCACGATGGCATGAGATGTTGAGGTGAAATGACTGACTGAAGATGAGTGGACAGCATGGACAAAACTATTCCACATTAATTAAGCTTATTTAAGGCTTAAACATCAATCTTCATTATCTAGTTGACATGTGGTTGGTCTCATACATACTGCATCTATATGACATACTTTCGGCTAACTTATATGAGGTTGTGGGGCTGATACGGCTGAAATACAGAAATACCTCTCTTGAAGGGACACACTCAAAACACATACCTCTATAAAATGATAACTATTCGTATATGTTTTTGGAGATAAAGTCAACATGAAATTTGAATTTTTGAAAAGCGTCAGTGAACTGAATAGGTCGTGTGCCTCACACAGACATCCCGACGAGAAGACTGTATGACACGAAAAGTGTTTCTGACATTGAAGCAAAAATGGGATCTTCAACTCCTCCACGAAGAAGAGCCAGCCATGACTTTGGGGGAACTTGGGCTGTGGGTCTACGAAACTTTCTTGTTGCCGACACAGCCATCCAAATCAGCGATCTCAAGGGCTCTCCAACAGAAAATCAATCCCGAGCAGCTCAAACATAGGCCAAAACTCAAGTCTAACAAGCGCGTCACCTCTCAAGGACTCGAAGAAGAGCTTGCAGCTTGGATTGAAGATTGCGAACATTACGGAGTTTATACGACGTATGTCACAATTCAAGCTAAAGCTTCAGAGATTTCGAATGACAATTATAAATCGTCTTGTCGATACTCGAACGGTTGGCTTCAAAAATTCTTGCTGCGACACGGACTGAAAAAACGGCAAGTCCATGGAGAAGCTGCGTCCAATTTGAACGAAGAAGACATCAATGAAGGTCGACAAGAACTGCAAGAACTGACCAAATTGTACGACACCAGAAACATCTACAACCTAGATGAGACTGCATATTTTTACAGCCAAGAAGCAACTCATACCATAGCCAAGCGAGGGTTGAAGGGCCGCAAACTTTCCAAGAAAAGGATCACATTGGCAGTGGCTGTGAATGCGGATGGCACTGATAAGAGAGACTTGAAGTTCATAGGGCATTCGGCAAGGCCACGCTGGTTTGGAAAGAAAACTGCCTCTGAATTGCAGTACGACTACTCGAGTAGCAAGAAAGGATGGATGACTTCAAGCCTTTTTCGAGACTGGCTTTGTGCATTCAACGACGACGTGGCTAATCAAGATCGCAAGGTGCTCCTACTTGTGGACAACGCACCACCCCATCGTTTGAATGATGACCTGTCGAATATCGACTTGAGATTTCTGCCACCAAACACCACAGCTTACCTGCAACCTCTGGATGGTGGAATTATTGCTTCGCTGAAGAAAAAGATTCATCAACTGCGGACCAAATATTTTTTGGACAAGTTCGATTCTCTTATGGATTCACACAAGCTGAATGGGACGAGACCAACCAAGTCCGAAGTTGCAAAGATTCATGTTGTTGACATGAAATCTGCAATGGACTGGGCAAAGATTGCATGGGATGAGGTAAAGTCGTCCACGGTGTCAAATTGCTGGCGCCACACAAATATTCTAGGTCGCGATATACTTGATGTTATGCCAGGAACTCAAATTACTGTGTAATAAGCTTGATTTGTGTTCTACACTTGGTTTTTGTATCAGTAGAAGGTTCAGTCGCAAAAATTATACTTGGTTAAAGTATTTGTAGGGTTAGGGTTGTTTCCAAGTTGGTTGAAGTTTTATTTCACACTTTTGAAATGTCACGCCTGGCGTACTTCACCGATATTCAATTCTCACAGGTTCTTTAATACTCTATTCCTTTGAAAGTGAATATTATTTTGATAAAAATCATCGTCCCCTTATGGGAGGTTTTTCTGTATGTATTCGAACACGATGCCTTATTGAGTGTGCAGTCAATTATGCCGTTTCACGGAACCAATATTAAACTTAGTCTACTGTGCAATGACAAATGTCCGATTTTTTCCTTGGTCTCATCAGTTTATGACAGTGTTCATTGCATTACATGTCACTTTGTTATGTTCAAGGAAAACTCCATGGATTATCGGATAGTTATCCGGATATCCATGGTTATTTCCTTGGATGTTTTGATGGATATCCGGATAATTATCTGGAAGGGTCCATTGGAGGAGCGCATCATGGGTGCATGAACGAACTTGTCTCAAATTACTCTTTGTTGTACTTGGATAAAGTATGTCAAAACCTGTCATGGTTGTACTTGGATAAAGTATGTAGATTTTGCCCCCTGGTTGCCGGGACGTTTGTATATATCAGAGTTTTTTCTTAGAGCTTTAAGTAATAGACTAGGGTGAGGCCAGGGCTACGCCCCTGGGTGGAGTGTAAAAGAAGTATTCTGATTGGCTACTGTTGAGTGAGTGACGAATATTTGTTTTTTCATCAGGAGATAGATCATGTCCTACCTGACCAAAGAACCGTCGACTCGTTCGGAAAGAAAATCATCCAATCAAAGATCATATTATTTTGAAACTAAGGAGACGGCATTTACTTCGCACTCCTTATTCACTTATTTCTTATTTTACTTCGATTTGGCCTCCATAGTTTCCCAGTTTTGTCGTGCAAAATGCCAGTTCTTGCACAGATAAAACGAGCGACTTGTCAGTGATAACACAGACGGTCGAGGGACACAGCCCTATTCACGGCGCATTTGACGGGAAGATAATGATGACCATGCGCTTAGATAATGCTCAAGGCGACTATGCACTTAGATGATCCGCAAGGCGACTACTGACATGTCGTAGTCATAGTATATCTAGGTGGAGAAAGGCGAACCTTAGATGGTAATCTACAGTTGTGTCCAATGTGAGCGTGACATATGGCGGGTGGAGGTTCTAGGAGCACGGTCAAGCAGGTCAGTTTAGACGCCGAAGTTTCAGCAACTGGTTGTACTGCTGGTATAGATATCTTTCCCGTTGCGGCAACTTTGCGCACGATGTGAACGGCGAAAAGACTGTTTCCAAGAAGCAGACTCTTTGACAATTTTATAGCTTTCCGCTGTTGGATATGCTTCTCCCATTTTAATGCTGAGGTTGAATCTAAGCAGAATGTGCCCAAGTTCAGATTGCACAATCTGTGACATCGATTAGTAGATGGAGGTCCTCGTTGGTTGACAACCACCTACTTCTTCATCTTGTAGTACTGTAACGGTGGATCTAAGACTGTGGTGCGTAATTTCGAGTTGGCTAATCTCGAGGATTTATCGTCCAATTCATCGGTACGATGCAATTCGACTTGATCCAGGAAGTCTCGGCAATTCCACCACAACACAGTGTATATATTTGTACGAACATGATAGTAATGGATGAAGTTTTATGGAGTCCTGACTATTCTAATGCTTCTTGATACACAACGTTTTTCGTGTAGATTCCAGGCAGGCCTTCGTACTGTCCATTTGCGACCAAAAATTTAATATTGCCTTTTGCTTGGGCTCTTGACATGGCGACGTAAAGCTGCCCATGCGAGAAGACGGGTTCTGGAAGGTAGACGCCCACGTGAGAAATCGTTTGACCTTGAGCCTTGTGAATCGTCATTGCAAAGGCAATTTGAACAGGAAATTGTCTTCTGCGTAGCTCAAATGGGTAATTGTTTTGCTCACCATCGTGAATTGTAGTAGTTCGGGGAATGTAAACGATCTTGTTCTTGTGGGAGCCGTTCATAATTTGAGCCTTGATACATCGTGTTTTCAGCTCAAGAACAATTAAACGTGTTCCGTTGCACATGCCTTCCGAAGTACACAAATTACGAAGCAGAATAATGGGGCAACCAACTTTCAAATGCAACTTGTGGCTGGGGAAGTTGTTGATGTCTATAGAATTCAGAAACTCGATGGGGAACTCGCATGCATCGGCGTCTGAGTCGCGTTTCTCAGCAACAGAATCGGCGGACAGATATGTCATTTCGCCGTCCGAAGTGAGTCGCTCAAGAAGAGTTGTGTTGATGTCAGCAACAACACTGTGTTTGGGTGCAAGGATAGCTCGACATCCAAAGTACGATCTAAGTTCATTGATGCGCAGGTTGTTCATGTCTTGATAGACGCTGTGTAAAAATGACCCCAAATCATCAGGCGAATTGTATGGAATCGCCAAATCATCAGGTAGTCGAATGTAATCGGCACCGAGTTCGGTACATGTGGGGTATGTTCCATGCCCAATAGACTTGAGCAATCCAGCAAATTCTCGAACACTCTCTGAGTTGTTGTTGGTCAACCTCATGTTCACCGTCAGATGAAACTTTGCGACATTGCTCCAAAGGTAGCTGTTCTTCAAGCATGCTTCGAGGATTAGCCCAGGTGTGCCCTTCAAAATGACTGGAAGCATTTGCTTGAAATCACCCGAGAATATGACGACTTTTCCACCAAAAGGAAGCGCGTTGTCCATCAAATCTTGTAGCATGTGATCAACGGCCTCCACAGCATACTTGTGCATCATCGAACACTCGTCCCAAATGATAAGTTCTGTGAAACGTAAAAGTTCCGCAAGATGTGACTGTTTCCGAACATCGCATCGGCTGAGCTCGTGCAACGATCTTGGGAGACAAAATCGCGAATGCGCAGTTGTACCCCCGATCAAATTCAGAGCAGCAAGTCCGGACGAAGCAACAGCCAAGGCAATTTTGTTCATGGAGCGCACTTGAGCCAGTAAAATGTTTGAGATGAACGTCTTCCCTGAGCCACCCTCACCTTCGAGAAAATATACTTTGCCTCTTCGAACATTGCTTTCCTTCGTAATATCGCTCATAACGTCGTTGTAGAAGACCTCGAGCTCTTCGGTCATCGTAGACTTGCCTTCCAAAATGCCTTGAATTTGTTCTTGGTTGTGCGAAGATTCCATAGCCACTAATCGGTTGGATTGACGGCCCCTGTTTGTTTCCTCAAGAGCAAAATATTGTTCGAATTGTGCAAGCTGTGGAAGCTCCTGAAAACGATCCAAGCTTGATCCATTCGACTCGGGGCATCTTGATAAAGCCTGAATTGCGAAAGCTGTGGATTTTTGAGAGTCGTCGGGGTACATGCGGTGGAAATCTGGCCTCATTTCATCTTCGAATTTGTTCCATAGCCCTCGTGCATCCGCAGGTTCACAGTGAATCAGAATACTGACAAAAAGTGTTCGGAGCTCATAGGGAGTTGCTGTTTCAGTTGCTTCTCGCATGCAGGTTAGCCATTCCTCGTCATTCTCAAGAAAGCCAAGGGCAAGTGCGGCTGACTTGAACTTCGGATGAACCACGCAGTTGACGGTTCGCAAGTCTTCGTGCGATGTCGGACCTCGTCGATACCATAAGAGCATTCGCATATAAAAACAATCTCCCGAGCGGGGTGACATCGTCAGCATCCTCCCGATCATACGTTTACCACCCCTTTTACGTGAAGTCCACTTGCGGAGATTTGAGTTCCATACGAAATGCTCGGGGATATCATGGTACAGACATTCACGCGCCCGTGCTTGTGAATCACTGTTTTCACGGCACAGTTCAAAAAACGCGGTGAGTTTAGTCCGGTTCCTCCTTGCCAATTCCTGAGGGCTCATCGGGCGGTCGGTAGGAATGCATACAACTTGTTCACCTTCCAAGTGTATTTCCAGGTTCTCGACAGCGTGAGATCGATTGAACATGTCGAAAGAGAAAATGCGTGTGAGGGCCTCACAGCACGATACATAGCGGGCATCTTGGTATTGCTTGATTTCGTCAAGTTCACTGGACTCAAGTTGAAAATTTGAGCGGTCTGAGCCCTTGAAGATGTACTTGTACAGGTACTTGACTGCAGATATACTTGTACACGCCTCGACATTGATGTGGCAGTCGAACATGGCACTCAAAGTTGGGCAGTACGGAATAACATATTGGTTGGTATACTCAGAGGGCCGCTCTGCCGAAGAGCGGCGACGACGGTAGAGTGGATATCCATCACTGCCTATTGATGTTTCGTCGCAGTATGCTTTTGGAAAGTTTTTCTTGCACTTCCCGTTTTCCAGGCATCGGTCACTGCATTTGTGAATCATGCAGGTTGTAACAATTTTGTGCAGTCTTGAATTCTTTTCCTTGTCGGGGATTTCTGCACTGATAATACTGTCAATATCGGCAGTTGTCTTGATTTTGTCGTCCCCAGAGAATATGACCAATATATGGGCATGAGGCAGACCACGCTTTTGGAATTCGACAGAACGAACATGCGCACCTTGTCGACCCAAAATTCCCTTCGTGAGCATGGCTTCAATGGCTAATAGCTTGAGGCGGAACATGCGCGTCAATAAGTCAGGTCGATCAGATGGAGGTCGTTTAAATCCATAGTCCTCTTTCGCCAATTCCAGCTCCCTGTCGATTTCAACCCACTTTGGATTGCATGTCACAGTGATAAAAAGGTCTGGTCGACCGTACTTGCGAACGATTGCCATGGCGTCAAGGTAACGTTGTCTCATGTACCGTGGTCCACCCGTGTAAGATGACGGCAAAACAATCCTTTTTCCAATGCTGTTGACGTCTACATCATGCGAAACAGCGTCGTGAACTGCGCGATACGTGTCGCTACGGAGGTTGTTGGTTTGGTCACGAAGAAATCCAAGCCTTTGGTTTTCCACCTTTGCAAAATTGTCGACTGCAAACACTTGAAGTAGAGGTCCGCTGGCATGTAATGGAGAGAATGCACCGCGCTCGTACAAATGGTATCGAGCATAATTGTTCAAACTCACGTTTTTACCATTGAGACCGCTTTTGTTGCCATAAGACCACCCCAAAGTCCCAGTAGGAAAGAGCAAAGGGTATTGAAGCGGGTCATATGCCGAATGAAATTCCTTAATGCGAAATAAGTGGTCTTCCCCAGGTTGTCGATCCAAACACACATGTTTACCAACGCGATAGTCTGGCACAACTTCGCTGAGTACGGGGCCATCAGTACCGTGCAGTAAGATATGACGCCCTGACTTGGACGTTTCTGAAAAAAGGACTGCGATTTCAGAACACGTAGGTAGGTTATGCGTTCGGCTGTTGCTTCGAGGCTGAGCAGTGAGCACTAATCTCATGTCGTCATCCTTTGGAATATCCTTGGCATGCTTGTACAGCTGGGTGAACGCGTTGTGCTGTAGTAGTAGATGCTGGATTTTTGTCACAGTTGACTGATTAAGATTTCCCCCAAGCATTCTTCGTCGTATGCTTGCCTGCGTTTCAGGATCCGTAATGTAGATCTGGGCGTAACTGGCTTGTTCTTCGTCCGCAGGCAACTGTGGTCCAATAGAATGATGCAATTCGCCTTGGATTGTATAAGATCTCGGCCCACCGTTGCCGTGAATAATTTCTTTGGTACCAATAGATGTAAAGGCAAAGAGGGCGTTGTACCGGCGAGCGTTATTGACAAACCCTCTGGTTTTGAACAAATCAATGTATTCGCGAAACTCGGGTGTGTCAGGCCAGGTAGCAACAGGCAGCACTCGAGCGCCACTATCGCAGCAGTCCTTTTCTTCGCCTGGCCAAATCTTCGCTTCGCAATGGGGGCAAATCGAACGCTGCTCAATAATATGAAGAGGCACCAATGATTCATCGAAGTCATCGAAACTGGCGCGCCCACTGTTGTGAGTACTCTTCTTCTTCGGGCGACCCTTGGGTTTATTCCGGAGACTTAATCCTTGCTCGCGAGGAGGTACAGCAATCAAATCCACATCCACGATTAGCGGAGGATCAGCATTTGCCAAGGCAAGCAATTGATTGTCATTGTTGCAATCCACATTTCCATCGGAAATATCTTCTTGCTTGGTTTCTTCTTCACCTCCTTCATTCATACGGTTAGGTTGTAGAGCATAGATTCTTCGATTGCCAACTCTGCGCTCGTGATCTTCTTGCTCCTGAGCTGCCAGAAGCTTGAGATGATGGTCGCTTTGAGCGTGGTAATGGAATCCGTCTTCTCCCTCCTTGGACTCCTCTTCGTTGCTCTGATCCATGTCCGTATGGTGCAAAACGATGGCATCCTGCCCTTGATTCGCAACCTCAGTGTTACGCTTTTTTTCGCGAGCACGTTTGTTGCATTCCGCCTTCTTGGACCTTTTGACAGCCACCTCTTTGTCAAAGTCTTCAACGATATCACTTATTTTCTTTTTGTGAGTACGATTTTTCTACTCAGCCTTTTTGGATTTATGAACCTCTTCCAGGAGAGCTTGCCGCTTCTTTCCGCGAGCACGATTGTTGTACTCCGCCATTTTTGCTTTGTCGACTTCATCCAGCAGAGCTTGCCGTTTCTTTTCTCGAGTACGATTGTTGTACTCCGCCTTTTTGGATTTGTCGACTTCATCCAGCAGAACTTGCCGTTTCTTTTCGCGAGCACGTTTGTTATACTCCGCCTTCTTGGCCTTTCTCATAGCCACCTCGTCGTTAATATTGCCCTTATTCAAGGCATCGTCGTCCACAGCCATGCCATAAGCTCCAGTTGATGTAGACTCTTGCACCGCATTCCGCTCTGCTTGCTTGCCAGGTTCGGAGTTATCGATCGCATGTCCTTGATTGTCATTGTCATGATTGCCATTGCTTTTGCCTTTCTTAGAGGCCGAGTAGTTGTTATTTTCTACGCAGAAAACTGCGTCAGACAAATGTTCATACAAAAACATCAACACAAAAATGATAAAGTGATTGGATCGTAAAAATACTGTGGATATGTGTCCCGCCACTTAAGCTCAACAGTATGTGGTTTGCCAGAAAAATACTACTCATTCCTTTCATAAATCGTACAGAGTTCGCGGTATGTATTAAACATCACTTTGTTTAAATCGCGTTTTGAACTCGTACATCCAATGAGTCGAAACTTTGATACTGGGTAATAATACACCTGCTAAGTATCATGAAACACCCCTGAAGTGTTTCAATCTACTCGCCGTAGGTCCCACTATCAACAGTGGTACTCCGTCAAAAAAAGTAGCACCACCAGATACAATAGTGATAACCAACGTTACACATTGTCCCCTTACTGTAAAAAGTTGAACTATGGGAGAGGATTTACTCGTCCAAAGTCAATATGAAAATCCAGTAAAAACACACGTTATAGCTGTCCCTGGCTGCTCTATGAGAAAGTCCGGTATTTCGAGCCCAGCAGGCCCTACTTCGTTACTATCACATATTGCGTCGGAATTCGCCTTTCGGAGTCCAAGCCTCTGGCCAGGGTATGGCTTAAAGTGGCAGAAAGGGCTCGTCGCCCTACTGCACAGTGTGTTGACCGCTTATTCAGCGGCCTTTTCTGCCCGAGTGAAGCTATCCTAAGACATGCATCTCACCTTGCATCGTCCAAGAAAAACCCAACTGCCATTCAATTGTCTTTAGCAGGTATTATTTTCAATAGTAGGAAAATATTTTCTTTTTGTATGTGGAATTGTTTTATTATTAATATTATCGACAACTGACATCATGGGTGCATCGGGTCGTGCTGACTATACAGTAAACTCCGTCAAATTTTGTGTACTGTGTAAACTAATTGTGAGTATACATATAAATTATTATAGTTGTGAACCTTGTGGTAGTAGTGAAGTGACACTCAATATACTGTTAAAATGAATACCTGTTATTATCTATATTTTATCTGTTAAATTTGTTTGTCAACTGCCACGTCGTGGATCATGGGTGCATGAACAAACTTGTCTTGTACGGTTGAAATATGTGTTCGAACACGATGCCTTATTGAGTGTGCATTCAATGATGCCCTTTCATGGAACCAACATTAAGCCTAGAGAAATGTCCGATTCTTTCCTTGGTCTCGGTTACATGACAGTGTTCACTTTGTCCAAGGAAATACCTATCGGAATATCCATGGATGGTATTAAACCTTCCAGATAATTATCCGAATTAAGGTTTAATACAGGCTGTAGGTTTAATATAGGTTGAAAGATTACTCCTTGTTGTACTTGGATAAAGTATGTGGAGATTACTCGTTGTTGTACTTGGATAAAGTATGTGGAGATTAGTCATGGTTGTACTTGGATGAAGTATGTCCATTTCCCCCCCTGGTTGCCTTGAGGTTTGTATGTAGATTTTACTCTCGCACCTATCTGGGTTTTTCTTAGAGTTTTAAGTAATAGATAACCGAAATTTTGGAAACACAAACCGTGTCAACATGTACTGTAGAAACAGAACCATACTAAATCAAATTTATCCTTCCGAAGAAGCGAGAAAATTGACAACAAAAAAACAAGAAATAAAATAATTTAGTCTTCTTCTGTATCTATTTTCATGAAATACTTTTGGATCCGGATGACCAAGCCTTTCAAAAATATTTCGTCGTTTGGTCGGGGAGGGAAAACCCACGACTGCCATAAAAATTCATCGTTGTAGCAGGGAAATGTTCGTTTCGGATACCGCGCTTCGTCTTCATGTAGTACTTGATTCGCCCATCCCAGACGCCCTCGATCGTATGTGTGTGCGCTCCTGTCGTCGCATCGACGAAATTCTCCGAGTCGTTGACCCATTGATGGATTTAACCATTGTCGTGGAGGAAACGGCTGTTTTCCAGCGTATGCCTCTCGTCAGCAGTCACATACGAACCAACTCCTCCAACCTAAGCAATGTGAGAACATGAAAAGCACGCATCATACCGTTAATTTTTTGCCACGCACTTCTTACGAGCAAACGTCCCGACAACAGCCATAAAAGTCAATAACGTAAACGTTTGATACCTTATTTTGATCTGCTGCTACGCCAATGGGCTCCCTGTGTGCCCAGTCATTCAGCAGCCGCAACGTTTAGTACATGCTCGCCTTGGAATTGGCGAAGAAGGATTTGAAACGAACGCCAACTTCTTTGCCCTCATATGCAGCTGTGGCGCATCGCCACAGGCTGGCTCGCTTCAAATAGTGGTAGTAACGCAAATGGCGGTCGCAACCCGGACAAGCGGCAGTGTCATGGAAGAGCCCCGCACGCATGGACCAAGTGATGCACACGTAATAGTCAAAACAACCTTATACTCAAAATCTTCGAGAGACGAGAGATCGTAGTGAATACGCCGTGTTTGGCAGGAGGGCCTTGATCCATTGTGAATTGATGACTTTCATTTCCCTTATTTCCGGATAAAGTATTATTATCCAGTATTTATTGCTATTCGTATATTTAATAATCATTTATTCATTTTACTAGTGCCGAGTTCGAACTTGTCTAACAATGAAAGTTTGGGGGAGAAATCCTTCCGAAATACATCCAGGAATCAAAACGAAGGTTTTCAAGCAAAACATGGCTTATCAAAGTATCACTTAAGACACTGACTGAAATATTTTTGTCATTATCCGGAAATTGTGGGCGATTTTATCAAGTTCTAGAGCATTTGTGGGACAAATTGTCCCAAATTCTCATGTCAGTTGTTTTCATAAATTTTCATGACCACATATAACTTTTACTAATTTTGTGGGACAGAGTCACACACTGAAAATTTATGCGGTTTGACGATCGACGTATTTTCTTTTGTGAAAGTGCCAAAATGACAGCCCCGACGACCGGCTCTTCTCTGAAAGATCAATTGAACAGGAGACACCAAGTCCTTAGCTATTATAAATGGCATCATCTATCTGTGCGATTGCCTCAAATGTTACACAATTTCCGTCTAAGAGTCATTTTGCGACATGTTTTCTCTCAAAACAAAGATGCTGTGCAAATATCAAGTTATCTATCAAATACTTCTTTTCTATTGGGTGGTTCCTGAAAACACAATTTGTGTCATACACATTTCAAAAAATATAAATCATTCAGCAAAATTTAATTGTCCCTTGTGATGGGTAAAAAATATTTTGCATTACATCATTGTAGTTGTCGTCGCCTAGTGATCTTTCTCATCAGTCATATGATTGTGTTTCTGAACTCCTCGGCATTTTCTTTTGGAGCACAATGCAGTCAAGCATGATACAACATGGCTCATCCATGCAGATCAACGAGCTACCGAAGATGATAACTGTTCTGGTGGAGCTTAGCCCAAAGGAGGTGTTCCGATGGAAGGATGGTTGACAAAATGTGTATTTGAGATTTGCGATTTGCGGTTTGTCGTAGGTGATTCCACTGACGACAAGTTTTGTACTATTTTAGAATTAAAGTTCAGAAATTTGTGTCTTTTTTGCACAAATTGTGTTTTCAGGAACCACCCATTAATGACATAATTTTTGTGTAAATGATACACAAATATGGAAAAATACTTGTCATTTTTTATATCTATTGATATTCATCGATATCGTTGAATCTGACAAGCTACACAAATCGAATGGCCCGATGGGTGGCTAGAATCGGTCATTTGGGTTAAGTCAGTTTTTACTACATTCGTACTTTCGTGGACATCCTTGCAAAACTCGCCGAAGAAAGCTGTCAAGAACGCGACAACCTCCGTCGCGCAAGCCTCCCCTTCAGTGCGACTGTTCAAGAATCTGAGGAGGCCGACGACAACTCCCACCATGGTCACTACGACACATCAACCATCGATAACATTGCCGCACCAGGCCCTCAAGCAATGATAACAATGACGAACTTCTCAATGTCCGAATTCAGCTCTCTTTGGGGGCTGTGCGAAGCCAACGTCAACGGAAGTTGATACAAGGGCCGGGGTCGCCGTAACCAGACAAGTGCCAAGGATGCCTTCTTCATGCTGCTCACTGTACTGATGTATTACAGCACGTGGGGCAAGCACGCTGCCGACGTCAACCTACGCGTACCCACGTTCAAGCGGGCTAGCGGAAAGTTCTCAAAAAGAACCTGTCGCCGACGGTGGGCAGACATGGAGACAGGTTGGGTCAGAAGCAACACAAGGACAGGCTCAATAATTCGGTGCATCACTTTATGCAACCGACGTCAACTTCCAACCTGCCAACCGACCTCACTTGAGCTGCCTCAATACCAAACTTACTTCTCCTACAAGCACAAACATTATGGTTTCAAGCTTGAAGGTAGCATGGCACAATCTGGCCGGTATGTCAACGTGTGCGGCCATTCCCCCGGCTCTGTCTCTGAATTGACGATCTGAATCGTATTGATATCCATACCGCGTCATTGAAGAAATTTGATACTGAGAAGACGATTCCAGATAATGGCGGAGTTTCTACGGATTTTCCTGACTCGCGTGCGATTTTGAAAGACAAGGGATACCAAGGTACAGATAAAGCCGCCCGAAGTATTCGTCCGAAGAAGAAATCAGCTGGAAGTATGCTAATTCATCAAGAGCTTGAACGTAATCAGCGCGTGTCGTCCGATCCTGTTTTGGTTAAAAACATGTTCGAGCGTACGTGCCAACTCTGGAAGATTGAGTATGCAACATTTACGCGGTCGGAAGCAAAGTACGATGCAATTCAGCGACTTACCATACGTCGCTACATTCTTTCCGTGTTCAAGACAGTATTTTCTATCTTGAAGTTCTCGCATGTCACTACAGCATGGGTGATGGTCGTGAAGAGTGATGCCGGCGTCAACGTAAGATGAGCCAGGACAGGCGTAATGTGAGAAATCGGCTAGATCGTGCTGGAAGACAAGGACTTCTTGACTCGCAATGGATTTCTTCGTTCAATCCAAACTAAAATTGATGGAATGTACAACACCAATGTCATTTGAATATCAAAAGGCGATATGAGAGATACACAAGCACTTGCATAGTACTCAACTGTTCCCAAGGTTCCTTGGGCTAGCTATTTTGACATGGAACATCTTACCAGTTAGCCCTAGTTCAAGTCCCATTGTGATTGCCACATCGGTGGACCATCTAGGGTAGTGTCAAATAATTATTGTCCCTTTGGTAGTTAGAAAAGAAGATGGCCCCCGTTTGAGTAATCCACACTTTACATTTTTGCATCCATTAGAACGTGTTAAGTGGTCCTAGACCTACATTTGTGTCCAATAAATTATTTAAGTCAATAACTTTGAAAATTGGTTATTTAAAGAAAATGTATACAAACATATATAGGTAAAGAGCAATGAATATTTTCGAATATTTTGTCTTGCCATTCCAACAACAACAGCCATTCATAAATACTCTTTCAAATTCGAAGAAAATCACACAAGAATACTCCGAAATTCGGTCGAATTTTCCACATTTCGGGATAAAAAACTGAGTGGTTATCACTCACCAAACAACGTTGGCCATTTAAATAGCCTTTCGATAACTTAAATCGTGAAATCATTTTCTTCTTTTTCAATGGCACCAAAATCTATCTACCCTGTTGAAGGCAAAGAACTTGCAATGCTCTTCTTGAAGCGCAACACGCCCACTGGGGATACGACATGCAAATGCGGAAAAGTGCATGTGCAATCTATTCCAACTTAGCTGGGCACATTCATCGGTTCCGCCCCGAGTACTCAGCTCTTCGCCCCAATGACCCCTCTAACGTGATGACTGTGCTCGACATGCTTGTGTCCCCAACGACACGACGTAAATTCTTTGGATGGCTCCAATGGGTTTATACTTCCCTCTTGCCATTTTCATTTGTTGAAAATGATATGACGAAAAGATACACTAGTTTGAGTCCAATCTGTGGAAAAACACAACTCAAGTACATGCATCTGGTAACCCAAGCACTTGAGAAGAATATAGCCTCCCTTTTGCCATCAAAATTTGCTTTAACCTTCGATGATTGGTCGTCAGCGTCAGTCATCTCATTTGCTGCCGTTTTTGTGAGTTTTCCATACTCTGACCCTATTGGCTATAAAAATTGGATTTTCACCAATCAACGACGAGACAAGTTTGGACATATAGATTATGAAGATTATTTTTTGGAATTATACTGAAAATCGTGGAAATACGTCGTTGCACTTGTTGGCGGCAATTGTTCCACTTGTGGGCTGTGCAAGCCGCGAGTTCATGCTACGGCATTGTCAAACGTATTAGTGAGCTGCGTGGTTACCTGGTTGAATTGGGAGACGCCACGGTTGACTCGATGTTGCCCACGGTGGCGCAGCACCGTGAGCTGGACCTGCTCGAGCTTGTGATGGAGCAACTGCAAGATGTCACCTTGGGTGAGGATGTCAGCATGAGTGATGTGCGCGGCGTCTTCGACACCGTCACCGAGCAGTATCCGTCAGCGGCACGCTACTTGGCAATCAGCATGGCCATTGTCCAAAATCGAAAATGGCGTTATCAAGATTTTGAGCCAATCAGAGGCAAGTATGAGTGATGACGGATTCTAGTGTTTGTCATTTGTTAAACGATTCGTCGGCAAATTTGGAAAGCAACGACGGCACGCCTTAGTCCAGCGATCCAAGCCCCGCAAGACAAACACATTTACGTATTGTGATTGCTGATTTATTCGGCCTACATCAAATATCTGTGAGCGCGTTTTCTCGTCAGCAAACTTTGCATTTAACGATCACTGCTGGTCGATTTTGCCACGGAATTTTGAAGCCCATATGTTTTTCTACGCTAACAAGGTGTCCTGGGGTCTAGAAGACGAGTCTCAGGCCCTCCGTATCGACCAGGACGCTACGTGATTCAGTCAGCAGGTGTTAAGACCAATGAATACATTTTTGTATCGTCACAAGAGCATTCATGTAATTACTCAACCTGCTCATCTTGGCGAATAAGTTACTCGTCGGCCATGCTCGAGAAAAGTTATTCATCGAGGCGGCCCACCTAACAATAAATAATGTATCTAAACCAGACAATAAATAGTGTATCATTAATTACTGTAATAATCATGATGACGTTTTAACACTATTTTAAAAGCGCTTCATGTATTGAGTTCGCGCGAAAACGATTGGGCTTGGGCAAAACAGAAGCAACACCCCACGTTTAGGCGCCAAACAAAGAACTTGAAGAAAACAACATATAGATAAGCCCAATCAAAAACGCAGATCCCCACATTTTTCAGTCATTTCCACTTTGAATTGGTCCTACAAAGTTATGTACGACGTCAGCGATCTCACTGACTACTCCTACGAGGTGGTGATGAAAGCAACATGCGATGAGAGGCAATGCATTGAGTGGGCCATAAAAGTTGGACTACAATGCTTTCTCCCAAATGCGCAAAAAACATGAACTTGTCTCCTGGCAAGTTCCGCTGGCGCTGCCACTCATCGGAGCACGGTTTCGTTGAGCTTAGCGTCAAGGCGGGGACATTATTCTCGAAATCAAAGCAGCCTCTGCGAAAACTGGTGCGAATCATGTACGATTGGGCATCCCGCAAGTCAGTCACAACGGTGATGGAAGAGCAAGAAGTCTCCGACATGACTGCAAGCGAATGGTATCAGCGCTGTCGGCAAGTTTGCACGGACGAAATGTCAAGAACAACTTACAGGTTAGATCTCCATGAGATTTGATAATTTGTGAAAAACGATATCCTCCGTAAATTTATGCTAAACAATATCATAGATTGGAGGTATCGGATCTGTTGTTGAGATCGAGGAGACTTCGTTGAAAAAGAAGTCCAAGTATAACAGGGGCACGCAGCACCCTGATTGCTGGCTGTTTGGCGGTGCCAACCGCACTACCAAGAAGTGGTTTGGGGTTTTGACGTTTCAAGATCGAACCAAGCCAACCTTGACAGCTTTAATCAAGAAACACATCCGCCCTGGGACTATGATTATGTCGGCAAAAAGCTGGCAAACAGGTTTGTAAATCTCCTTGCAATACACAAAGATGTCCAAGCCTCATCGAAATATTAACCAGGAATACAAGATGAGCTTACGCCAAAAATTGTTCTCCTCGACGAGCTCTTATAGCTTCATGAAAACGCTCAGACGCAATAGGCAAAGAAACCAAATTCTCAACTAGATGACAAGTCAAATAAGCAAGATACAGCTCATTATATTCGAGAAAAAGCCAAACAAAGACTTGGAAATAGATCGCGGGACAACTAGTATAATCCAAGTGATACTGCCACTTCGCAAAACACGAAACTACATTTTCGAAGAACGGCGACTATGTCTTGGATGCATAGTATTTTTACTCTTAATTTAGCCAGATGATACATTCAATTTTCTCGACCGTATATCGTTTGAGAGGTAGTTCTTTCATAATCACAAATGAACTTAACTTTAACGCAAAGGCGACGCTCTTGATGTAGACTATGCGTTTTGCAATTGCGCTTTCCATATCGGCTATTGATGACTTCAAACTTTGCCGCTCTTGGCCAAGAAGTTTGCGTGGAGGCACGCCAGTAGCAACAAATTTTGCCTTTGATTGTGTATAATTCTCAGAGAGGTCGTCCTTTCTCAACGGATTTAATCCACTCGTCCAAACCAATGAGAACAACAAAGGATGATTCGAGTGCAAGTTTGCCTTCAGCCAAGATTGATAGAATGCGAGATATGCCAGAAGGAAAGAAATTGCACAACGGAAAGCTGGAGGATATTTGGTAGAGGAATTTGGTAGAATCGAGTCCCACTGCGTGGACGAAAGGATTAAACCATGGAATTGAGGTTGGAACTGGGATTTACATCTAGACCTACAGTAGACAAATAGAGTTCATATTTTACGCAATTAGGATCAACGCCTGATGCACAGCGATCGGAACTTGGTTGCTTTCTGGTTGCTGGAAAATATATCGATTGTCAACATTGTCTGAGCTCCAACCTGCTCGGAGCCAGACATAGACTATTTGCATCGCCCCAGGATCGCTACACAGTTCAGAAGTTGGACCTTTGTGCAACGAATGGATCCGATTGCTGCGGTTTCAAGTTCTAGTGAAACAATATCCTTCCCACAACCAAGTGTTAGAAAACCATCTATGAAATCTCGCTTGCTCATTTTCATACAAAGCAACGCTAGCTTGTTGAGAAAGCTGGCTAATTCAATCGTCGTGGCTGCGCAGCCAATGTTGAGAGCAGAATTGTCTTGTCCACCCGGCACTGCTCACAACTTGTGGCATCTTTAGGGGGGGTAATGGGCTTGACAGAATTCCACCTTTATCTTCCTGTCAATGACGCTGACGTGATTTTTTGACGCTTCGCACCAGGCCAACTGTGTTCCAAGGTGATACCTATAATTCTAGAATTTGGCAATGGGTCGAGCAGCCATCTAATAGGAATAAAAGCACCTGAGAGCATTGAATTCTCTTTGGCCTTGGTCACCAGTCTCTTGACACTGGCGCATCACAGAAACAGTCAAGCTCGGAGTCTTGAAGTGTCATATTTACTACGAAAACACCTTAAAGAGTAAGTCAAAATGAACTGTACTTGACTCATATTTGTTGGACTCCTTGGTGATCGCTCTTCGTCTCTCTTGACGCCACCGTTTTCATCATCGAACAGGTTTCGCCCTCCGCTGATCCATGAAGTTCGAAACTGCAAGTCTCGATCAATCACATTATAAAATTGTAAAGGTATTTAGATAATTCTGGTACAGTTAAACCTGCCAAATGAAACGGGTGTGCGTGGAATATTTTTATTTTCAACATGCGAGGTGTTTCAGTATAGAAGGTCTTATCAGAGCAAGTGGTTATCTCCTGACGCACATCACAACAGCCAAGACTCGAGTGACCATGGCTTTTGATATGCCATATTTGTGTACGATGTCCTTGTAGGGAATGTTTTCGTCAAGCATCTTGAGAACCTCAGCTTTCTTCATGAGGTCTACTCGACCATGGCGATCGACAAAGTCAAAATGATAGCAGTCATTCAGTTAATTAAAACTGCGTGAATCGAATAGTCTTTCCTATATATTTCAATTGGAAAGCGTTTCTCGGGTGAGGTTTCTGCGTTTCACTTGAAAGGTTCATTTGAGTGGCGAAGAGCACGGTGGAATGATATGGTGTTTATCATACAAGGTGTTTCACTTACAGAGGTGTTTCACTTGGTAGGTTTAACTGTATACTCCACGCAAGTGCTTCAAGATAGTTTCGTGAAGGTGGGAATATATGTTAATAGATATCAATCAATTGTCTTTGGAACGCGTATGGCGTATGGCTCTGGTCGGGAGGTCGTCAGAGAAAACACTCGTTCATGCAAGTTGTTTCGGCTATTGTGTTATCCGGAATATATCGTGCATGTTTCAGTTTTGTGGTCGGGTGCCAAGCGTTCACGCTTTTCATCACCATGGGAGACATTCGAGCAGTGGCTTGTGTAGCTGCCACAGTAGTCGTTGCAGCGACTTGTATGTCTTCAGTAACCACGACATCATTTGTGGATGGTAAGTACAATATCTTGACAACTATGAAGATCGACTTTGACTGCATGCTTGACAACACGCAATACGAAAAGTGGTTTCGCAACAATCTACGGTGCGAGCAATCTTCACTAGCACAAGTTGTTGGATAAATGCTGGAGAAATTTCAGCCGTATTCAACAAAGACGTTTTCCCACTCATCTGAGAAAAGAGTGGTCATGCTTTTGTGTTTTCTTGGGTCACAAGGTGGCTGCCGCGAGACCGCCGCAGCTTTTGGAGTGTCCAAGTCATATGTTGAAGTCGTTAATGCGTTATCTCATTTGATTTTTGCAAAAGAGTGGATTTATTTGCCTCAATCATTACAATATGTGGAAATTGACTTTGAGCAACTTGAAAACATACCAGGAGTTGTTGGTACAATTGACGGGAATCTCATTGTCACACAACGACCATAAGACTATGACGGTTTTTACAACAGAAACGGCGATCCGTCATTAAATGTACAGGCTTTGGTGAATGCCACAGAGGAATTTATGTTAATCGATACATTGTGGTTTGGGTGCAAAACTGGAGTTTTCACATGTTGTATAAATGTTTCAAATAATTCACGCATACACTATTTAAGGTTCACGCACTGTTGTTTAGTGAAAAGATTTAATGTTGGGCCGAATGGAAATGTGATTGATATTCTCATTGAACATGAGTTTACCAGGTATATTTTATTTCATGGAAACCTATGAATTTGTTCTGCGGAGTGTTGAGGATATAGCCTCTCATTCCTTGCGCGAGCAGGAGACTGACATGCTCTCAATCAATCGATGTACCGCACGAAACTCTGTTTCAAGATTTCGATCCGAAGAAGAGTCAAAATCGGAACTGCTCGCGTATTTTAGACGGGTATCATGTCCATGTGATATTTTGATGTCCATTGGTCGAATCGTGTTTTTGTGGAGAGATTGGAGTGTAAAGTGGTTGTTTTGATTGACGTGTGTTTGGTTACGTTGTGCATAATGTGTGTGTCTGTGGTGGTTGTTTGCAGTGGAAAGGATTGTATGAGTGTATGTGTGGCACGGTGAGGGAGTATAGTATGGAATCCTCTATAGCTCAATGACAATCGGGGTGTATTTGACCTTTAACCCCTATAAATATTTGCCTAGACCACTAAATGGGAACAAGGACTACTAAGTTCTTCTCGAAAGCAACTTGAATCGTTGCATGAGCTCGATTGAGCTCTTGCATTGTCTTGAAATCTTGAGACTTCTTTACACAAGTGTCGCTCGCAAGTTCTTCTGCCAAAACCAAATGTAGTTGGTATGTGACTTGAGTTTGTCGACTATCTCGGAGACTTGCATTGCATCATCACTGTCCGTTGTAGGATCACGGAGCATTCGTCTGATATTTGCGGTCCACGAAACAAGAGAGACTTCCTTGACCGCCTGGGATGTATGGCACTGGTTTGCCTTCAAACCAGAGTTGTGATACGTTACGATACGTTATGATATATCGTATTTTGATACGGAAAATTCATAACGTAACGTATTCCGATATACGTTATACTTAACGTAACGTAATGCCGTATTACGTTTTGATACGTTATTCTAGTAATGCCTTCTTATATTTTACTTCCTCTGTATTCTAATAATTGAGTGCGATCAGTCTGAATTCCTTTTCTCAGCCTAATCTAACTCAAAACTCCTTAAATTAGGCTCATTATGTTGCCAGTGGAAAGGGCTATTCCAAACTATTTTTAGAATTTTTTTATTGCTCTTGATGGCAGAGAAATCGAGCATTGAATGGCGTACAGAGGCCTGCCAAAATTTTAAAACGTCGTATCTCAGTCATTTATTATCCAATTGAGCTCAAATCAAGCGCAAACGATTGCTCTCGTTGCGCAGATAGCGTTAGAGCCCTTCAGATTGCCGAAAAAAAATTTGTAGGCCGAGACAAGCTTTGTACAATATGTCAGCGACAAATCCCCGTCGTGAGCACGTGCAATCAGTTTGTCTGACGTCGACGAAGTTTATGATTTCGTCGAGGAATTACTGCCTCGAGATGACAACCAAGGTTCCCAGTACACCATCATGTTGTAGTACGTCGTAGAATGCATGTTTTGAATAAAAATACATGATACAGATGGAATGGAAAGCAGGTTTCGATACAAACATCAAGATAACTTATCCCTTCAAAATACCCACTCAGTTATTAAAATACAGAGGAAGTATATTGATTGATGGTGAGCCAAAATCTATTCACTAGACGAAGTCCATGTGTGGACTGAGTGATCTCTGTTGATGTAGACGAGTTGCTGGATACCAAACGTGATCACTATGAGTTCGTAAACTGTGTAGTTATATTATAACTACACAATAAACGGTGCCAGAGTGGACAACTTCAGTGTGATGAAGGTAGGATTGCTTTCTGCACGCGATATTGGGCTATCTGCCCTGATGCGCTTTAGATACCATGGAGACGTTTGTGTGTACTGCACATGTACATGACGAATTGTGCTGTCATTCATTTATGGGCAAGAACTCCATCAGCAGCTTGAGATTACTGGGTAGTATATGATCTTTCATTGATTATTGCAGAATGCACGATTACATGATACAACACACTCTATTGCATCACTTTATATAAGCTAGTCTATTATTAGTGGGGCGTCTGGCTTGCTGGGGAATTAAGAGACTGGGTTGCAGATGGTGAAAAGCATTATTTTAGCCTCATGTTACCACTAAAATCCATGAAAATGCTGAAATTAATTGGTAAATATACCTTATAACGTAAAACGGTATTACGGTAACCAATAACGTACGTAATGAGGTACGTTATAATTATTTCGAATCGTATTACGATACGAAATAGCGTAACGTAATACCGTACATTACGATATTTAACGTAACGTATCACAACTCTGCTTCAAACTTGGTTCGATTGCGATGAATCCAAAAGTCCCGTAGCAAAGATGAAACGAGAAGGACCACAAACGACGAATCCCTGAAAAATGAGGCACCCATTCTTCAGAAACCGCGAATTCGTCGAGGTTGATAATCGTATTCCATGTAAATGGAATACCAAACGGTCGCCACGCTGCTTGATGCCAATTCCACACAGGCTTGACAAACTTGCAGTCGAACAGGATGTGTTGCATCGTTTCGACGGCTGAGCAACCAGGATAGGAGCATTCGATAATGCTAGGGTTGGTGTCTTGAAGGAAAAAGAAGCGAGAGTTGACGGGTAGCATCCGAAACAAGATTCGCCACCACACATCGGCTTGAAGAGGAGTTGGATATCGCATCAAAGGTTTCACAGTCGTGTTGATGTATTTCTTGATTGCCAAGTCATTGTTTCTTGAGTCGCTCGACAAGGGGTGCTGCTTGGTGAGTAGTGGCGCACAAAAACAAATCGATCGGATGTACTTGCGCGGCCATTGTTGAAAAGGAACAAAGACATTCTTCCAGACTTGTCCGACGGGGAATTGAACTTCACGATTAGGAGGCACAACTTCCTCGAGAGAGATACCCAGTACTTGCCATACATTGGTCGCAATGAGTGAAAGCAGGGAGTACAAATGAACACGCGTGGAAAGTCATCACCAGGGAACCGCCAAACGTGAGACTCCATTTGCAACTTGAATTCTTCATAGGAGGGCCACACGCGTTGTGCGGTGACGAAATCGTCCAAGCAATGCAAGCCTTCTTGGGCGATGAACTTGTAGAAGGGACGATGATGTTTGAGGGCGACAGCAAGCGAGGTTGGTCCATTGGAACCAGGAACCAAAAACAGCGGATGAACTTGCAGCCAAATAGACATGGTAAGGAGTTGAGATTGTGTCGGCGTCTCAGGACATTTGCGCGTAAGGGGGATACGATGCCAGTTGTCCCAGATTTTCCGCCACAACAATGGGAGCACTTCAAGTCGCATGTGATTCGTGTTGTGGTTGGGATGATACATGAGGCAGTCCCACGACGAGTGTCTTGCGAACGGCTCCATGCACCTTCGAAAGAGTTGCTTCGGGAGAACAGACCATAACGATGGTTCTTCGTTGTCGGTCTGAACAAGAAGTTGAAGTCGCTGAACACGTTGAGCACGAATTTTTGACGCAATATGCGGAATCCTGAGACCCAAGCTGGGATGATACGCCACGCCAGAGTTGATCAAGGACATGTGCTTGTCTTCCTTGTGTCGCTTTCTTGTCAAGATGAACTTGTACACCATGGACTGCCACTTGGCGACCGTGTCTTCAGGGATGTGGATGACAGCTGTGTAGTGCCAGAGCTTGGACAACATCATGGTGTTGGCAAGTAGCCGTCGACCTCGTAGCGTTCTCGCTCGGCTGCCCCACGTGATGAAAGACTGATAGAACGAGTCGGAAAGCGCATTGATTTGAACTTGGTCGGATAAACGGTGGCCAAACAATATCCCCAAGTACTTTGTTGGAGTACCCGAGGTAACCATGGAGAGTCTTGGATGTCGAGGTACGTCTTGGTTTCCATTCAGCGTGAGAACTTTGCACTTGCCCACGTTGAGTTTTGCACCTGACTGAGTACAAAATTCTTGGACAAGCTCCAGTTGTCGTTCCAAGTCTTCAAGGGAGGACGAAACCAATGTTGTGTCATCAGCAAAGAACATTGCCATGGCAAAGAGCTCCTCCGAGAAAGGAAGGCTATATTCTTCGTGATTGCGCAGTAGTTGACTCAGAGGTTCCACCGAGAGGACAAACAACAGTGCCGACAAAGGATCCCCTTGCTTGACTCCACGCGTGGGGTAAATGGCTTGACTGAGCTCGCCGTTGATGACCAAGTGGATGATGGGACTATGGTACATCAACTTGATCCAGCTGATGAACACAGGACCGAAGTTGAATGCTTCCAAAACGTCGTACATGAAATCCCAATTGACGCGATCATACGCTTTTTCAAAGTCCAGAAACATAGCGTATCCTTCGATGTCGTCCAGAGTACACTTGTGTTGAAGGTCTTTGAGAAAGATGATGTGGTCATGAATGCGCCTGCCAGCCACGAATCCTGTTTGAATCGGATGGATCAGGGCAGGTAGTAGATCTCGCAAACGATAAGCAAGTGCCCTTGTGAGAATTTTGACTTCAACTGGGATCAAAGCAATCGGTCGATAATTCCCAGGATTGCTTCTGTCACCACCTTTGAAGAGCAAGGACACGGCAGAACGTCGTTGAATGCCAAGCAACTCGCCACGTGAAAGTTGATACTTGAAGACCAAGCAAAGTATCTCGGCAAATAGATCCGCCTCCAACTGGTAAAAGGCCGCAGGGAATCCATCCATTCCGGGAGACTTGTGTGGCACCATGGTCTTGATGGCTTGTGCAAGTTCGTAGGTTGTGATTGGGCTGTCAAGGGAATCGCGTTGCTCGTCCGTCAAACGTTTTTGCAATAGCCGTAAGAATCGGCGTCGACTGGTACGGTTCGGAGCTTGAAAGTCGTTTTCGCACATCACGGCAGACCATTTTGCATGAAACACATCATGGATGACTTGAGGACATGTCGAGACTGCGCCGTCAGCGTCTTGAACTTCCAGGATGGGCACGTTGTACAGAACATTCTTTGGAGGTCGAAAGAGGTGCGCTGTAGAAGTTTCATTCTTGGTCGCGTGAAAATCGAAGTTGATGTCATTTTGGTATGACTTCCACTCGGACATCGTCTCGTCATACTTGGCTTGAGCTTGTTCCAATGCTTGAGTCGGTAAACGTCCCGCATTGAACGCTTCCTGTGCACGTAACAGTTCTCGTTTGGCCAAGTCTGAAACGCGGGTATTTGCCAAGAGATGCTCCACATGATACTCTTGGAAGAACTTTTTGGCTCGCTTTTTCCATCCAGCCCAGACAACCCCAGGATTGTTGGCCTGACGGAGCACTGGAAGAAGTTGCTTCGCTTCAGCGACAGTGGTTTCGACCACTTCGGGATCCTCTATACAGGGAACGACAGTTAATAAGGCCTACCGAAGTTTTGGACATGATCAACTCTTTGAAAAATCAAAAGTAGCCAATCATAATACGACATACGAATACTTTCACCTGATTGGCGGAATTTTTTTACCCGCGCTTTTCTCGACTTTATTTAAATTTTGATGCGATCAACCAACCCTTCACTGTCGAAATTGATATGGCTCCACCAAGGCGAAACTCTTACACAATTGAAGCAAAGCGGCAAGTGCTTGCGCTCCTCGAAGACCATAACGACTACGAAGTTTCTCAGCTCTTGAATATCCCTCGACGCACTGTACGCGGCATCGCAGCCAAGCAGTTTGAAATTATGGCGTACGACGGAAGCCAGCTTACAAAGAAGATAAATAATGGAAAGCGTGAAATATTCCCCGACCCCGACGGCTTTGTTGCATTCATGACGAAAATGAGGAACGAAGAAAAAGCTCTATCATGCGTCCACAACATCAACTGGATAAAAAAACACCACTACCCTTGGTTGCTCGATTATTTGTCCACAAAATCTGCTGACACTGGGTACAAGTCTCTGTTGCGTCTCCTATAGCGCTTCTGCGACCGCTATGGATTCTCCCGCCAACGCCCAGTCCTGTCCAAGCAAACTCAAGAGGTGCTTGAGAGCGTCCACATGGAGTTCGCCGAGTCGTTCCACCGTGAGTTCGCTGCGTATTCAGCGGATACGGTCTACAATGTTGATGAGACGGGAATGTACTACGATATGCCGCCACGTGTGATTTGGTCGATCCGTGGCGGTCAAGCAAAAATTGCTGTCGGCGAGAAGCACGGGTACAGGATGACTGCCGCGCTCACGATTCGTACCGATGGCACCAAATTACCGATCATGTTCGTCATTCGGGGACAACCTGGCGGTCGCATTGAGAAGCATGAGCTGCCAACGTATCCGACTGGCCATGCCTACGCTGTACAGCCAAAAGCTTGGATGGACTCACGAGTGTGGCCAATGTACCTTCGGGAAGTACTTAGCGGCGTCATTGCTAAACCTTCTGTTGTTCTCGTTGACAACTTCGACGCTCATGTTAGCGAGGAAGGCTACAGAGTGGTCAACGAGGAGCTGGGTTCACACTTGTGCGCGATACCTCCAAACGCGACATCGGTTTGTCAGCCACTGGACGTCGGGATCATGGCTCCCTTCAAGAAATATCTCAGAAGACTCTGGCTCGAAGAAACCTTTATGGAAGGTGACGATGACGAGGATGACGAAGAGAGTCCTACCTCTCGAGTCAAGCGGCTTGTTATGATCAAGCGTGCCATCAAAGCGTGGGACTTGATCACTGCTGAGGAAGTTCGCGCCAGCTTTGCAAAGGCCATTCCTGTTCAGAATAGTTAACGGTGTCGATAAATTTTGTTTTTTAAAGATATATTTTATATGAAAGTTTGTATGTAATTTTTCTACTTCAGATGGAATTGAACCCAGGACCAATTGCAAAAGCACTGGTAGCTTAGATTTGGGTCAAAATTAGTTGCGCCGGCGTACGTAGGACGTAAGGTCATAGACCCGTGATTACCACCACAGCGACAGGGGAGTAGGTAAAGGCAGTCGGTGACTGCCGCCGTGTGTGTAACACACGCTATAAGCATGATTACTCTGCTTGGCGACGGGGCCACATCCTCTACTTTTTAAATATTGACTACATGGTCTCTCGGATTGGATTACCTTTTAGAATCGATACACTTCTCATTTTTGTATTTTGATCTTATGAGCGGAAACGACGTATAATAAAATAAATTGCAAAATAAAAGTCCATTTGGACAGAGTCATGAAAATAAATATTTGGGTGAGCTATCAGTGGCTGAAACAGCAGAGCGAATTTCGTAGTACATGAACCAATCAAAATACAAATCCATGATGTAATTCGAAGCTCTGAACAGGCCTTATTAACTGTCGTTCCCTGTAGCTCAAATGTCGTTCATCATCTTGACATCATTGTGGATTTTGGGTTGGGCGTTGTCTCGCTCGCTCACTGAGATCATGCTTCCTTTGTCTTCAATTGATGGTTTGATCGGTTGGTCAAGGGAGACCTTCCAGGTAAATTCTTGACTGAGGTTCATCTCCAAACTTGACTCCAACTTGTTTCTGATGGCCAAAATATCAAGGTCACTGTACAAGTCATCTAGAGGCTCGGTTTTGATTGCTGGGCTCGTCTGTTTGTCAATTGCATTGCTGACACCCTCGAAGCATTCGCCACTAGCCTCAAATAATTCATTGCTCTTCTGTGTTTGAGCATCCGACAATCGGGGTGTATTTGACCTTTAACCCCTATAAATATTTGCCTAGACCACTAAATGGGAACAAGGACTACTAAGTTCTACTCGAAAGCCACTTGAATCGTTGCTTGAGTTCGATTGAGCTCGTGCATTGTCTTGGAATCTTGAGACTTCTTTACACAAGTGTCGCTCGCAAGTTCTTTTGCCAAAACCAAGTGTAGTTGGTATGAGACTTGAGTTTGTCGACTATCTCGGAGACTTGCATTGCTTCATCACTGTCGATTGTAGGATCACGGAGCATTCGTCTGATATTTGCGGTCCACGAAACAAGAGAGACTTCCTTGACCGCCTGGATGTATGGCACTGGTTTGCCTTCAAACTTGGTTCGATTGCGATGAATCCAAAAGTCCCGTAGCAAAGTTGAAACGAGAAGGACCCACAAACGACGAATCCCTGAAAAATGAGGCACCCATTCTTCAGAAACCGCGAATTCGTCGAGGTTGATAATCGTATTCCATGTAAATGGAATACCAAACGGTCGCCACGCTGCTTGATGCCAATTCCACACAGGCTTGAGAAACTTGCAGTCGAACAGGATGTGTTGCATCGTTTCGACGGCTGAGCAACCAGGATAGGAGCATTCGGTAATGCTAGGGTTGGTGTCTTGAAGGAAAAAGAAGCGAGAGTTGACGGGTAGCATCCGAAACAAGATTCGCCACCACACATCGGCTTGAAGAGGAGTTGGATATCGCATCAAAGGTTTCACAGTCGTGTTGATGTATTTCTTGATTGCCAAGTCATTGTTTCTTGAATCGCTCGACAAGGGGTGCTGCTTGGTGAGTAGTGGCGCACAAAAGCAAATCGATCGGATGTACTTGCGCGGCCATTGTTGAAAAGGAACAAAGACATTCTTCCAGACTTGTCCGATGGGGAATTGAACTTCACGATTAGGAGGCACAACTTCCTCGAGAGAGATACCCAGTACTTGCCATACATTGGTCGCAATGAGTGAAAGCAGGGAGTACAAATGAACACGCGTGGAAAGTCATCACCAGGGAACCGCCAAACGTGAGACTCCATTTGCAACTTGAATTCTTCATAGGAGGGCCACACGCGTTGTGCGGTGACGAAATCGTCCAAGCAATGCAAGCTTTCTTGGGCGATGAACTTGTAGAAGGGACGATGATGTTTGAGGGCGACAGCAAGCGAGGTTGGTCCATTGGAACCAGGAACCAAAAACAGCGGATGAACTTGCAGCCAAATAGACATGGTAAGGAGTTGAGATTGTGTCGGCGTCTCAGGACATTTGCGCGTAAGGGGGATACGATGCCAGTTGTCCCAGATTTTCCGCCACAACAATGGGAGCACTTCAAGTCGCATGTGATTCGTGTTGTGGTTGGGATGATACATGAGGCAGTCCCACGACGAGTGTCTTCGAACGGCTCCATGCACCTTCGAAAGAGTTGCTTCGGGAGAACAGACCATAACGATGGTTCTTCGTTGCCGGTCTGAACAAGAAGTTGAAGTCGCTGAACACGTTGAGCACGAATTTTTGACGCAATATGCGGAATCCTGAGACCCAAGCTGGGATGATACGCCACGCCAGAGTTGATCAAGGACATGTGCTTGTCTTCCTTGTGTCGCTTTCTTGTCAAGATGAACTTGTACACCATGGACTGCCACTTGGCGACCGTGTCTTCAGGGATGTGGATGACAGCTGTGTAGTGCCAGAGCTTGGACAACATCATGGTGTTGGCAAGTAGCCGTCGACCTCGTAGCGTTCTCGCTCGGCTGCCCCACGTGATGAAAGACTGATAGAACGAGTCGGAAAGCGCATTGATTTGAACTTGGTCGGATAAACGGTGGCCAAACAATATCCCCAAGTACTTTGTTGGAGTACCCGAGGTAACCATGGAGAGTCTTGGATGTCGAGGTACGTCTTGGTTTCCATTCAGCGTGAGAACTTTGCACTTGCCCACGTTGAGTTTTGCACCTGACTGAGTACAAAATTCTTGGACAAGCTCCAGTTGTCGTTCCAAGTCTTCAAGGGAGGACGAAACCAATGTTGTGTCATCAGCAAAGAACATTGCCATGGCAAAGAGCTCCTCCGAGAAAGGAAGGCTATATTCTTCGTGATTGCGCAGTAGTTGACTCAGAGGTTCCACCGAGAGGACAAACAACAGTGCCGACAAAGGATCCCCTTGCTTGACTCCACGCGTGGGGTAAATGGCTTGACTGAGCTCGCCGTTGATGACCAAGTGGATGATGGGACTATGGTACATCAACTTGATCCAGCTGATGAACACAGGACCGAAGTTGAATGCTTCCAAAACGTCGTACATGAAATCCCAATTGACGCGATCATACGCTTTTTCAAAGTCCAGAAACATAGCGTATCCTTCGATGTCGTCCAGAGTACACTTGTGTTGAAGGTCTTTGAGAAAGATGATGTGGTCATGAATGCGCCTGCCAGCCACGAATCCTGTTTGAATCGGATGGATCAGGGCAGGTAGTAGATCTCGCAAACGATAAGCAAGTGCCCTTGTGAGAATTTTGACTTCAACTGGGATCAAAGCAATCGGTCGATAATTCCCAGGATTGCTTCTGTCACCACCTTTGAAGAGCAAGGACACGGCAGAACGTCGTTGAATGCCAAGCAACTCGCCACGTGAAAGTTGATACTTGAAGACCAAGCAAAGTATCTCGGCAAATAGATCCGCCTCCAACTGGTAAAAGGCCGCAGGGAATCCATCCATTCCGGGAGACTTGTGTGGCACCATGGTCTTGATGGCTTGTGCAAGTTCGTAGGTTGTGATTGGGCTGTCAAGGGAATCGCGTTGCTCGTCCGTCAAACGTTTTTGCAATAGCCGTAAGAATCGGCGTCGACTGGCACGGTTCGGAGCTTGAAAGTCGTTTTCGCACATCACGGCAGACCATTTTGCATGAAACACATCATGGATGACTTGAGGACATGTCGAGACTGCGCCGTCAGCGTCTTGAACTTCCAGGATGGGCACGTTGTACAGAACATTCTTTGGAGGTCGAAAGAGGTGCGCTGTAGAAGTTTCATTCTTGGTCGCGTGAAAATCGAAGTTGATGTCATTTTGGTATGACTTCCACTCGGACATCGTCTCGTCATACTTGGCTTGAGCTTGTTCCAATGCTTGAGTCGGTAAACGTCCCGCATTGAACGCTTCCTGTGCACGTAACAGTTCTCGTTTGGCCAAGTCTGAAACGCGGGTATTTGCCAAGAGATGCTCCACATGATACTCTTGGAAGAACTTTTTGGCTCGCTTTTTCCATCCAGCCCAGACAACTCCAGGATTGTTGGCCTGACGGAGCACTGGAAGAAGTTGCTTCGCCTCAGCGACAATGGTTTCGACCACTTCGGGTACTTGGAGAAGCTCCTTCGGTAGTTTCCAATAGGCACGGCGCTTGGGTTGAGACACCGGTTGCAGAATAACTCTGTGGCACATGTGCTCGACAATTTCCGGGGAACGAAAGTACGTCGATTGATGATATGCCGTGCGCATAAGGTCTTCATCCATAAAGATATAGTCGAGGCGATTTCGTCCATGTAGAGAGGAGAATACTCGGGCTGATGGATTGTGTAGACGCCAAGCATCCACGACATGCAAGGCCTCGAACTATTGAGAGCATTGGGATCGGCCAGTGTGATGACATGAGGATGGATCCATCGCATCCAATTCACGCTGGAGTGGTAGGTTGAAGTCGCCCATAATGATGTGTTGCGCGTTGACTGGGAAATCTCGAGGCAGTGCATCAAAAAAGGCTTCTCGCTCTTGATTTTGAACAGGCGCATACACGTTGTGAAAAAACACAGGAGTATCTTCCCACCAAGTGTGAACAACCATGTACTTGTTGGGGATATCCAGGGCCTTGTTGTGTACGAGACGCGCAAAGCCAGGGGTCTCCTTGTGAAATAACATCATGACGCCACTGCTGCGATGTTGCTCAGAGGAATCTTAAGTGTGCCGCTGATCGTTGGTAGCCAAGAAGTAGTTGCCAACTCCCAGGGCATGATCAAGATGGAAACGAAAGGTGTCGTGTTGGAAGCGATGAGCTATCTTCGTTTCTTGGAGTGCCACAACGTTGTGATGCTTGAGCAAGCCTTCGGCAAGCTTGTGGCCGTTATCTTTCAAGCCGTTGATGTTGGCTGTCAAGATTTGAAGTTCTTGAGTGTCGGAGCCAGGGAAGGTACTGCGAGAAACACCAGACAGAGGTGGTCTTCGTGAACGAGCTGCAGGGGGAACCATGGGGAACTTGGTTAATAGTGGAGGGTCAAGCCCAGCTGCAGTTGGCAGTGTGGCTTGTCTTCGATCAAGTATTGCTTGAACATAGCCGTGCGCTGTTCAGAGTAGCGAAACCCAAGCTTCTGCAACTCAAGCAACACGGACATAGTGAGGCCAGGGAGGGCATGTGCCAGGTTAGCCATCATGACATGGCCAAATGTTGAGTGTAAAACATTCCACAGGGTATCCGCCGATAAGAGCCGCGAGCCAGCATGTGTGGGAAGCGGGATGACAGGGCGTTCCGTGATGCTGATCAACCAAGCATCTTTGTCCAGCATGTCTCTCGCTTGCAAGGATAGCCAGACTTCTAGTGCTGATAATGCGTCTTCAACTCCAAGGAAAGAGAGGCCATCGGGCAACTCCAATCTTTCGGCAAAAGCTGCATCCATCGGAAAGTTGTTTAGGTTCTCGACTGTGGGTAAACAGCCAAAAACGTGCTTGAAACCTTCAGCAAATGACATTGCCTCCGGTGCTGTAGTCGCCAAAATCCACCGATGCCAAGTATGGAGCCGTACAAACGTTTAAAAAGCTGCTGGCTTGGTGGTGTTGAGTTCGGTGATATGAAAATTCGCCGTCAATGCGTTCACAGAGGCCCATTGCCAGAGTTCGTCGATTTTGCCTTCGTTTAGCCAAGCTTCGAGAGGCTCTGCAATTGGTCTCGCCGCATATCTTTCGCGTCTTGTCACATTGTCCACGAGTTCGTTGCCTTGGACAGCATGCTGCGCCAAAAGATTCACAATCTCTTTGAGAGAAAGGTTGTCTGGGTGCCAATCCAGACGTCCGTCCTTGGTTTGAGTTCTCTTGATAGACGTGAAGAGATCGCTTGACGTCAAATGGGGATATCGCCCATCGTCACGTGATATGCTTGGCGTTGGGGATCGCTGAACTTGACGAGAAGTGTTTTGAGTTGAAGGTCTCTCAAGTGATCGAACAAATTTTCAGACGCCCAAGACTTGACCAAATCCTCTTGTTTGCGCTTGCTAGTCTTCTTGGGCTTCAAAAATGAGTTCGAGGCTCTCGCCTGCTCACTTGGTGGTTCGTTTTGAATGTCGTTGTTGTTGGTCTTGGCTGAGTCAAGCTGTGCTCCCATGGGATCGTCTTGCCAAGGTGGCTCCACTGCTGGTAGTTCATTTTGCTGGTCCTTTGTGCCAGCATTGACTTCGCTCAAGTCAATAACTTTGCCCGTTTTGGCCTTCTTCATGTCGGTTGTATTTGAATCGGCATTTGCTTCAGGCGGACCTTGTGCAGATTGTCCGATCCAATCCAAATCAAGGCAATGTGCGGAGCGGTTGTTCTCACGCGCAACCGATGACTTGACGTAATTCTTTGCGAACACAGCGTAGTAGACCTCATCCAGTTTGATTTGGTCCACAGGGTGTCCGTTGATCGTAAGTGGGGTAGGCATATCACTTGCTCGAAAATAGACACGCCAAATGTTTCCGTGACAAGCACCTCCTTGAACAGTGGTCTTGTAGCCTTGGAAAATTGGACTCGTCTTGAATCGTCGAAGCAAACGAATCAATTTGTTGGAATCAAAATTCGAGCGTATTCCAATAATGTCGATGAAATAGTGGTCGTGGATGGAGTTCGATAGATCTTGAAAACCACCACGTCGAGAGGAACGAGGAGCGCGGGGAGGCGCAACACCATATTGCTTTCCAAATATGGTAATCTTTTGCTCCGACATCGCAATCTTGGCAGATTATGAAGCGACATGTATCACCAGGTCGCCGTCTCTGGCCTTGTTCACTTGGACGAAATCCGGTAAAAATGCGCTCCATGTGGTTGAATCATTTTCCGAGAAAATGGATGAAATGATCTTGTCGTTCGATTGAGCAGCCAAATCAGATCCCGTCTCAACCCAGAAGTGTGTAACAGCAGTCTTCTGGGGGTACGGAATGGCGTCTTCCATGGCTGCAAGCATAGCATCGTCATCGCACGTATCATCGTCGGCCATTTCAATGAGCTTGAGAAGTTTCTCACGTGCGGGTCGAGCGAAAACAGTTTGGATTTTCGCTTTGCCGTTCGCAGCCTTCGCATTCTTGACAGTTTGGGCAAAGGTCCGAGTCGATTGATTGGGTGCAGGATTTGTCTTTGATGGGTGCGTTTCGCCATCGCCCGTTGTATTGGGTGCAGGAGTTGTCTTCGATGGGTGCGTTCCGCCATCGCCAGTTGGAATGGGTGCAGGGTTTGTCTTCGATGGGTGCGTTCCGCCATCGCCAATTGAATTGGGTGCATTTTCGCGTGGTTGGTCGAGAGTAATGCTATCACCTTGTCCTTGAGAAAGTTCATTCTCAGAACCGATCCGCCGCTGAACATTCCCAGGCTCAGTGCTAACGTTTCGAGAACTGCGAGACACATCTTTTCCCGGAGTACTAAGATGATCTCCATGCAATCCAGTGAAAGCACCGTGCGGGGCAAAGTCAGGGCCTTGAACGTCATCAACAGCTTCCCCAGGCTCATCTCCCAGCCGACCTGAGTCGACTAAGTGAAATTTCCCATCCTGAGGGAGTGTCAATGGGCTCGATGGATCGGCAACCTTTTCAGTCGAGGAAGTCTCACTAGTGCCAACACCAAGGGAGGCAACGAGGGACGGTGTATCAGCGCCAACTCTAATACATGATCCCCCTCCAGCAGAGACTTCAACTCCGTCGATCAGGTCGCGGTGGGCATGCTCGGTGGCAGTGATGGGTTCTTGGTCGTTTTTCTTCAAATGAGTTGGGTTCGTCATGGCTTGGAAAGTCGACGAAACGTTACAAATCTTGAAATAATTCGATGGGTGCGTTGGGTGCGGTGGGTGCAGGACAGACAAGACGTAAGCAACGTAGGTCCAGCGTGAGAAAGGGGTTCTTGTGAAAGAGTCGAAGCTTCTGGTTGGTCCAGAATCCACTTGTGGGGTACGTGGCAAATTCAAAAGTTCCTCTATAGCTCAGTGTACAATCGCGTATGTTAAATTTAAGTATACGCTAAATAATTATGACCGTCATTAATCACTCTTGAGTGAATAATCTTGGTACTTGTGAGATTTGAACTCAAGAAGTTTTACCTTTGAAACTTGATTTCGGTTGTATCAGTTGATACAGTGCAATGTTGACACTTGACATGTCGAGTCTTGGACTTGTGTGAGGGTCATCATGTATCGTGACAAGGTGACTGGTCTTGGATGATGTAGACATGGGACAAAAGTGTCTGGTCTTCGTCTTCAGATGGCTGTGGAATAATCTTGGTCGGGTGCATCATCTGGAGAACTCCCACATGTTTGCTTGACTAATCTTGGACGGGACCAGTGCCATAGGAAATATCCACATGTTGGTTGGACTCATCTTGGACGGAGCAGATTTCTTGTCTCAATGGCGCGTCATTGTCGGAACATGGGTGCGCTGTGTCCAAATGTTTCTTTGGCCACATCCTGTATCTTGATTTTTGTATAGGGCGTCGTAGAGTCCAATCGTTGGGTAGTGTGAAATTCTTGAGGATGAGAATGGAGAACATCCTTGTGGATTTGAATGGCTGCGGCTTCATTTTCCAATTTGCCTGCTGCCCAACACACCGTCAGGCTGCCTCTCCGTTGCCTCGCTTTGGTCGCTTGCCTCTCGTCTGCTTCGCTGTGGTTGCTTGCCTCTCAACTGCTGAGCTGCCTTCAAGATGCTTGCTGCCATGTGGTCATCAAGATGTCTTGTGGTTGTCCGCGTCGCGTCATTCGCTTTGTGCTGCCGATGCTGGGTCGTCGTCGTCGCTGTTGTCTCTGCCGTTTGGCTGTGCCCTAGTCTGTGTTTTTGCCCTGTCGCTGTCGCTTTCGTCTCTGCCATGTGGGTGCGCGCTTGTCTCTGGTTTGGCCGTGTTGCTTTCGCTGTCGTCTCTGTCATCTGGGTGTGCGCTTGTCTCTTGTTTGGCCGTGTCGCCGTCGGTGTCATCTCTGCGATGTGGGTGCGCGTTTGTCTCTGGTTTGGCCGTGTCGCTGTCGCTTTCGTCTCGGCGCTTGTGGAAGAAGTTCAATGCGTTCAAGACATCAAGGCGTTCAAGACTTGGTTTTTGAAGCTAGGGCTCCAAATGGCGACCATCCTGTGTACTTCGCTCGTCGGAGGAAGAGGTGGTAGAAGGAGTCTGAACTGCCAGCGATGGGGCCTTCCTGGAGGGCTCTCTACGCATATGGACGTCTTCTCGCAATGACCCCGGTCAGAGGGTAGCAGTTGACTTGCTTCAACAGTTTTGGCCTCAATTCATGGAGCCGGACAGTTCTGTGTAAGTGCATGTTGGCTGACTCCCATCATGCATGGATGCAGGGCTAAGAACCTGGTCAGTTCGTGTCCGTGGAAGTGGATTGAGTGCTTTGGGTTTGCCTCTTTTTGGGTTTGTCTCTATGGCTTTATGCCTTTCGGCCTTTGGCCTTGATTTTGGGTGTCCCTTTCTCTTTACTCCTTTGTTGGAGCCCCCGGGGGTAGCGATCAAGTCAAGACTTCGTCGGAAAAGGAGGTTTGGAGACTTTGGCTTCGATGACTTGTTTGTGTAGGATGGCGAGCGAGCGATTTTCTATTTTTGCGTTTGTTGGCCATCAAGCTTGGCAATTTTCGACTTCAAGAAAGCGCGAAGAAACGTGGGAGATAGCACACGAGCGCAGCTATGGGCGGCCCGTTCACCAACTTTCGGTAAGTTTCTTCTTTGTCTTTGAGGCTTGACTTTTTGCTTAGTTTGCTTTTTGATTTTCAACAAAGCTTTCTCAAAATTGCTAAGTCTTCAAGAAATTTCTCACCGATTTCACGCGAAGCGCTGCCCAAATTCGTAATTTTGTAATTCAGCCTTGAATTACCAATTTTTCTTGTGTTTTTTGTTTGAAGTCAAGTTTGCCTTGGCTGCAAGTAAGTTGGTCAGCTAGAATCTCTTCTAACTTGAAAATTTAGTTTGAATTTGCTTTGGATCGATCAAGTTCAAACCCACTCTTGAAAGTTGGAGTGATTTTATGTTGGCTGAAGAGCGCAAGTCGATTTTTGTGAAGTTGATCCTCCGCGTCCATGACTTGCAAACGCCTTGGTATGTCGTTTGAAGTAGTCCTTGTATTGAGTTTGTCGTTTTAGGACAACAAGAATGCTGTTGACTGCTTGGAGCGTCTGCTCATCGTCATTTTGACGAATCCATCGGCGGACGTTGGAACTCCAAAACGTAAATGCGATGTCATTGAGGGCAGGTATGTATGGTGTTGTAGCATTGTCGAATTTGACTCGGTTACGGTGTGCCCATAGGAGATGGAGGATTGTGCAAACCAACATGAACCACATGCGCTGCAGCAAATCTTGATGCAATGACCAACGGCTCGCAACTTGGAAGGATTCAAGATGCTCAAACCAGTCCCAGGAAAAGCGTATCCCGAAAGGACTCCATGCTTCACGATGAGGTAACCAAACTCGATGCGTCCATTTGCAATTCATGAATAGGTGTCGTTTCGTCTCGCGTTCGAAGCACTGGTGGTAGCAACATTGGACGGCGTGTGGATGAGTCGATTCCATGAACCGAAACTTGTCACTGACAGGTAGTATGTCGTAGATTGCTCGAAACCAAACATCCGCCTGTACTGGTGTCACAATCTTGGACAGTGGCTTGACGTATCTCGAGAGGTAAGCGCTGATCTTTTTCTTGTCAGTCCTCAGCGGTGAGTCTAGAGGATGTTTCTTCGTCATGGGTGGTGCATGGAAGCTTATCGTCTTGAGAATCTTTGATGTCCAGGAGCCAAAAGGTATTTCCTTGTCATTGTGTCGACAGACGATGATGGGTTGTGCTTCAGGACTTCTCGGAACTCCGTTGACAAGCGGCAAGTCTTCTTGCGTCCACAAGTTAGTCGCAATCAGCGTCAAGAGCTTGTAGAAGTGTTGGAAGCTTGTTGGAATTGGTGAGTCATCCACAAAGTCGTCTTCAAGTGCGGTCATCAAGGATTTGAATTCATCATAGGTTGGCCAGGTTCTCATCGGCGTCAAGAAATCTTCCAAGCTTAGAAAGCCACTACGTGCTACGTGCCGATACCAATCTCGATGGTTTTTCAACTTGATCGCCAAAGAGGATGTTCCATCTCGTCCCGGGACTTGGAAAAGCGGGTGCGACGACAACCAAATCGGCATTTGAATCATCTGATGAATTGTAGGTTCGTGCGGCGTTTTGACCGTCATTGGTATTTTTGTCCAGTGTTTCCAGATGTCGTTCCACAGCGGCGACAGCAATCCTCGTTGGACGAGTTGGTTGTTGAACGACGGGTGAGAGTACAAGAAATCCCAACGATCGTGTCGGGAGTATGGGCTCATGCATCTGTGCAGTCGATCCACAGGTAAGATGGTCCACAACTGTGTCGAATCATTCTCTTCTTTGACTAGGAGTTGAAGCCGAGTGAGACGCTGCTTGCGAATGATCGACGCAATATGGGGAACTTTCAAGCCAATCTTTTGATCGTGCATCAAACCGCCTGCCGCGAGAGCGAGGTACTTTTCTGTTGGTTGAGTTCGTCTGCTGAGGACAAACTTGTTCACCATAGATTGCCACTGTTGAATGGTACTGTCCTGAATTGGTAAGACCATTCAACAGTGGCACAATTGCGATGGGATCATGGTTGTCACCAGCAGTCGTCGACCTCGGATCGTTCGCGCTCGACACGCCCAGGTGGTAAATGATTTGTAGAACTTGTCGGTGATGGTTTTGATTTGTAGGTTGGGATCCAAGTTATGCCCCAAGTGGATGCCCAGATATTTCACCGGGGTGCCGCTGGAAATCATGTTCAAATCAAACGTGGGTGTTGAATGACTTGTTGGTTGCTGTCAAGTGTGAGTACTTTGCTTTTGCTCCTGTTTAACTTGGCTCCAGAGTAGCGACAAAATTCATCGACAATTTCCAATTGCGCCTCTAGATCAATTACGGAACCAGAAACAAGAGTCGTGTCGTCGGCAAACAAGAGCACTGAAGCAATGGCACCCTCCGAGTTGGAGAAAGCAAAGCCGCGTTCAGGGTGGTTGCGCAAAAGTTGAGCAAGCGGCTCAATGGTCAACACAAACAGCATGGACGACAATGGGTCGCCTTGCTTGACACCCCGTGTTGGGTAGAATGGTTGTGTAAGTTCTCCATTGATATTCAGACTGACTTTGGTGTTCTTGTAGAGGAGTTTGACCCAGTTAATAAATTGGTCTCCCACGTTGAACTTTTTTAGCACTTGATACATGAAGTTGTGGTTCACGCGATCATATGCCTTCTCAAAGTCCAAGAACATGGCGTAAGCTTCCTCACTGAATGTTGTACAGTAATGCTGAAGATCTTGTAGGAAAACGACGTGGTCGTGAATTCTTCGGCCTTTGACAAATCCGTTTTGCTCGGGCTGGACGATACTGGGCAATACATGGGAGAGTCGATAGGCCAAAGCTCTCGATAATGCTTTCACTTCAACTGGGATCAGTGCAATCGGACGATAGTTGGCGGGATTTCGACGATCGCCTCCCTTGAAGAGCAATGAAATTGCAGACCATCGCTGGAAGTCGAGTAGTATTCCCTTGCGGCCTTGATCATTAAACACAATTCGTAGTATTTCACCAAACAAAGGGGCATCCAGTTGATAGAAGCAAGCTGGGAATCCGTCAATACCAGGTGATTTGTGTGGATTCATTGTTCTGATCGATTGAGCTAGTTCAGCAGCCGTCACTGGTACATCCAACGAACTGGAATCTTCTTCCGACAGTTTACGTTCCAAGACGTCAAGGAAAGAGCTTAGGCTTTCTGGGTTTCGATTTGACTCAAGGTCTTCATCGGTCATGACCGCACACCAATGAGCGTTAAATACTTCATGGATCTCCTCTGGTATGTCGGTGATATTTCCATCACTGTCATAACATTCCAAAATAGGAATTGAGTAGCGACTTGCTTGCGGCTTTCGAAAGAAGTGTGACGTAGCAGCTTCATTGTGGGTGGCGTGAAAGTCAAAGCTGAGGTCAGCGCGATGTTGCTTTATTGCTTGCTGACGCTCTTCATAGCTGGCTTTTGCGATTGCGAGTGTATCTGGACTGATTCGTCCTTGCTGGTACTTCAGTTGGGCTTGGAGCCATTGGATTTGAGCCATTTGAAGTGCGTTTCGTTGATCGGTGATCATGCGAGCGTGATACTTTTGCAGAAACCTCTTTGTTCGGTGTTTCCATCGAGTCCACCTTTCCCCTGGTTCACTCGATGTTCTCAACACTTCGAGAAATTCCCTTGCTTCATGCTTGATGGCGTCACGTACTTCCAGGATGGCCATCAATTCCTTTGGTAATTTCCAGTAGCTCTTTTGTCTATGAATTTTGATAGGTTGAAGCTCCACAAATTGCCAAAGATGATCAGTGTCTGCTGTGGGTTCAAAGCATTCCGTTGTGCGAACCCAGCTAGTCAAGATTGGATCAAGCAAAATGTAATCCAACCGATTGAGTCGCTGAGGCGAAGAGTAAACCCGTTTTGTAGGATTGTAGCTGCGCCAAGCGTCGACGACATTCAGCTCTTGGATCCACTCAAAGCAAGACTGTCTGTGCGTGTGGTGATTTGAAGACGCGGAGCCTCTTGAGTCGAGCTCTCTGTCCATGGGAAGGTTGAAGTCGCCCAAGACCACATGCTTCGAGTTGAGCGGGAAATTTCTCGGCAAGGCGTTGAAAAATGCATCACTCTCACCGTCATGCACTGGCGCATAGACGTTGTGGTAAAATATCGGATGATCCCCCCACATGGAGCTCACAACCATATAGCGATCTTCAATGTCGTACTGGGATTCGTGGTGCAGGTGCTCAAAACCTGGAACTGTAGGTTGGAAGATCATCGCAACGCCTCCAGAGCGGTATTGTTCGACCTGGTCAGCGTTTCGTCGATGATCGTTGGAAGCAAGAAAGTACTTGTTTTTGCCAAGCGCGTGGTTCAAGTGAAATTGGAACTTGTCGAATTGCACAATGCCGGCGAACTTTGTTTCTTGCAAACCGACGATTTCATGTCTTGAGATCATGGAGTTGACAAGTAAGTTGCCATTATCTCTTGACAAGCCGTTGACATTGGCTGTGGCAATAGATAACTTGGAGAGCGGCGAATTTGGGAAAGTTGATTGACTTGTGTTTGTTGGTTGTTGGCTTGATTGAGGTGGTGGCTGGTTGGTGACTGAAGCCGAGAAGACTTTAGTACATCAAGTTGTGTCGGCGCTGCAGACGAGTATTGTCTTGGCCAACAAAGGCAGTTAATGAGTTGTCTGTAGGCTGATAAGCATCCAGGCTAAGTTGCCAGATTTGCGACGTCATCTCGGAGCGATGCAATTGGTGCAGCTCTTCCGCGAAATGCTGGCCAAATTGCGATTTTAAGAGCGCCCAAAGTGTGGACGATGCCAGCATGCGTCCATGCTTTGTTGGAAGCCACACAACTGGCTGGTGTGTGAGGTACAGAAGCCAAGTATCGCTCGTGAAGACTAACGGTGCTTGAACAGCTAGCCACAATTCAAACGCGGACAGGGTGTCTTCCACAAGTTCCGTGGACAAGGCTGGGTGGTCAGGAGCGTCCTTGAAAAATTCGGGAGAATTTGAGATTTCTTCAAGTCGCTGTCATCGTGGATGTTCCTGAAAGATAAACTTGAACCCGTTTGTGAATGACTCCACCATTGGAAGTTGCGTCGCGGCAATCCACCGATGCCAGGTATGCATTCGAACGATCTTGGAGTATTCACTGTGCGAGTTGGCAGCGAGTTTTGTTAGCACGAAGTTCATGCTTTGGGTTTGCGTGTGGATCATCTTCCACAACGCATCAATATTGCAACGCCGAATGGAGTCGACGGTGTCGAGCTCTACTCCGGAGTAGTCCGTCGAAGCTATCGCTTGAACATGTTGCGTAAAGGCGGCCCCATCTTCAACGCTTTGTTGAAGGACATTCAAGAACTCTTCCATGGTAAGATTGTCAGGATGCCAGTCCAGTTTGTTGCCAACGACTTGTTGTTCTTTCACATAGGCAGAATTGATGCTCTCAACGTCTGTGGGAATTTTTTGAACTGTTGGTATGTAGACTCTTGTGGGAATGTCTTGATTGATTTCAAGGGTGTGCATGTTGGCCTCGATTTGATTGAGGACTTCGAAGTAGTTGTCGGATGCCCACGACTTGACAGTTGGTGATGACTGTTGAACTACCGTTCTCTTTTTGCTTCGTGGTGCTTCAAATCCGTCTTCTTCGCCGGTCTGACTTGTGTTTCTCTTGGTAGATTTGGCATCTACTTCCATCTCTTCTCCCTTATCAGTGTTACGTCCATCAAGGGTGGAGGGGCTGTCGCTCGTTTGTTGATTGGGGTCATTACTGGATTCCTCGACTTCCATTTCCTCGGCTTGTTCCTCCTGTTGAGATTCTTGCTCTTGGTTGGAGCCTTGGTTCAACTCCTCGGCTTCCATTTCCTCAGCTTGTTCCTCCTGCTGAGATTCTTGTGCTTGGTTGGAGCCTTGGTTCAACTCCTCGACTTCCATTTCCTCGCCTTGTTCCTCCTGCTGAGGTTTAGCTGCCTCATGGGGTGGCTGTTCGTCTGTCTTTGGACGCTTGGGTTGTTGTTGCGATTCGGTCTCTTCCTCCTTCTGGGGACTTGACGGCTTAGAAGCCATAGACTCCACGAGTTGGTCAAGATCCAAGCAATGAGGAGAACGCGCACCCGTACGCTGGCTTGACTTTTCGTAGTCTTTGACGAAGACATTGTAGGTCACGCCGTCCATGCGCAATTGATCGGTGACGTGTCCGTTGACAATGAGTTGATTAGGAGCGGTTGACTCCAAGAAGTAAACCCTCCACGACTGGCACGTGATATTGGGTAAATGTTGACGGTACGCTTGGAAAACTGGTTTCGTCTTGAGTCGCTTCAATAGGCGAAACAGTTTGTCCGTGTCAAAGTTGAAACGAATACCAACAATATCCATGAAAAAAAGTGCATCCATGGGATCTTGTGGCGCTGTTGATCTTCCTGAGAAGTGTCGCGGCTTCTTTTTGGCTGTGGCTGTCGAGAATGGGTACGACTTGCCATAGATGGAGATCTCTTGACCTTCCAAGTCAGAGCGAACGGATGGCGACGTGATGGAGACAACGATATCACCATCGCGTGCCTTGTTGAGCTGAACATACTCGAGCAAGTGGTGTGCCCAAGAAGCCTGGGCGTTCTCCTTGAAGATTGCGGAAATGAGTTTCTCATTGGAGAACTCACGGTCTTTGAAAGCGTCGCCCGTTTTGATCCAAACTGTGGCGGTAGCTGTTTTTGGTTTCGATGGTGTGGCGTCTGAAATGACTTGTAGGACTTCATCCTCGTCCGCTTCTTCGTTGCGAGCAAGTTGCATCAACTTGTCGAGATACGCGGTCGTCGGGCGGGTCAAGACGGTCTTCACCCGCTCTGTGGTAGGTTTCCCTACCCCTTTGCGTAACAAATCCGCATAGGACAATTTTTGAGTTGCTGGTTCCACGACACGTGGCGGTGTTCCTTCGGGGTCCGAGAGGTCGACATGGAGTCGAGTGCCAGGTGCGTTGTTGGAAGGAGTTGGTGGTGATGTTGCTTCATTAGGTGGCGAGTCATTTGAGCCAGGAGCGCTCATTGCGGCTTCAGCGGCGCGAGCGAGCGGCGCATCGTCTCGGTTGAGAGCCTCGGCGGTCGGCTCGGAACTTGGGTCGTTTCGGGCGCTTGAGTCGATGGAAGGTTCCGGTGATTCACAACGCTGGTTTGGAGGCTGCGACAAGTGCTCTGCATCCTCGCGAGAGTCCATGAGGGTGCTCGCGACGAGCGGCGGTTCGGTCATCGGCGCATCGACTAGAGCTTCGAAGGACGAGGTTTCATCGTGGTGGTTGTTCTCATTAGTCATTCGACTTAGATGGTCTTCAACGACGCGAGCATCGAGAAAGCCGGCGGAAATTTCGGTGGCGGTGGACGACATACTTCACTTCACTTGGGAGGGGGAGGGTACCTTACTTGAACTGACTAACGACTTGAGTGGGACGGCAAAAGTAAAAGTTCCTCTATAGCTCAGTGTACAATCGCGTATATTAAATTTAATTATACGCTAAATAATAATGACCGTTCCTCTATAGCTCAGTTGGTAGAGCGTACGGCTGTTAACCGTAAGGTCGCAGGTTCGAACCCTGCTGGAGGAGTTCTTTTCTCTCTTTTGCATATCCCTTCCAACTTGTCGACGTGATCGCAACAAACACATCCAACTCGCACCAGCTTTCACATCAAGTCTATAGAATGAGTAGCTTCTGACATCTTTGATTAAGACGCGAGGAAAGAATGGACACGTTTTATTCTACTGTGCACCTTTCCATGATTTCATTTGTCGTTTTTGTAAACATCTCAACACTGTAATTGAGACTATCTACACTACTATTTCAAGTCTGTGTCATTTCTGCTTTGTTGGTGCTGTCAGTCGACAAGCCAAGAAACGATTCACACGGATGCATGACAGCAATATCACATACATATGCGACAGAACTTTCTCCAGAATATGTTTGGCAGCAAGCTGCATAAAAAGGTAGGAATATGTCACGATTGTGGTCTTGAGATGCGGTATATGGATTAATTTCGATCGATGTTAACGTCGTGAAAAATATGTCCATGTATACCACCGAAATTTGAAACACTCCACATCGGAGACGATCACATTCGATGCAAAGAACAAGGTAACGTACATCCATGTGCTGTGATATTTCAAACCAAGTCAATGGAATACTTGTCTCTAGGTCGCTCTTGACGCCCGAGATCCGTTGTCTACGATATCAGTTGACAAAGTCTGAAAGACACCATATGAGTGATCTCTCCTCAAGTCCAATACAAGCCAAGTTAGTGTGGCGCACATCTGTTGTTGTCAGAGAATCGCTCATTGGAGTTTCTCTTATTTATTCTGCAATGACTTGAGCACTCGTTGATGAGCAGCAATTTTGAGACCATTCCACATCATATAGGAGATAAAGGACTGGTATTGGATTGGCGTGACACAGTCTTCTTATTTACACAGATGTTGACTCGACGAATACATGCCGAGAATCTACACGTCAGTATATTGTATTGGTGATCAGTTATCGGCTATTGCGAGTTGGAGGTGTTTGTTGGGGTCAAGTTGGAAGGGATATGCAAAAGAGAGAAAAGAACTCCTCCAGCAGGGTTCGAACCTGCGACCTTACGGTTAACAGCCGTACGCTCTACCAACTGAGCTATAGAGAAGGTGGAACCTCCGAGTCAGCTACTGCGCAATCACGAAGAATATAGCCTTCCTTTCTCGGAGGAGCTCTTTGCCATGGCAATGTTCTTTGCTGATGACACAACATTGGTTTCGTCCTCCCTTGAAGACTTGGAACGACAACTGGAGCTTGTCCAAGAATTTTGTACTCAGTCAGGTGCAAAACTCAACGTGGGCAAGTGCAAAGTTCTCACGCTGAATGGAAACCAAGACGTACCTCGACATCCAAGACTCTCCATGGTTACCTCGGGTACTCCAACAAAGTACTTGGGGATATTGTTTGGCCACCGTTTATCCGACCAAGTTCAAATCAATGCGCTTTCCGATTCGTTCTATCAGTCTTTCATCACGTGGGGCTGTCGAGCAAGAACGCTACGAGGTCGACGGCTACTTGCCAACACCATGATGTTGTCCAAGCTCTGGCACTACACAGCTGTCATCCACATCCCTGAAGACACGGTCGCCAAGTGGCAGTCCATGGTGTACAAGTTCATCTTGACAAGAAAGCGACACAAGGAAGACAAGCACATGTCCTTGATCAACTCTGGCGTGGCGTATCATCCCAGCCTGGGTCTCAGGATGCCGCATATTGCATCAAGAATTCGTGCTCAACGCGTTCAGCGACTTCAACTTCTTGTTCAGACCGGCAACGAAGAACCATCGTTATGGTCTGTTCTCCCGAAGCAACTCTTTCGAAGGTGCATGGAGCCGTTCGCAAGATACTCGTCGTGGGACTGCCTCATGTATCATCCCAACCACAACACGAATCACATGCGACTTGAAGTGCTCCCATTGTTGTGGCGGAAAATCTGGGACAACTGGCATCGTATCCCCCTTACGCGCAAATGTCCTGAGACGCCGACACAATCTCAGCTCCTTACCATGTCTATTTGGCTGCAAATTCATCCGCTGTTTTTGGTTCCTGGTTCCAATGGACCAACCTCGCTTGCTGTCGCCCTCAAACATCATCGTCCCTTCTACAAGTTCATCGCCCAAGAAGGCTTGCATTGCTTGGACGATTTCGTCACCGCACAACGCGTGTGGCCCTCCTATGAAGAATTCAAGTTGCAAATGGAGTCTCACGTTTGGCGGTTCCCTGGCGACGATTTTCCACGCGTGTTTCGCCATTTGTACTCCCTGCTTTCACTCATTGCGACCAATGTATGGCAAGTACTGGGTATCTCTCTCGAGGAAGTTGTGCCTCCTAATCGTGAAGTTCAATTCCCCGTCGGACAAGTCTGGAAGAATGTCTTTGTTCCTTTTCAACAATGGCCGCGCAAGTACATCCGATCGATTTGTTTTTGTGCGCTACTACTCACCAAGCAGCACCCCTTGTCGAGCGACTCAAGAAACAGTGATTTGGCAATCAAGAAATACATCAACACGACTGTGAAACCTTTGATGCGATATCCAACTCCTCTTCAAGCCGATGTGTGGTGGCGAATCTTGTTTCGGATGCTACCCGTCAACTCTCGCTTCTTTTTCCTTCAAGACACCAACCCTAGCATTATCGAATGCTCCTATCCTGGTTGCTCAGCCGTCGAAACGATGCAACACATCCTGTTCGACTGCAAGTTTGTCAAGCCTGTGTGGAATTGGCATCAAGCAGCGTGGCGACCGTTTGGTATTCCATTTACATGGAATACGATTATCAACCTCGACGAATTCGCGGTTTCTGAAGAATGGGTGCCTCAATTTTCAGTCATTCGTCGTTTGTGGGTCCTTCTCGTTTCAACTTTGCTACGGGACTTTTGGATTCATCGCAATCGAACCAAGTTTGAAGGCAAACCAGTGCCATACATCCAGGCGGTCAAGGAAGTCTCTCTTGTTTCGTGGACCGCAAATATCAGACGAATGCTCCGTGATCCTACAATCGACAGTGATGAAGCAATGCAAGTCTCCGAGATAGTCGACAAACTCAAGTCTCATACCAACTACACTTGGTTTTGGCAAAAGAACTTGCGAGCGACACTTGTGTAAAGAAGTCTCAAGATTCCAAGACAATGCACGAGCTCAATCGAACTCAAGCAACGATTCAAGTGGATTTCGAGTAGAACTTAGTAGTCCTTGTTCCCATTTAGTGGTCTAGGCAAATATTTATAGGGGTTAAAGGTCAAATACACCCCGATTGTCATTGAGCTATAGAGGATTCCATACTATACTCCGCTCACCGTGCCACACATACACTCATACAATGCCTTACAATGACAATCCATATCACACCCGTGCATCACGTCACCGTCGTAGTCACCACTCGCTTCTCCGAATATTGACACATTGATACAGAGAAACTACGTCACCAGACACCGACGCTTCTCTCAGATAAAACATTGTTGATAAACTCGAGACCTTCACTTTGACAATCTACAACAGCACATGGAACAAGAATTATACACTTTCATGACTGTCAAAAACATCCTATTCAGAAAGCCTCGAAAACACTACCACCATTTCTGTAGAATATGAAACAAAATCAAATCCAACCAAGATGATATGAACTGTTGAAACAAGTTGAGCGATGTTTCTTGATGGACCGAGTACGATAAACAATTGGTGTAGCTTTGCTGTTGTTTAGTGAAAAGATTTAATGTTGGGCCGAATGGAAATGTGATTGATATTCTGATTGAACATGAGTTTACCAGGTATATTTTATTTCATGGAAACCTATGAATTTGTTCTGCGGAGTGTTGAGGATATAGCCTCTCATTCCTTGCGCGAGCTGGAGACTGACATGCTCTCAATCAATCGATGTACCGCACGAAACTCTGTTTCAAGATTTCGATCCGAAGAAGAGTCAAAATCGGAACTGCTCGCGTATTTTAGACGGGTATCATGTCCATGTGATATTTTGATGTCCATTGGTCGAATCGTGTTTTTGTGGAGAGATTGGAGTGTAAAGTGGTTGTTTTGATTGACGTGTGTTTGGTTACGTTGTGCATAATGTGTGTGTCTGTGGTGGTTGTTTGCAGTGGAAAGGATTGCATGAGTGTATGTGTGGCACGGTGAGGGGAATATAGTATGGAATCCTCTATAGCTCAGTTGGTAGAGCGTACGGCTGTTAACCGTAAGGTCGCAGGTTCGAACCCTGCTGGAGGAGTTCTTTTCTCTCTTTTGCATATCCCTTCCAACTTGACCCCAACAAACACCTCCAACTCGCAATAGCCGATAACTGATCACCAATACAATATACTGACGTGTAGATTCTCGGCATGTATTCGTCGAGTCAACATCTGTGTAAATAAGAAGACTGTGTCACGCCAATCCAATACCAGTCCTTTATCTCCTATATGATGTGGAATGGTCTCAAAATTGCTGCTCATCAACGAGTGCTCAAGTCATTGCAGAATAAATAAGAGAAACTCCAATGAGCGATTCTCTGACAACAACAGATGTGCGCCACACTAACTTGGCTTGTATTGGACTTGAGGAGAGATCACTCATATGGTGTCTTTCAGACTTTGTCAACTGATATCGTAGACAACGGATCTCGGGCGTCAAGAGCGACCTAGAGACAAGTATTCCATTGACTTGGTTTGAAATATCACAGCACATGGATGTACGTTACCTTGTTCTTTGCATCGAATGTGATCGTCTCCGATGTGGAGTGTTTCAAATTTCGGTGGTATACATGGACATATTTTTCACGACGTTAACATCGATCGAAATTAATCCATATACCGCATCTCAAGACCACAATCGTGACATATTCCTACCTTTTTATGCAGCTTGCTGCCAAACATATTCTGGAGAAAGTTCTGTCGCATATGTATGTGATATTGCTGTCATGCATCCGTGTGAATCGTTTCTTGGCTTGTCGACTGACAGCACCAACAAAGCAGAAATGACACAGACTTGAAATAGTAGTGTAGATAGTCTCAATTACAGTGTTGAGATGTTTACAAAAACGACAAATGAAATCATGGAAAGGTGCACAGTAGAATAAAACGTGTCCATTCTTTCCTCGCGTCTTAATCAAAGATGTCAGAAGCTACTCATTCTATAGACTTGATGTGAAAGCTGGTGCGAGTTGGATGTGTTTGTTGCGATCACGTCGACAAGTTGGAAGGGATATGCAAAAGAGAGAAAAGAACTCCTCCAGCAGGGTTCGAACCTGCGACCTTACGGTTAACAGCCGTACGCTCTACCAACTGAGCTATAGAGGATCCCTGAGACACGGTCGCCAAGTGGCAGTCCATGGTGTACAAGTTCATCTTGACAAGAAAGCGACACAAGGAAGACAAGCACATGTCCTTGATCAACTCTGGCGTGGCGTATCATCCCAGCCTGGGTCTCAGGATGCCGCATATTGCATCAAGAATTCGTGCTCAACGCGTTCAGCGACTTCAACTTCTTGTTCAGACCGGCAACGAAGAACCATCGTTATGGTCTGTTCTCCCGAAGCAACTCTTTCGAAGGTGCATGGAGCCGTTCGCAAGATACTCGTCGTGGGACTGCCTCATGTATCATCCCAACCACAACACGAATCACATGCGACTTGAAGTGCTCCCATTGTTGTGGCGGAAAATCTGGGACAACTGGCATCGTATCCCCCTTACGCGCAAATGTCCTGAGACGCCGACACAATCTCAGCTCCTTACCATGTCTATTTGGCTGCAAATTCATCCGCTGTTTTTGGTTCCTGGTTCCAATGGACCAACCTCGCTTGCTGTCGCCCTCAAACATCATCGTCCCTTCTACAAGTTCATCGCCCAAGAAGGCTTGCATTGCTTGGACGATTTCGTCACCGCACAACGCGTGTGGCCCTCCTATGAAGAATTCAAGTTGCAAATGGAGTCTCACGTTTGGCGGTTCCCTGGCGACGATTTTCCACGCGTGTTTCGCCATTTGTACTCCCTGCTTTCACTCATTGCGACCAATGTATGGCAAGTACTGGGTATCTCTCTCGAGGAAGTTGTGCCTCCTAATCGTGAAGTTCAATTCCCCGTCGGACAAGTCTGGAAGAATGTCTTTGTTCCTTTTCAACAATGGCCGCGCAAGTACATCCGATCGATTTGTTTTTGTGCGCCACTACTCACCAAGCAGCACCCCTTGTCGAGCGACTCAAGAAACAATGACTTGGCAATCAAGAAATACATCAACACGACTGTGAAACCTTTGATGCGATATCCAACTCCTCTTCAAGCCGATGTGTGGTGGCGAATCTTGTTTCGGATGCTACCCGTCAACTCTCGCTTCTTTTTCCTTCAAGACACCAACCCTAGCATTATCGAATGCTCCTATCCTGGTTGCTCAGCCGTCGAAACGATGCAACACATCCTGTTCGACTGCAAGTTTGTCAAGCCTGTGTGGAATTGGCATCAAGCAGCGTGGCGACCGTTTGGTATTCCATTTACATGGAATACGATTATCAACCTCGACGAATTCGCGGTTTCTGAAGAATGGGTGCCTCAATTTTCAGTCATTCGTCGTTTGTGGGTCCTTCTCGTTTCAACTTTGCTACGGGACTTTTGGATTCATCGCAATCGAACCAAGTTTGAAGGCAAACCAGTGCCATACATCCAGGCGGTCAAGGAAGTCTCTCTTGTTTCGTGGACCGCAAATATCAGACGAATGCTCCGTGATCCTACAATCGACAGTGATGAAGCAATGCAAGTCTCCGAGATAGTCGACAAACTCAAGTCTCATACCAACTACACTTGGTTTTGGCAAAAGAACTTGCGAGCGACACTTGTGTAAAGAAGTCTCAAGATTCCAAGACAATGCACGAGCTCAATCGAACTCAAGCAACGATTCAAGTGGATTTCGAGTAGAACTTAGTAGTCCTTGTTCCCATTTAGTGGTCTAGGCAAATATTTATAGGGGTTAAAGGTCAAATACACCCCGATTGTCATTGAGCTATAGAGGATTCCATACTATACTCCGCTCACCGTGCCACACATACACTCATACAATGCCTTACAATGACAATCCATATCACACCCGTGCATCACGTCACCGTCGTAGTCACCACTCGCTTCTCCGAATATTGACACATTGATACAGAGAAACTACGTCACCAGACACCGACGCTTCTCTCAGATAAAACATTGTTGATAAACTCGAGACCTTCACTTTGACAATCTACAACAGCACATGGAACAAGAATTATACACTTTCATGACTGTCAAAAACATCCTATTCAGAGAGCCTCGAAAACACTACCACCATTTCTGTAGAATATGAAACAAAATCAAATCCAACCAAGATGATATGAACTGTTGAAACAAGTTGAGCGATGTTTCTTGATGGACCGAGTACGATAAACAATTGGTGTAGCTTTGCTGTTGTTTAGTGAAAAGATTTAATGTTGGGCCGAATGGAAATGTGATTGATATTCTGATTGAACATGAGTTTACCAGGTATATTTTATTTCATGGAAACCTATGAATTTGTTCTGCGGAGTGTTGAGGATATAGCCTCTCATTCCTTGCGCGAGCTGGAGACTGACATGCTCTCAATCAATCGATGTACCGCACGAAACTCTGTTTCAAGATTTCGATCCGAAGAAGAGTCAAAATCGGAACTGCTCGCGTATTTTAGACGGGTATCATGTCCATGTGATATTTTGATGTCCATTGGTCGAATCGTGTTTTTGTGGAGAGATTGGAGTGTAAAGTGGTTGTTTTGATTGACGTGTGTTTGGTTACGTTGTGCATAATGTGTGTGTCTGTGGTGGTTGTTTGCAGTGGAAAGGATTGTATGAGTGTATGTGTGGCACGGTGAGGGGAATATAGTATGGAATCCTCTATAGCTCAGTTGGTAGAGCGTACGGCTGTTAACCGTAAGGTCGCAGGTTCGAACCCTGCTGGAGGAGTTCTTTTCTCTCTTTTGCATATCCCTTCCAACTTGACCCCAACAAACACCTCCAACTCGCAATAGCCGATAACTGATCACCAATACAATATACTGACGTGTAGATTCTCGGCATGTATTCGTCGAGTCAACATCTGTGTAAATAAGAAGACTGTGTCACGCCAATCCAATACCAGTCCTTTATCTCCTATATGATGTGGAATGGTCTCAAAATTGCTGCTCATCAACGAGTGCTCAAGTCATTGCAGAATAAATAAGAGAAACTCCAATGAGCGATTCTCTGACAACAACAGATGTGCGCCACACTAACTTGGCTTGTATTGGACTTGAGGAGAGATCACTCATATGGTGTCTTTCAGACTTTGTCAACTGATATCGTAGACAACGGATCTCGGGCGTCAAGAGCGACCTAGAGACAAGTATTCCATTGACTTGGTTTGAAATATCACAGCACATGGATGTACGTTACCTTGTTCTTTGCATCGAATGTGATCGTCTCCGATGTGGAGTGTTTCAAATTTCGGTGGTATACATGGACATATTTTTCACGACGTTAACATCGATCGAAATTAATCCATATACCGCATCTCAAGACCACAATCGTGACATATTCCTACCTTGTTATGCAGCTTGCTGCCAAACATATTCTGGAGAAAGTTCTGTCGCATATGTATGTGATATTGCTGTCATGCATCCGTGTGAATCGTTTCTTGGCTTGTCGACTGACAGCACCAACAAAGCAGAAATGACACAGACTTGAAATAGTAGTGTAGATAGTCTCAATTACAGTGTTGAGATGTTTACAAAAACGACAAATGAAATCATGGAAAGGTGCACAGTAGAATAAAACGTGTCCATTCTTTCCTCGCGTCTTAATCAAAGATGTCAGAAGCTACTCATTCTATAGACTTGATGTGAAAGCTGGTGCGAGTTGGATGTGTTTGTTGCGATCACGTCGACAAGTTGGAAGGGATATGCAAAAGAGAGAAAAGAACTCCTCCAGCAGGGTTCGAACCTGCGACCTTACGGTTAACAGCCGTACGCTCTACCAACTGAGCTATAGAGGATCCCTGAGACACGGTCGCCAAGTGGCAGTCCATGGTGTACAAGTTCATCTTGACAAGAAAGCGACACAAGGAAGACAAGCACATGTCCTTGATCAACTCTGGCGTGGCGTATCATCCCAGCCTGGGTCTCAGGATGCCGCATATTGCATCAAGAATTCGTGCTCAACGCGTTCAGCGACTTCAACTTCTTGTTCAGACCGGCAACGAAGAACCATCGTTATGGTCTGTTCTCCCGAAGCAACTCTTTCGAAGGTGCATGGAGCCGTTCGCAAGATACTCGTCGTGGGACTGCCTCATGTATCATCCCAACCACAACACGAATCACATGCGACTTGAAGTGCTCCCATTGTTGTGGCGGAAAATCTGGGACAACTGGCATCGTATCCCCCTTACGCGCAAATGTCCTGAGACGCCGACACAATCTCAGCTCCTTACCATGTCTATTTGGCTGCAAATTCATCCGCTGTTTTTGGTTCCTGGTTCCAATGGACCAACCTCGCTTGCTGTCGCCCTCAAACATCATCGTCCCTTCTACAAGTTCATCGCCCAAGAAGGCTTGCATTGCTTGGACGATTTCGTCACCGCACAACGCGTGTGGCCCTCCTATGAAGAATTCAAGTTGCAAATGGAGTCTCACGTTTGGCGGTTCCCTGGCGACGATTTTCCACGCGTGTTTCGCCATTTGTACTCCCTGCTTTCACTCATTGCGACCAATGTATGGCAAGTACTGGGTATCTCTCTCGAGGAAGTTGTGCCTCCTAATCGTGAAGTTCAATTCCCCGTCGGAAAGTCTGGAAGAATGTCTTTGTTCCTTTTCAACAATGGCCGCGCAAGTACATCCGATCGATTTGTTTTTGTGCGCTACTACTCACCAAGCAGCACCCCTTGTCGAGCGACTCAAGAAACAGTGATTTGGCAATCAAGAAATACATCAACACGACTGTGAAACCTTTGATGCGATATCCAACTCCTCTTCAAGCCGATGTGTGGTGGCGAATCTTGTTTCGGATGCTACCCGTCAACTCTCGCTTCTTTTTCCTTCAAGACACCAACCCTAGCATTATCGAATGCTCCTATCCTGGTTGCTCAGCCGTCGAAACGATGCAACACATCCTGTTCGACTGCAAGTTTGTCAAGCCTGTGTGGAATTGGCATCAAGCAGCGTGGCGACCGTTTGGTATTCCATTTACATGGAATACGATTATCAACCTCGACGAATTCGCGGTTTCTGAAGAATGGGTGCCTCAATTTTCAGTCATTCGTCGTTTGTGGGTCCTTCTCGTTTCAACTTTGCTACGGGACTTTTGGATTCATCGCAATCGAACCAAGTTTGAAGGCAAACCAGTGCCATACATCCAGGCGGTCAAGGAAGTCTCTCTTGTTTCGTGGACCGCAAATATCAGACGAATGCTCCGTGATCCTACAATCGACAGTGATGAAGCAATGCAAGTCTCCGAGATAGTCGACAAACTCAAGTCTCATACCAACTACACTTGGTTTTGGCAAAAGAACTTGCGAGCGACACTTGTGTAAAGAAGTCTCAAGATTCCAAGACAATGCACGAGCTCAATCGAACTCAAGCAACGATTCAAGTGGATTTCGAGTAGAACTTAGTAGTCCTTGTTCCCATTTAGTGGTCTAGGCAAATATTTATAGGGGTTAAAGGTCAAATACACCCCGATTGTCATTGAGCTATAGAGGATTCCATACTATACTCCGCTCACCGTGCCACACATACACTCATACAATGCCTTACAATGACAATCCATATCACACCCGTGCATCACGTCACCGTCGTAGTCACCACTCGCTTCTCCGAATATTGACACATTGATACAGAGAAACTACGTCACCAGACACCGACGCTTCTCTCAGATAAAACATTGTTGATAAACTCGAGACCTTCACTTTGACAATCTACAACAGCACATGGAACAAGAATTATACACTTTCATGACTGTCAAAAACATCCTATTCAGAAAGCCTCGAAAACACTACCACCATTTCTGTAGAATATGAAACAAAATCAAATCCAACCAAGATGATATGAACTGTTGAAACAAGTTGAGCGATGTTTCTTGATGGACCGAGTACGATAAACAATTGGTGTAGCTTTGCTGTTGTTTAGTGAAAAGATTTAATGTTGGGCCGAATGGAAATGTGATTGATATTCTGATTGAACATGAGTTTACCAGGTATATTTTATTTCATGGAAACCTATGAATTTGTTCTGCGGAGTGTTGAGGATATAGCCTCTCATTCCTTGCGCGAGCTGGAGACTGACATGCTCTCAATCAATCGATGTACCGCACGAAACTCTGTTTCAAGATTTCGATCCGAAGAAGAGTCAAAATCGGAACTGCTCGCGTATTTTAGACGGGTATCATGTCCATGTGATATTTTGATGTCCATTGGTCGAATCGTGTTTTTGTGGAGAGATTGGAGTGTAAAGTGGTTGTTTTGATTGACGTGTGTTTGGTTACGTTGTGCATAATGTGTGTGTCTGTGGTGGTTGTTTGCAGTGGAAAGGATTGTATGAGTGTATGTGTGGCACGGTGAGGGGAATATAGTATGGAATCCTCTATAGCTCAGTTGGTAGAGCGTACGGCTGTTAACCGTAAGGTCGCAGGTTCGAACCCTGCTGGAGGAGTTCTTTTCTCTCTTTTGCATATCCCTTCCAACTTGACCCCAACAAACACCTCCAACTCGCAATAGCCGATAACTGATCACCAATACAATATACTGACGTGTAGATTCTCGGCATGTATTCGTCGAGTCAACATCTGTGTAAATAAGAAGACTGTGTCACGCCAATCCAATACCAGTCCTTTATCTCCTATATGATGTGGAATGGTCTCAAAATTGCTGCTCATCAACGAGTGCTCAAGTCATTGCAGAATAAATAAGAGAAACTCCAATGAGCGATTCTCTGACAACAACAGATGTGCGCCACACTAACTTGGCTTGTATTGGACTTGAGGAGAGATCACTCATATGGTGTCTTTCAGACTTTGCCAACTGATATCGTAGACAACGGATCTCGGGCGTCAAGAGCGACCTAGAGACAAGTATTCCATTGACTTGGTTTGAAATATCACAGCACATGGATGTACGTTACCTTGTTCTTTGCATCGAATGTGATCGTCTCCGATGTGGAGTGTTTCAAATTTCGGTGGTATACATGGACATATTTTTCACGACGTTAACATCGATCGAAATTAATCCATATACCGCATCTCAAGACCACAATCGTGACATATTCCTACCTTGTTATGCAGCTTGCTGCCAAACATATTCTGGAGAAAGTTCTGTCGCATATGTATGTGATATTGCTGTCATGCATCCGTGTGAATCGTTTCTTGGCTTGTCGACTGACAGCACCAACAAAGCAGAAATGACACAGACTTGAAATAGTAGTGTAGATAGTCTCAATTACAGTGTTGAGATGTTTACAAAAACGACAAATGAAATCATGGAAAGGTGCACAGTAGAATAAAACGTGTCCATTCTTTCCTCGCGTCTTAATCAAAGATGTCAGAAGCTACTCATTCTATAGACTTGATGTGAAAGCTGGTGCGAGTTGGATGTGTTTGTTGCGATCACGTCGACAAGTTGGAAGGGATATGCAAAAGAGAGAAAAGAACTCCTCCAGCAGGGTTCGAACCTGCGACCTTACGGTTAACAGCCGTACGCTCTACCAACTGAGCTATAGAGGATCCCTGAAGACACGGTCGCCAAGTGGCAGTCCATGGTGTACAAGTTCATCTTGACAAGAAAGCGACACAAGGAAGACAAGCACATGTCCTTGATCAACTCTGGCGTGGCGTATCATCCCAGCCTGGGTCTCAGGATGCCGCATATTGCATCAAGAATTCGTGCTCAACGCGTTCAGCGACTTCAACTTCTTGTTCAGACCGGCAACGAAGAACCATCGTTATGGTCTGTTCTCCCGAAGCAACTCTTTCGAAGGTGCATGGAGCCGTTCGCAAGATACTCGTCGTGGGACTGCCTCATGTATCATCCCAACCACAACACGAATCACATGCGACTTGAAGTGCTCCCATTGTTGTGGCGGAAAATCTGGGACAACTGGCATCGTATCCCCCTTACGCGCAAATGTCCTGAGACGCCGACACAATCTCAGCTCCTTACCATGTCTATTTGGCTGCAAATTCATCCGCTGTTTTTGGTTCCTGGTTCCAATGGACCAACCTCGCTTGCTGTCGCCCTCAAACATCATCGTCCCTTCTACAAGTTCATCGCCCAAGAAGGCTTGCATTGCTTGGACGATTTCGTCACCGCACAACGCGTGTGGCCCTCCTATGAAGAATTCAAGTTGCAAATGGAGTCTCACGTTTGGCGGTTCCCTGGCGACGATTTTCCACGCGTGTTTCGCCATTTGTACTCCCTGCTTTCACTCATTGCGACCAATGTATGGCAAGTACTGGGTATCTCTCTCGAGGAAGTTGTGCCTCCTAATCGTGAAGTTCAATTCCCCGTCGGAAAGTCTGGAAGAATGTCTTTGTTCCTTTTCAACAATGGCCGCGCAAGTACATCCGATCGATTTGTTTTTGTGCGCTACTACTCACCAAGCAGCACCCCTTGTCGAGCGACTCAAGAAACAGTGATTTGGCAATCAAGAAATACATCAACACGACTGTGAAACCTTTGATGCGATATCCAACTCCTCTTCAAGCCGATGTGTGGTGGCGAATCTTGTTTCGGATGCTACCCGTCAACTCTCGCTTCTTTTTCCTTCAAGACACCAACCCTAGCATTATCGAATGCTCCTATCCTGGTTGCTCAGCCGTCGAAACGATGCAACACATCCTGTTCGACTGCAAGTTTGTCAAGCCTGTGTGGAATTGGCATCAAGCAGCGTGGCGACCGTTTGGTATTCCATTTACATGGAATACGATTATCAACCTCGACGAATTCGCGGTTTCTGAAGAATGGGTGCCTCAATTTTCAGTCATTCGTCGTTTGTGGGTCCTTCTCGTTTCAACTTTGCTACGGGACTTTTGGATTCATCGCAATCGAACCAAGTTTGAAGGCAAACCAGTGCCATACATCCAGGCGGTCAAGGAAGTCTCTCTTGTTTCGTGGACCGCAAATATCAGACGAATGCTCCGTGATCCTACAATCGACAGTGATGAAGCAATGCAAGTCTCCGAGATAGTCGACAAACTCAAGTCTCATACCAACTACACTTGGTTTTGGCAAAAGAACTTGCGAGCGACACTTGTGTAAAGAAGTCTCAAGATTCCAAGACAATGCACGAGCTCAATCGAACTCAAGCAACGATTCAAGTGGATTTCGAGTAGAACTTAGTAGTCCTTGTTCCCATTTAGTGGTCTAGGCAAATATTTATAGGGGTTAAAGGTCAAATACACCCCGATTGTCATTGAGCTATAGAGGATTCCATACTATACTCCGCTCACCGTGCCACACATACACTCATACAATGCCTTACAATGACAATCCATATCACACCCGTGCATCACGTCACCGTCGTAGTCACCACTCGCTTCTCCGAATATTGACACATTGATACAGAGAAACTACGTCACCAGACACCGACGCTTCTCTCAGATAAAACATTGTTGATAAACTCGAGACCTTCACTTTGACAATCTACAACAGCACATGGAACAAGAATTATACACTTTCATGACTGTCAAAAACATCCTATTCAGAAAGCCTCGAAAACACTACCACCATTTCTGTAGAATATGAAACAAAATCAAATCCAACCAAGATGATATGAACTGTTGAAACAAGTTGAGCGATGTTTCTTGATGGACCGAGTACGATAAACAATTGGTGTAGCTTTGCTGTTGTTTAGTGAAAAGATTTAATGTTGGGCCGAATGGAAATGTGATTGATATTCTGATTGAACATGAGTTTACCAGGTATATTTTATTTCATGGAAACCTATGAATTTGTTCTGCGGAGTGTTGAGGATATAGCCTCTCATTCCTTGCGCGAGCTGGAGACTGACATGCTCTCAATCAATCGATGTACCGCACGAAACTCTGTTTCAAGATTTCGATCCGAAGAAGAGTCAAAATCGGAACTGCTCGCGTATTTTAGACGGGTATCATGTCCATGTGATATTTTGATGTCCATTGGTCGAATCGTGTTTTTGTGGAGAGATTGGAGTGTAAAGTGGTTGTTTTGATTGACGTGTGTTTGGTTACGTTGTGCATAATGTGTGTGTCTGTGGTGTTGTTTGCAGTGGAAAGGATTGTATGAGTGTATGTGTGGCACGGTGAGGGGAGTATAGTATGGAATCCTCTATAGCTCAGTTGGTAGAGCGTACGGCTGTTAACCGTAAGGTCGCAGGTTCGAACCCTGCTGGAGGAGTTCTTTTCTCTCTTTTGCATATCCCTTCCAACTTGACCCCAACAAACACCTCCAACTCGCAATAGCCGATAACTGATCACCAATACAATATACTGACGTGTAGATTCTCGGCATGTATTCGTCGAGTCAACATCTGTGTAAATAAGAAGACTGTGTCACGCCAAATCCAATACCAGTCCTTTATCTCCTATATGATGTGGAATGGTCTCAAAATTGCTGCTCATCAACGAGTGCTCAAGTCATTGCAGAATAAATAAGAGAAACTCCAATGAGCGATTCTCTGACAACAACAGATGTGCGCCACACTAACTTGGCTTGTATTGGACTTGAGGAGAGATCACTCATATGGTGTCTTCAGACTTTGCCAACTG